>CM035411.1:142866532-142869032 GCA_020310875.1 Ceratopteris richardii | reverse complement strand
TGATGAATACAATGTCTACTCATGTTTTGAAATCAAATGGCAATGTCTAGTATGTTGATTCAGGTGCTTCAAATCACATGACCAGTCATGGGGAATGGTTTAGTAGTTTGGAAAAATTGTCAGTTCTTAGATATGTTGAAATAGGTGATGACACATCACACCCTATCGAGCATACAGGAAACAAAGCATTGTCTATGGAGGACGAGAATGTAAAACATCTTGCTTATGTGCCACATGTTCCAAATATAACAAAGAATCTAGTTTTTGTTGGACAAATGGTTGACTAGGAATTACAAGTCAGGTTCAATGCTGATGGGTTATATGTAGAAGAGTACAAATAGGATAGACGATTGATTGTGGGAGGAAACAAGTTGGGTAGGACCTTAGATGTGAAAATTCTTGAAATGAATGTAGCCATGTTTCCAAAAGGTACATTAGTTATTGTTGATATAGAGATGTGGAACAAACAAATTGGACATGCAAACTTATAGAGCCTAAAATTGATGCAGTCAAAGGAGATTGTCAATGAATTGCCAAATTTCAAGGTTGCAGAAATGCAAAAGGTATGTGCACCATGTCAATTTGATAGACAGTCAAGAGCATCATTTTCACATGACAAGCATGTTAGCGAGAATGTGCTAGAAATAGTTCATATAGATGTTTGGGGTCCTACAAATACCACATCTATGGGCGGTTGTAGGTTTCATGTTACTTTCATTCATGACCATACAAGAAACTTATCACATATGAAAGTTTTTGGTTGTATTGCATATGTACATGTTCCAGATGAGTTGAGGATGAAGCTTGATCCAAAAGAAGAAAAATGTATCTTCATTGGATAATCCCTCAACCAAAAGGGATATAAATGTTATAACCTACTCACATGAAAAGTGAAGGTAAGCAAAGATGTGGTATTTGATGAAATCAAGCTTCTATGCAGATGTCAAAGAAGGAATTAATCTTGAATCAAATGAAAAAGAAAGTGCTGAAAAATTAAGTGCACAATTGCAAGTTTTAAGTGGACCAGATGCATCACCAAGCAATAGTTCCAACTCAAATCCATGGAGTGGAAGATTGTGTGGAAATTTGAGTCCAACAAATTCATCAAATACATCGAAGAAAGGTAAAGAAAATATTTTTTCTAGTAGTAAAACATGTATAGGTTTTGAAGACATTGATGGAGAATCAAGCGGTTCAAAAAAGAGTCTTGATGAGGAACTTGGATTGCCCTCTGTGAAGACTCCAGAAGAAAGAATGGCATATGCAGATGATACAAGAAGAAGTGACCCAGGAACAAGAAGATCTAGGAGGATGCAAAATTTAGTGCAATGATTGACATATGACAGTTACATGGCTCATCATTGTGCCTACATGACAAAGGTAATACTAGATGCTGAGCCCTCTTGTTTTGAAGATGCTATTGGAAATATAGATTGGAAAAAAGCTATTGATGAGGAGATGGCTACACTTTATGGAAACAATACATGGAAGTTGGTTCCATTGCTACAAGGAAAGAAATCAGTAAGCTGCAAGTGGGTTTACAAGGTAAAGCACAATGATGATGGTAGCAAAACCAGATAAAAATCACGATTGGTAGCAAAAGGATATGCATAGACATATGGCATTGATTATGAGGAAACATTTAGCCCTTTAGATGAAATGTCTATTGTCAAAACACTTGTTGCAATAGCTACAACAAAAGGATGGACTTTGCATTAGATGGATGTGAAGAATGCTTTCCTACATGGTGAGTTACAAGAAGAAATATACATGGACCAGCCACAAGGATATGAAGATTCAAAGCACCCACAATATGTCTGCAGGTTGCAAAAGGCTTTGTATGGACTTAAAAAAGCCCCTCGTGCTTGGCATGCAAGGATTGCTGATTATTTGACCACCATTGGATTTTCTGTGTGATGAAAATTAGTCATTATATGCAAGGAAGGTGATGATGGCATCACAATTGTGGCTATTTATGTTGATGACTTGATTGTAGGAGGTGACAATGAAGCAAGCATTAAAGAGGTAAAGCAACTCCTTGTGCAGGAATTTGAAATGAAAGATAATGGTGGGTTGTGCTACTTCTTGGGCATTGAATTTATACATACAAAAACAAGTATATGGATTTCACATAGGCAATATGCCTTGAGTATGCTGCAAAAGTATGGTATGGCTGATTGTAAGCCAATTTTTATGCCATTAGATCAAAATTTGAAGTTGGATACTACATCAAGTGAAGCATTGGATAATGCTACTATGTATAGAGAAAATTATGGGAAACTTGATATATCTCATAGTTACAAGGCCTGATCTAAGCCACACTATTGGACATGAAAGTCAATTTATGCAGGTTCCTAGGAAGCTGCATCTAGATGCTCTAATGCGCACTCTACGTTATGTGAGTGCTACTTTGGATTATGCAATGTTTTATGAAGTTGGTGTAGATTTACAGGTTCATGGATACACTAATGCAGATTGGGCTGGTAGTATTACAGATAGA
>CM035411.1:142824032-142861532 GCA_020310875.1 Ceratopteris richardii | reverse complement strand
GTGGATCGGCCATTCACATGATGTATTTCAAGATTTTCTTCTACATGAAGATTTTGGGTTACTTCAAAGGCATTGGATGGTGGTTAACATAAGATTTGCATCTTATGTTAAGAATTCATGTATATATTCTCTTTATGCACATAGGTAATACTTGAAGTATATGGAAGTGGTATCCATATCAGGAGGAGTCCTATTGAGCATAGGTACAAGAGAATTAGTACATGTATACTTTATACATATTTGGATGAGGTGTTCGAGAAGGTATGTTCATATGAGTTTGAGGATTTATGGCAGCAAACTTGTTAGCATTCTTTGCTACTTTTGTAAGTATGTGACCTTTTCACACATGTATCTGACTTAGGGTTTTCCATAGCCTAAAATCAGATGAGGGTTTGCTGATTATCAGTTTTACACTGATCCTTCCTCTTTTTGTCACTCATATTCACTCTTCTACAACCTATTAGGTTACACATCTCATATATATTCAGATTTCTGTTCAGACATCTGAATATGTTTATTACATTTGTATATTCACTCATCCATTTATTTCTTTTCACATAGAGTGGCTGAGATTTTTGCTCCCACATTGTAAATTCATATTTGTATATATGATAGTGTGAGTAAGCAGTGGCTTACGTAACACTTTACACATGTTTTCTAATCTTTCTCTATCTTTGTCTCATCATTTGTATGATTAAATGTGGTATGTTCATGTTTTGTCAATATTGGAAGATTACTGGAATCTGTGTTGTTGATCCTGGATCTATGGAACGTGGACCTGTGGTATTAGTTATGGGCCTACTAAATTTCCAACATTTGGTATCAGAGCTTTAGGGTTTTGGTATAAGCATCCAGCTTCTTAAGTTCACAGGTTTCTAGAATTCTAGGTTTACAACAGATGATTTAAGAGCATATTCTAACTTTGACATTTGACATACACACTTAATCTCGATGAGTAGAGATTTGAGAATTAGACAATTCAGTCACATGATTATTTATCAATGTGAAGTATGAAGTTGATGATCTGTTAGTAGCCGAATACTTTTGGAAGAGTATGAAAATACTTTACAGAAAGTATTGTTTGAAGACCAAGACTTGATGAAGAGAAGGCTACTTCAAATTCAAGGAAGAACAATGGTTTGGAGAAGATGAAGGAATCAGATCATCATCAAATCATAGGTATCAGTTTCTACTATCATATTATCATTTGCAGGTCATATCTTAGAAGAGTAGTTATGAAGAGATTTGAAGGATTCAAAGAGTGCTTTTATACACTTTCATTATTTGAAAGATAAAGGCTACATCAAAACAAGTATCTAGAGGTTTTTCTAGAGAGTTTTTGAGACATCTCTTTCATGGCAAGAAAGCTCATCTATAAAGACAAATGTGGAGAGCATCAATTTTGTTTTCAGCCAATCTTGTAAGTCAGTTGGAAGGTTTTTATCTAGATACAAAATGTGATCTAGGTAACTAGAGAGGTAACTCTAGAAAGGTAATTCAGTATTCAGCCAACTCAAGGTAAAGGTTGGTGAATTCAGTCATATCAGTCACATTTGAAGCAGAATTTTCATTTAGAGATATGAGGAGATGGTAAAACATGATTCTATATTCACTTCCATTTGTATACCATGTTTGTTTTGTCTCTTACCCTTAGCACTAGAGGAAGAGAAAAAGTTCATTTGAAGAAGTTAAGAGTGCTTGCTACTTCAAGATGAAGAGAACAAAAGGTATCGAAGAGAAGTTTGAAGATGTTGACATCATCAGGTGGAAGAAGGATGCAGAAGAAGAAAGTCCATCATTTCAAAAAGAAAAGTAAGGCTTCCTTTTCTCTCATATTTTCCATATACTTTTCCTACTTTATCCTCTAGATCCAAAGACAAGTCTACGAGAACATCTTGTGTGAAGATAGTATAAAGAAGAAGCAAGTTCTTGGTTTGCATTATACTTGGTCATGATTTAGTAGATGTGAAAAAGAATTGCATTGAGAGAAAGAAAAGCAGCATTTGAAGAAAAATTGTATGTTTTGACTCATATGTATGAGTTATGTATAAGTTGAAGATTTTTTAAGCAGGCAGCTTATATGTTCCCTCAAAGAATTCTTGGAGTGTCAATACAGAGCTACTTGGTATATGAAAAGTTGTAGAGAAGTATATTTCTTCTTTATCTAAATCGTGAGGTAAAAGAGTTTTTTGTAGCAGATGTTCAAGACTTGGGTTGAGGTTTTGTGTTTGGAAAGGTTACCTCATATTCAGTATTTTCAGAAAACTTCAGAAAATTCAGATTTTTGATGTACTAGTCAGTTGGAGAATCTACTTTCTATGATTGTCTTGACTTTTGTATACATGCTTGTATTCAAAAAAGGTGTTCCATCAGATCCTATCACTTGATTGAGAAGTGCAGTAAGCCAAAAGAAAGTCAAGAAGATACTATTACATTTCACCCGAGTAGAATATGAAGATATGAAGTATCAACTTGCAGCTTTTGGAGTTCTCAAGGTGAGAAATTTTTCCACTTATGTTTCAAGTAGGAGTTGCAGATTCTTGGGAAAGATTTGTTTGAAGAAAATCTTTACAACTTTTTGAGAAGTATGGACACCTGGAGACATTCAGGTAGCAAATCAAGCATTCAGTCATGAAGGTTTGATGAGAGCAGATTCTACACAGGTATTTTGTTGGAGAGATCATTGATCTTGGATGATCTCGTATGATCTTGTAAGATCTTGTATGATCTTAAGTATTTATGATTCAGATGTCTATCCTTTGTTTGAAAAGTTCTTAGCATTGGAGGAAGTAAGTCAAAGATTCAGATTCTATCATATTTGTGTTGCAGAGAAATAGAAGAAGATACTTGTTATGTTACAGAAGATTATGGATCCTAAAATGCTTTCAGTAAGGTTTTCTGTTATCATGTAATAGATCAACTAACCTTATTCTTTAATATGGAAAGCTGAGGAAGAAATAGTGGAAGCTATTAGCAGCTGCACAGTGCTAATAAAAAAGGGTTCAGAGATTACTTGTTTCAAACACAGGTATTAATGTTCTCAAAGATCAGATTTATGAAGGAAGACGTTCCAGATTTCAGAAAGTCTGATATATTTGAAGAATTTTTGGATATTAGTGTTAAATCATCCAGGGGGTGATGAAACATGAAGACTTATTTTCAGCCATATATGAAAGAATACAGAGTCATATCTATAGGTATTCCTATTTCAGGTATTCCTATATTTCCTTTGTCAGTTTCTCTTTATGTTCCAGCTTTGAAAGAAGAAGGAAGAAGGAGAATGTCTAGAGAAAAGTTCTTGTTAGGTATTCCTATTCAAGAGAAGGTTCCAGAGTTCTATTGAAGAGAAATTTGATATTTCAGAGAGGTATGTTTTTAGAAGTGTGCACATATATGTTTATACCATGTTCTGAAGGAAAGAGATATGAAGGATTAACATATTGAACAAGGATGAAGACATGATGACATCATAGATTTTTTGATGAAATGCATGAGTTGAGTTGAGTTGAGTTGACTTGAGTACAATCAGAGATGAACCGACAGTTTTCATAATACACTAAGTTGTGAGTTGTCAGTCACAAGTCCCAGGATTCAGTTCTTGATTATATTTAGTGGATCTACATGACATAGCAGAAGTATGTTGAGAAACTTTTCGTAAGGTAAATGCAAATATGTGGATCCTAGTGTATATTTTCAGGTTTAAGAAGACAGGAGATAGCAAGTTCAGAGTCAGTACATGCTACATTTGTTGTCAACCAAATGATTGCTTGATGTGTACACTATTGGGTATCTAGTTTGCATATTTTCTCAGGTATTATGGTTCATATTCAGCAAGTTCAGGTTTTTTGAAGTTTGAAGAAAGTCAAATTCAGTTTTGAAGAAGACTTTTGAAGAAAAGATTTGAAGGTCAATTCTGGAGTAGAAGTTTGAAGTTTATGTCAGTTTGCAGATGAATGAAGTACCTAGTTTAGTTTGTACCAATATGACATTGCAGAGGGGGATTGTTGGAAAACAATGTCACATCAGTCCAAAATCCAATTAGGGCAAAAACCCTAATTTTGGTACTTAATCATTTTTGGCACAAAAATGGGTAAAATTTTTGTGAGCCTATCTTGTAGAGCTTGATGAGAGATTTCCAATGGTATATGACATTTAGTCACCAGAGATCAGATTTGGGAGAAAACTCTAACCCTAGTTTTCTACTGAGTTAGGGTTTTGACCTCATATGATAGCTCTTGGCATGAGGATCATAAAAATGTTGTCAGATCATTCATCAAGTAGTCAAAAGTGTGAAAAAGCAGCTCAAGAAGTTATTTTTAAAGTTGGCTAAAAGCAACTTTAAAAATAAAGCAAACTCACTTAAAATAAAGCAAAAGCAATTTGAAAAGAGATGTGATTAAAATAAAGTGCTTTTTTGTGAGTTTTTTACATGGAGCTTTCAAACCTATATAAGAGAGTCTTGGGTCACTTTGTTAGACATCCTATACCAATTGGCAACGGCAGTTTTTGGTCCCTTAGTAGAGGTGGTGCTCTAGCACACATGGGGCAGCCATGGTGCACTCTAGGAGCATGTGTGAGGAGAAACTAGGAGAAGAGTGTGCTCACACTCTTGCTTATGGAGAGGACTTACCCGTCAACAGTATGATGGTGTGGATCAACCATTCACATGATGTATTTGAAGATTGTCTTCTACATGAAGATTTCGGGTTACTTCAAAGATATTGGATGGTGGTTAACATAAGATTTGCATCTTATGTTAAGAATTTAGGTACATATTCTCTTTATCCACATAGGTACTACTTGAAGTATATGGAAGTGGCATCCATATCAGAAGGATTCATGTTTAGCATAGGTACAAGAGAATCAGTACATGTATGCTTTATACATATTTGGATGAGGTATTCGAGAAGGTATGTTCATATGAGTTTGAGGATTTCTCGCAGCAAAATTGTTAGCATTCTTTGCTACTTTTGTAAGTATGTGACCTTTTCACACACGTATCTGATGTAGGGTTCTCCATAGCCTAAAATCAGATGAGGGTTTGCTGATTATCAGTTTTACACTGATCCTTCCTCTTTTTGTCACTCATATTCGCTCTTCTACAACCTATTAGGTTACACATCTCATATATATTCAGATTTTTGTTCATACATCTGAATATGTTTATTACATTTGTATATTCACTCATCCATCTATTTCTGTTCACATAGAGTGGTTGAGAGTTTTGCTCCCACATTGTAGATTCACATTTGTATATATGATAGTGTGAGTAAGCAGTGGCTTACGTAACACTTTACACATGTTGTCTAATCTTTCTCTATCTTTGTCTCATCATTTGTATGATTAAATGTGGTATGTTCATGTTTTGGCAATATTGGAAGATTGTTGGAATCTGTGTTGTTGATCCGAGATCTATGGAACTTGGACCTGTGGTATTAGTTATGGGCCTACTAAATTTCCAATAGGCACTCATTGTAATCACTAAAGGAGTCCCTTTGTATTTTCTAAAGGATTGAACCCTCACCTTTGACTCTACTTGAGCACATCTTTTGGCACTAAGTTCCTCAACCTCTACTTTTGTAACAAATATAATAAGAAAGAGAGTGTGTGTATGTGCACTTGTGGGCTAGGGGCTACTCTAAGCCCACCCAAAATTTTTTTGAGTTTCCTAGCCTATCATAAGGCTATTTGGGGTGCAACGAGCTACTCTAAGCCCTCCTCTTGCATCAACTTGTCTCATTTCTCCAAAGTGTCCAATGTGTAGGGCTATTCCCAGGCCCCCCCTCCCCAAGGATTTCCAATGTGATGGCAAGCCTTTCAATTTCTTTCCAAAGTTTGTAACTATTTCCAAGTAATTTCTTAGCACACAGGTGTCTTTGAAAGTGTTTTTAAACACTTGACGCTTACTCTTGCAAAGCACAAACTCACTTCTTTATGAGTTCAAGTTCGCTAAAACTTTGTAATGTCAAAGAGTGAAGCTAGCACCTCATCTATGACCAATTTTTTACCTTCCTTCACACCCATATTCATGCCCAAGGATGAAAGATTAAATGGGCAAAACTATAATCTTTGGAAAGATGTAATGAGAGCATATCTATACACCAATCTCCTTCATGATGTAATAGATGGGTTCGAACCTAAACCCAATAAGGCCAGCAACCTAGAATCTTGGCATATCTAGAATGTTAAAGATAAGGGCATTAGGCCAACTTCTACTTGCTTGTGATGAATTGACCAAAGGGCACATCATGGCATGTAAAACATCCAAAGAAGCCTGGGACACTTTAGCAGCCTTATACAAAGATAAAACACCCTCGATGATCTATACTTTAGAAGTAGAATTCCAAATTCTAACTATTTGGCCGCAAGATACAAACACAAAAGTCATAGCTCAATTTGAAGACTATCAATGCAAGTTAGCACTTTTTTGGCCGATGAATTTCCAATGAAGATATGGCTATCAGGCTACTTAACAAACTACCTAGGTTGTATGAGACCTTTGTAACGACCTTGTACAAGCGAAGGAAGTGAAAATTGCACAAGAAGTATGTCGTCTTCTCCTCCTTCGTGACTCACACACTAAGTGGACCTCCTCCCAAGAGACTGCAATGAAGGCCAAAGGTCCTTTTAACAAAGGAAAAAATACCAGTCATCATACAAGCAATGGACATAAGCCAGGATCGACTACTTCCTCCAAGAAGCATAGTTGTAACTTTTGTGGAAAAAGGGATCATTTAGAGAAATTCTACTATAAGAAGAAACAAAAATCGAAGGCTTCTAGTTTGAGGCACTCATCCAAACCTTCACAACACAGGTCACATTGCTCTAGCAAAGAACTCTTTATCTCTACTGAGGCAAATGCTCTAATTACATCTAGATCCCCTCACTAATGGATCTTTGACAGTGGAGCAACCTTGCACATGTGTAAAGATAAAGATTATTTTCAAGAACTTGAAGAGCACACAGGTGAAGTGTACCTTGGAAATAAAAAAAGTCTACCTATTGAAGGAAAAGGCAAAGTACAGATCACCAATGCTCAAGGGGAATGCAAATCACTTTCAAATGTGTTATATGTTCCCAATTTATGCATGAACTTGCTGTCAATAAAAGAAATTACCGATCATAACAAACAAGTGTTGTTTGATAATACCTCTCTCAAAGTCATTGACCCTCATACAAAAGACATAATCACCCAAGGCATTGAAGAGAAGGGCTTATATAAATTATCTTGTTTTCGATCCAAGGAATCACTATCTAGTTTGTGGCACCAAAGATATGGCCACACCTGCTATTTACCAAGAATTTCTTCATCACAGCTAGTGAAAGGATTGCCCAAGCTTGGGCAAGTCAATGATGTCTTCCAGGCTTGCACTCAAGGCAAGCAAAGGGCTCCCATTCCAAAGGAAGTGTCGAAAAGAACTGGGAACCCTTTAGCCCTTATTCACATGGACCTTTGTGGAGCCATGAGCACCCCCTCTCTCAGTGGATCACTCTACTTCTTGCTTTTAGTAGATGACCATTCCCGATACATTTGGGTGTATTTCTTGAAATCAAAGGTCGACACTTTTACTAAGTTTTGTGAATGGATCACCTAAGTGGAGAATGAAGCTTCCAAGGCCATTAAGACCGTCCGATCGTATGGAGATGGTGAATTCATAAATCAAAACTTTGACAACTTCCTCAAAAAAAGGGATAAAAAGACAAGTTACTCAACCTCACACTCCATTCCATAATGGAGTAGCTAAGAGAAAGAATCAAAGCCTAATGGAAATGATGAGAACTATACTTCATAACAAAGACTTACCCTACAAGTTTTGGGCAAAAGCAATGTATATTGTTGTTCACATACTTAATCGAGGCTTCACTAGTGCATTGCACAACAAGACACCATTTGAAGCATACTATAGAAGAAAGCCTAATGTGCATTACTTTTGATTATTTGGCAGTGAAGCATTTGTCCATGTGCCAAAAGAAGATCGCAAAAAGTTGCAATCCAAGTCTAAGAAGCACATCTTCATAGGGTATAGTGAGCAATCAAAAGCATATTGCTTATATGATCTTGAAAACCACTTCATCACAATATCTAAGGATGTAATATTCAATGAAGCTTCCACATACTACAACAAGGATCCAACAACAAATCTTAGTCCACCCATCTACACTATAGAGGGGGACTCAGTCTTTTCCAAACCCAAGTCAGAAGCAAGTACTTCAAGTCAACCGAGAAGATCTCAAAGACTTATTGACAAGAGATAGTGAGAACAAAGTCATTATGTCAATTATGCATTGATGCATTAGATTCAACAAATTCCAGAACCTTCTAACTACAAAGAAGCTCAAGGAAAACCTGAGCGGGGAGAAGCTATGCAAGTGGAAATGGATGCAATAGAGAAGAACAAGATTTTGACTCTTGTTCCTAAACCCATAAATCATCAAGTTATAGGATTCAAGTGGCTCTACAAGGTCAAATACAAATCAGATGGAACATTAGATAAGTACAAAGCAAGGTTGGTAGCTAAGGGATACAAGCAACAACATGCCATTGACTATGAACAAACCTTTGCTCCTACTACAAGATTCACAACCATAAGAATCATCTTAGCACTAAGTGCTCACTTTAAGTGGCCCAGTTAGCAGTTGGATGTCAAAAGTGCATTCCTCAATGGAGATCTTCAAGTAGAAGTATATGTAGATGACTTGATCTTGACAGGCTCAGATGAACGCATCCAATTCATCATCACATAGCTTCACCTTGAGTACTCTATGACAGATCTTGGACTACTTCACTACTTCTTGGGTATGGAAGTTAGGAAAACAAAAGAAGGCATGTTCCTATCACAAAAGAATACTACTCTGATCTTGTTTCTAGATATAACATGGATCAGTGTCGCTTAGTATCTACACCACTTGATCCAAACATCAAGCTCATAGTGGAGGATTCATCATCACTTGTGGATGTGCATACTTATCGACAGCTTGTTGTCTCATTACTCTACCTTGCCAACACTAGACCAGATATTGCCTATGCAATTGGTATACTCAGTCATTTTTCACATCAATCTCGACAGACACATTGGGATGCTGCTCAGAGACTACTTCGCTACCTTGCCCTCACTCGACGGTATTTGGTACAAAGGGGGCTTCAAACTCATCGAATATTCTGATTCAGATTGGGTTGGTGATCCTGATTCTCAACGATCTACTTCTGGATACATATTCTTGCTTGGCTCAAGACCTATCTTGTGGGAAAGTAAGAAGCAGCCTACCATTGCTTTGTCATCGACCAAGATCGAGTACTGAGCATCTAGCTTCACTGCATGTGAGGCCATCTAGCTTTGACGCTGATTATCTGACATTAGTGTTTTACAAGTTACTCTGACATGTATCCGCATGGACAACCAGTCAGCCTTAGCCATCGCCAAGAATCCAGTGTTCCACACTCGGATGAGGCACATCAAGATCTAGTACCATTTCATCCACGAGAAGCTCATATCTCAGGATATTGCTATGGAGCAATGTACCTCTCAAGAGAACCTGGCGAACATGTTCACGAAGGCTCTACCTCTAGTTCCGCTCTAGTGTTTGGTGGACCTTTACATCATTCAACTGCTCCAAAATGGAGCTACAAAGGGGGTGTTGACGACATGATTGCTCCTACATCATCTACATTTTGTATCCGCATGAGTGCATCTCCATTTTGTATCTAGGATGCACTCCATTTCTAGTTTATTTCCATTTTATATTGTGTTTCCTTGGGTACCTTGCCATTTGATTCTACCATTGTATTCATTCTCCTTTCAAGGGAATTATCCCACATGAGATGTACTTTGGAGAGAACCTCCCAAATCTATATAAGGAGGGCCTCTCCCCCCATTTGTAATTGGTTAGAAGCTTGAGGAGCCTACTCCATGCTCTTGGCAACCTCATTTCTAATCCACATGAGTTTACCCATTTCATGGTCTACTCATTTTGAGTCTCACACACTCTTTCTTTTGTGAGTACACTCTTCTTTTCATTTTGCTTCTGTGTGACCAAATGCTTTTAAGGGATATATCTCTATAGGTAGCAGCAAACGCATGTAACTGGAAGGCTTATGGTGACATAGGGGACTTTGAAGAATGTCATGTAATAACTAATGATGAAGTAAAATAGTAACTTATAAAAACAAATAGTGTAGAGTGTGGGCGGCCACTGCCCGCGTAGTTACCATACACGACTTTGAACTGACCTAACAAATATAAATGATTTCTGACTCCGACAGGGAATATTATTCTTGGACCCCACAATTGGGGACCTTGGTAACTCCCTTTCCTTACAATACCTTATATGGTCCAATATGACCTTCATCCAACATGCAAGTTGGGATTCCCATCAATTTTGTAATGCATGCTTGGCTTCTCCTCATAATGGGGGTGTTGGGAATTGAACTCACAACCTCCCGATTAGGAGTGCGATGGGCTAACCACTTGCCCCAAAAGCCATGGTTGAGGATTACTTCCTAATCCTCTCTCTTAAGGCATGGTTCAACCATCTCCTACTAGGATTATGTGACATTCCTTCCCCCTTAGACTGAGCATTGTCCTCAATGCTCACTTATGGACCCTTCTTGGACCCACTTTCCATGCATGAGCGCTTCCACCAACCTCAAACTCCAGCACATGGACCAAATTTGGACCTATCCCACCCTCCGTGGGTGCCCAAATGCCCATGCGCCTTCATCCAAGGCCAGTTTCACACTCACCACGGATAAGCGCTTTTTCCAAGTGCCCACGAATGAGGCGCGAACCTCGATCTCGCCCAATTTCTCAACTAGGCTCTGATACCAATGTTGGGAATTGAACTCACAACCTCCCGGTTAGGAGTGCGATGGGCTAACCACTTGCCCCAAAAGCCATGGTTGAGGATTACTTCCTAATCCTCTCTCTTAAGGCATGGTTCAACCATCTCCTACTAGGATTATGTGACAGGGGGCCTTACAAAATGTGCATACAATCATGAGGGGTAGACATTGATCATATACTAACAAAAAATAAAGGATAAATGAGCCAACTTTTCTTTCTTTTGCAATAATTATATTGCCCTTTGATATGCGAAAAGAATGAGCATAGAAGACCACCTTGTAACCAAGGTCATCAAGTTGATCAATTGACATCAAACTACATGATAACTGAGGTACATGGCATACATTATGCATAGTAAATTTAGAAGCATCAATGAATTGCACAACCACATCTCCAATACCCACAACGTCACACTAGTAAGAGTCACCAAGTCTCACGATGACAAGAGACTTTGCTTCATCATTAGAGAACCATTCTCTATGTGGTATCACATGGAAAGAGGCTAGATAATCTAGTAGCCATATGTGGGAAAGAGAATCATCCATAAGAGCCTCAATTGGCACAATACTATCAAGTGTCAACACATCAACATCATTAGAACTAGCATTAATTTCTTCAATCTTCATTGGCAAAGTAGATGGTGCAAGTAGGTGTTTAACATGTCCATCAACATTTTGTCCTTCTTTCTTCATGTGTCCTTTCTTATGACAATAATGGCATTTGATATCCCTCTTCCTTGATTTAATTCTACTCTTATTTGGTGACCATTCGTTTCTTTTTTCTTGCTCCTGCCATGTTCCTGATTCTTTCCTTGGTAAGAATCACAGACATTATATGCATCTCCACTCTAAGTGCCAACCATATATTTTCTATGAATCTCCTCACTCAAGAGTGCTCCACGTATGTCAGCATAGACCAATTTACCACCACACTATTGCTAATGGTTGTGCAAAACATATCCCATGATGATGGCAAGGTGCCTAACAATGACGTTGCTTTAATTTCATTATCCATATCCATTTTCTGATCTTATAACTGGGAGAATATAATAGCAAACTTATTTAGATGAACAACAACACTATCTGTGTCCTTCATGTGAAGGTCATATAACTTTCTCATGAGATACACTTTATTTGATGCCGTCTCTTTTTCATATGTATTGCATAACTTCTTCCAAAGCTCATGTGCACTTTCATGGTCTAATATTGTGAATTAAACATTATCTGCCAGGTGGAATCAAATGGTAGGCCTAGACATTTCATCTAACTCATCGGAATCATCTTCATCCATGTCAGTAGGATTCTTTGAGATTCCATTGACTGGTTTCCATTGCCTGCTATGAATCAGCACATCTTTAATCTGATTCTTCCATAGAGCAAAGTTTGTGCCACCAAATTTTTGGATCTCAAAATGGTCAATACCCTGCAAGTTATAGCTCCTCCTCAGAACACTAGCACTAGACCCTCATCCACAAAATATGATTGAGACCTCTGATCCCATGATGGTAGAGAACTAAATAGAATGATAATGGAGCTAGAAGAGTCCAAACCCCACTAAAGCTCAAAGAAGGATGGCCAAGTGTCAGATTCTGGGAGAGAATTCAGCAATCTTCCTAGAAAAATGAATTAATGAATAGTAATGAACAACCAAAAGGAGTATGTGAGAATAAATGTGCTCACACCAATAAGTGTATTAAGGTGTAAATCGATCACTGTATAGTTGACAAAACCAAAAATTTGGAAAAATTTTCCTAGAGTATCCTCAGCAAAATGAGCATATGACCAGTGTCAAAAATCTCATAAAAGTGCAAGTATTGACATGTTTACTTACGTAGTGAATAACTGACTCCACAACATATATTTAATTACCCAAAAGAAGCCAACTAGGCTTATCAATCACCTATGAAAAACTATCATGCATCTCCTATGGCGAGACTCAGTAAGTCTTCCATCTGCATCATTGAAGAGACCCTGACATCTACATGTCTCCAAGTTAGGAAAACCTCACCAGGGCCCTCTTTATCAAACATAAAAAGCTTTATGTAAAAACATACTGCTATATCAATGACCGCATTGACATACATAAGCAATATCCACATAAGCATACATAGTGCATATGTGCTCAATATATGCAATAAAATGGCATTGAAAGGCTGAATTCAT
Source organism: Ceratopteris richardii (assembly GCA_020310875.1). Taxonomy (NCBI): domain Eukaryota; kingdom Viridiplantae; phylum Streptophyta; class Polypodiopsida; order Polypodiales; family Pteridaceae; genus Ceratopteris; species Ceratopteris richardii. The sequence goes on along the minus strand of CM035411.1, from coordinate 142,848,529 downwards.
TGCTCAAACACTGGCCAACAACACTTGCAAGTGTCTGTCAACTCTTTTCTTTAGGCTTAAAAACCTGAATAAACTTGCATTGGTTGCTCCCATGATGGCTAAACCTTTCAAGAAACCTACAAATTAACTAGTGTGGCTAAAAAAACAGCCCCAAAACGTGAACATTCATTGTTGAAGAAATACAAAGAACACTCTTCTTGATTTTCTTTGACCTCAGTGCAGAGAACTATCCACAAAAGTACTCCAAAATGGCTCCGAAAAACACCCCAAAATTGCTTCAAAAATAGGCTTTGAAAACAAGGAATGAAGCTTTGAGGACCCAAAACTTGTTGAAGATAATGTCAACCTTAGTCTTTCACCTTCTTCAAGCACCACAAGAGTGTAGCTTAGTGGCAAGCGATTGCCACCATTAAGCAAGCTCCGAGGGGAATAGTACTGGAATGGATGACCTACCGCAAAGTACCAGCAACTTCCACCTTCCTTGATTGTTGAGGTCCTCCGTTGCACACAATCTACAATGCCAATGGTGAATTTGATGAATTGGATGACAAGGTATGCCAAGTTCTATGCCTTGGTTGCTGCCTTAGTCATAAGCATTTGAGAAAGCCTTGGGTGGGTGGGCAGGTGCTCGCTTCACTCGCACAATGGGAACAAAGTTTTTGCATCAAAATGCTATGATATCATTGAAGTATTTCAATGGTGATGCACCACAGTGTGATCTACTTCTCAAGAGCTCCACGATGATATCCTCGGAGTAGAAAACCAAGCTCCAAGCACCGGACATGGTACTCCACACAAAGGTTGTAGAATACACAAAAAAACACAATATAAAAGGGGCATGAACACATAGTTCTTAGGTGTTACAAATGTAGTCAAACTTACAGTCTATGGCTGAACATGCGATTATATGTTTTATTAAAGAACATATACAAAAGTGTCCAGTGGCTATTTGTACTTTCACATGAACACTAGCAGTAACAACCCAATGGATATTTGAGCTCAGAATGAAATTTGGAAGGATGTTGGCATGTTAGTTAAAGATTTTATGAGTAGGCATTTCTGACCGATTAAAAACGTACTTGTTGATATGCATACCATCATATTATTACCAAGCCTACAACTGAGCTGCCTCACAAGCATCTGTGAGCATAACAAAATCCAAACCTAGAACATATCTATCAGGTGGATGTGACACATGTGTAGAGCATCTCAATGGTTGCTGAACAGGAACATTTGTAGACTGATCTAATCGAACATTCTCTTGAACATACCTATGTGTAGCATTTTTATGCATGGTAACTAGAGGACTAGTATCCTCAAATACCACTCTTTGCACTTCAACCTCCTTAATGGGCTATTTATGCATTTTAGACTCATTGAAAATGACATCACTACTTCTGATTACTGATCGTGTTTCAAGATCCCATAAGCGATATCCAAATAGTCCTTGACCATATCCAAGAAAAATGCATTTCTTTGACTTATGGTCCAACTTTTGTCTAAGAGTCTTGGGTATATGAACATATGCTTCACACCCAAAAACTCAAAGATTATCATAATATGGTGGCTTCCCTGCCCATAACTCCTATGCCACTTTCATATCTTTGGCAATACTAGGTGAAAGGTTAATCACGTGAACTGCAATCAATACTACTTTGCCCAAAAACCTTGTGAAAGGTTTGCATGATGCAGAAGTGTATGAAGAAGTTTCCATGTTAGACCGAAATTGGAAGGAAGTACACAACTTTTACACTCTACCTAATTATATGGGAGAATACGAAAAAGGGTCTATAGTTTTTCATGCTCCCACAATTCGAGGCAAGGAAGATGGATCTTCAGGTAAGACCTCACACAATCTAGTAGAGCTCAAGAAGACCAAGGTACAATGTCCTTTGATCGTGGAAGAATTACTATGAGCCAAAGCACAATTATGGACCCAGTTAGGGGGAAAATTGAAAATAGAAAGGGAGAGATTGCAAAGTGAAATAAAGAAAGAGAAGTTATGTCGACCATACAAATCCCCATTGACAAAGTCAAAGAATTTAGTGAGGGAGATGAAGGGAATACATGCTTACCTATCATCTTTAATGGATATATGAATAAATCCATTTTAGACACTGGAGCGGGTGAAGGCATAGCCACCAAAGAAATTTGGGAGAAATGGGAAAACGTGCCCTACAACCAACACGTATGAAGCTTCAATTAGCAGACGGCCATGTGGAGAGACCCCTAGGAATATTAGAGAAAATTAAGTTGACTATTTGTGAGGAAGAATTTGGACACACTCTAGCCATATGTCAATTTGGAAAGGCAAATAATTACGAAATGATATTAGGACAACCTTTCATGAGACAACTCAGCGTAGTACAAGATTGGGGAAGAGACGCTTTATACCTACAACATTAGGGGGCCACTACCAAGATAAATTTACATACACTTTCATATAGGGATGTACCCCCACTACAATGGAATCCCATACACAAGGAAGAGGATGATTTGTTAATTCATAGTGCAGGTTCAAGTGACCAATCATGGATGCACAAAGATGCTCAATTGTGGATGTGCAAGAAAGCAGAGCGAGAGGAGAAGAAAACTCAAATATGGCCTATTGGACATCAAAATTACCGACCCATAGATGATCCTACCTATATGCCTCAAGTTTTCCCAGATGAAGCATTCGAACCACACGGTTGGATGGATATTCTAGCCACCTTAGATGTGTGCACAAATGAGGAGGTATTAACCATGAATGGATGTGTAGATGAAGAAGGTTATGATGTAATGTTTTACATGGTAGTCCTTTAGGAAGTAGATCGAGGAGAATTATAAGAAAAGGAATGGAGGGAGGAGTATGAAACCCTAGAAATGGAGCTGGAATTTGATTCGGATGAACGATATTTAGAAGCAATCTAGGGCGGGAACGAAGATGAAACACCCAAGGTATTGGCAATAGAAGCTGCTCAGACAAGACCAAACGATAAGGAAACGTTAGATAAAGTAGAACCAACACCAGATCATTTTGAAGTTCAAGAGCACTTCAAAAGATACGAAGTAGAAGAGAGGAAGATAGTTATTCAAATGCCCAAAAGGGAGGCCATGAAATATTTCAATGGCGATGCACCACAGTGCGCTCTCCTTCTCGAGAGCTTCACGATGATATGCTCGGAGTAGAAAACTGAGCTCCTAAGGCCGCACATAGTACTCCACACAGAGGTTGCAGAACATGTAGAAAACAAAGTACACAAGGAGCACGAAGATAGACTTCTTAGGTCTTAAAAATGTGGTCGAACTTACAGTCTATGACTGACCAGGCTACTATATGTTTTATTAAAGAACATATACAAAGAAGTGTCTAGAGGCCATTTGGCCTTTCACATGGACACTAATGGTAACAATCTCCCACTAAAGGCCAACATGGCCAAAGTAACTATGGGAGAAAAATAAAGAATGATAAAGAATACGTGAGTGTAAGTATACAAACTATACCTCCCACCTAATGGGCATGTTACACAGTATACAAGTGAATCTGTAAGATCAAGAATCAAGTAACCCCCATCAAGTGACAACAGTGTCGAAAGCTATCCTATGGTAGAGCTTTAGTCAAAGCATCTGCAACATTATCTTGAGTGTGAAACTTCTCAAGAATAATGCGCTCAGTGGCTAAGCAATCTCTAATGAAGTGATACCTCACCTCAATGTGGTTGGTCTTTGCATCATAGACCGGATTCTTAGCCAAAGCAATGGCACTCTGACTATCATTGAGCAAGCGAGGTACATGCTGAGGTAAACCCATATCACAAGCAAGACGAGAAAGCCACAATGCTTCCTTACATGCCTCACTTGCTGCAACATACTCTGCTTCTGTGGTGGAAACAACGTACATTCTTGAAGACGAGATCTCCAAGAGATAGCACCTCTAGCAAAATGAAAAATGTACCCTAATGTAGACTTACGATTGTCTACACAATCAGCATAGTCAGAATTTGTGTAACCAATAATGGATGTTTTCCCTCTACCTAAGCATAGACACTTGTTCTTAGTGCCACTCAGATATCTCAAAATCATTGACCGCTTCCCAATGTTTCTTGCCAGGATTATACATATATCTACTCACAACTCCTTGGTCTTGTAGCTACCATACCATACATGAGACTACCAATAGCAGACTGATAGGGAATTTAGGTCATGGATTCCTTTTCCTCATCTGATTTGGGGCAATCATCCTTGCTCAATTTCACATATGTGGGTAAAGGTGTACTCAATGCCTTTCCATCCTACATATTGAACCTGTGAAGTACTTTGGATATGTACTCACTTTGAGACAAGTATATGCATCTTTTACTCCTATCACAAGTAATGTGTATGCCAAGAATATGTTTGGCATCCCCCAAATCCTTCATATCAAATGTCTGAATCAACTTCTTTTTTAGAATTGACAAGTCATAAGAGGACTTCGCAGCAATCAACATATCATCGACATAAAGGATCAAGCATATCCAGCTGCCATCTGAGCATCTCTTTGTGTAGAGACAATGATCCTCATTGCTTCGAGAATAGCCTTGAGACTTCATAAAAGCATCAAACTTTTGGTACCATTGTCTAGGGAACTGTTTAAGTCCATACAAGCTCTTCTTGAGCTTACAAACTAGACTTTCCTTGCCAGGAACTACATAACCCTCTGGTTGTTCCATATAGATCTCATCTATAAGATCTCCATGCAAGAAAGCAGTTTTCACATCCATTTGGACTAATTCTAAGTCCTCCATTGCAATGAATCCAAGCAACATGCACAGGGTAGTCATCTTGACCACTGGAGAGAAGATTTCCTCAAAATCAACACCATGTTGTTGCTTAAAACCCATTGCAATAAGTCGTGCTTTGTACTTTGGAGAAGCACTATCTGATGTGAATTTCAGTCTATATACCCATTTGCATGGTAAAGCTTTCCTTCCATTTGGCAAAGGTACTAAATCCCAAGTACCATTCTTGTGAATAGAATCCAACTCACTCTTCATGGCACGCTCCCACTTGACATGATCCTCTATCTGCATAGCCTCTTTGTAGCAAGAAGGCTCACCCGCATCTGTTAGCATAACAAAATCTAAACCTGGAACATATCTATAAGGCGTGCAAAATGTCTCAATTATTGCTGAACAGGAACATGTGCAGACTGATCTAAATGGACATTCTCTTGAACATCCCTATGTGTAGCATTTTCATGCATGCTAACTAGAGGACTACTATCCTCAAACACCACTCTTCTCATTTCAACCTCCTTAATGGGCTGTTTATGCATCTTAGACTCATTGAAAATGACATCACTACTTCTGATCACTGTCCGTGTTTCAGGATCCCATAAGTGATATACAAATTGTCCTTCTCGACCATATCCAAGAAAAATGCATTTCTTTGACTTATGGTTCAACTTTTGTCTAAGATTCTTGGGTATATGAACATATGATTCACACCCAAAAACTCTAAGATGATCATAATATGGTGGCTTCCCTGTCCAGAACTCTTGTGCCACCTTTAGACCTTTGGTAGTACTAGGTGAAAGGTTAATCACATGAACTCCAGTCAATACTGCTTCTGCCCAAAAGTCTTGTGAGAGGTTTGCATGATGCAACATAGAGACTACTCTATCTTGAATAGTTCTATTCATCCTCTCAGCTACACCATTCTGTACTGGGGTATAAGGAGTTGTAAACTCTCTATGAATCCCTCTAGACTGACAAAAAAGGTTTATTTCATGTGAGGTATACTCGACCCCATTATCTGAACGTAAAGCCTTAAGCTTAGTTCCTTTTTCATTCTCAACTGAAGCAAGCCATTTTCTGAAAGTAGGAAATACCTCATCCTTCAATTTGATAGGATATACCCAAACGTTTCTAGTAGCATCATCTATGAAAGTGACAAAGTAAAGACAACCACCTAAGGACCTAGTGGGCATAGGACCACACACATCTGTATGAACGAGATCTAAAGGTTGAATTGAAGATTCAATGTGCATTCTATGCACATTTCTAGTTTGCTTTCTGTTAAAAGTGTGCTTTCCGTCACAAAAGCTTTTAAGTTCTTTTCGGGTTCTTGGGGATGGTAGGGGTCTGATAAATTAGAGGCCCTGTATCTTATTTCCCCATTTAACTTATCAAGTAAGTAGTACGTTACTATCTAGTATCGAATTCTCTATACAGGTTTACTGTTCATACTTTGGTTAAGCTTTTTCACAGTAGGTAATGCCGGAATTAATAATTACCGTCGCACAGACTTAATATCGCCACAAACATTACTGTGTTAATCACAAATTAATGTAACTTAACAAAGTAAGAGTCATAGTACTTAGAATTCAAGAATGTTGCACTACAACGTCTCCACAGGCTGCAAATCGCCCAGACAGACAGTCTGGCGATCCCGTCTCCTCGCTACCGGAGAACCACCGTAATGTCTCTTCATTGATTGATAAAAAGGGTACAACACTTCGCTACGACCTTTCGGTATGCGCGGTATAGGAAAATATAAATTACATAATGCCAATCCGGCGACCTTACACTGGCACGCACGATGGACTTGAACCCGCAACGCAAACAAAATCAAGGCTCATCTACGATGCCTTGGATATACATGGTTCTAGCTAATTTGAAGGTTCTAGAAATCTTCTGTTTTAACGAATCCAACATCAGTTTGAGTGTCTCTGGCTCTACCAGCTATGCATCAGTTCAAACTCAACTGGCCGCAATGACTTGACTCATCAAAATTTCAGTCTGAGTCTGCAAAAATGCCTCTTGAAAATAAAAATCATTGGCAAGGGCTACATCCCGGCTCAATCTTATTTCAACAATGTGATTATCGATTCTTGAAAGGCGCTCTGCTTCAAAACTTAGCTGCTTTTCTCTTCTCTCCAGCTCTTGAGCTTGATATTGAATGGTCTTGTAATACGCATCTCTTTCCTTCTGAAGCCTAGCTATCTCCTTCTGAAGTTGAAATGTAAGACTTGTCTTGGCTTTAAGAGCAAAACTCGCCTGAAACAAGTCGGCAGTGGCGGTCTGAAGTTTTGCATTAGTCTGGTTAGCTAAATTAGCCATCTCCTGTCCTCTTTGCACGACTTCATCAAGCTGTACTCGAGTTTCCTCCAGCAAATTTCCAATTGCCACTCTAGCATCTTCTTTATCCTGGACTAACTATTTTAATTGATCGATCTCTTCAGCACGAGCATTTAACAAAACATCCTTGGCTTTTAATTCGGCCAATGCTACATTGCGCTGAGCAATAACTGTATCTTGTTCTGCAAGCCTAGCTTGAAGCTGCTGAAGTTGCATCTGCAAAGTATGGTTTTCTGCTTTAACAGCATCTGCTTCCTCCTGTAGTGGGGCAATATCAGCCTCGAGAACATCAACCTTGTGTTGCAACTCCTGACTGATATTGTCAGTGGCCATCTTCAGTTGCATTGGTAACTGCTTCGAGAATTGGATCAACAGGCGACCCATAGACTCAACTTGATGAAACACGGGGGTTGGAACAGGAAGGGTAGGAAGGGATTGGGATGTAGAAGCAGAGAATAGATGAGGGGAAGTCGGTGGAGAATAGGCAGGAGAAGAAGATGGAGAAGGGGGTACGTTGGGAACAATAGGTGGAACTAGAACAATTGGTTCAACAGTCTTCATGTTGGAAGGAAGTGGGGTAAGAAGATTAGACACCAACACGATTCCGGTGGTCTGTTGCGTTGTCGCTTCAGTTCTCTCAATTACAACATCAACCAAAGTAATCACTTCATTGACAATCTCAGCAACAATGACATGCACATCATCTTGGGTTTGCTGTTGAGAATCCTCCCTAGAAGAGATTTCTTCGGATTCGGTGGTGGAAGCACTTTGTTCCTGCTGCTGATTAGGAGAAGAAGGACCAGAAAACTCCATGTGAATTGAAGTGGCGGTCTCGTGGAAGACCTCTTCTTCATGCCAGTGTTGGATCCTTGCACCTGGCTCTCAGACGGACTTATACGGTGGCGTTTCCGGCAAAGAAGTTGAAAGAGATCTTCATCCTCATCCTCTTCATCCGCAAGGACTTCAACAAAGTCTTCATGGAACAAGATAGGAGTGTTTGGGGGCGGTTGTGCGGCTTGAAGTATTGAAAAAAGAAAGGTAAGGATATGGGGTACAGGAGAGCGAGGAAGATCACCCTTATTAACGTGTTTAATAACCGTAACACATTCACGGTGAATGCACCGGAAATAAATGCAAAATTGACAAACTCACGAGAAGCCATGTCAATCATCGAGTAAAAGGGATGCGAAATCCCATAGGTACGTTTTTGCAAATTCAAGATAGCAACTAAAAATTGCAATGCGGTACGTTCCGGATCAGGACGACACAGAATGGCGTACTCATTAGATGAGTGCCATGGGAATAAATCGGTCATGGTAGCTACCGGAAGGAGAGGACCATTCTCCAATCCTTCCATGGGAAGACGAAACGCTTCAGCAAATGAAGCTAAAGTAATGAGGACGTGGGATGGTAAACAGGTTATCGGCCAACATTGCTCTGTAGCAAATGTGGCGGCAATGGCAGAAATGATCTGTGCGTAGAAAGGTTGACACTCCACTGAATGCCAAGGCAATTTAGTGAAGTTCAAGAGGCCACAAATACGAAGATACTCACTCACTTCAGGAGTGAGTCCTTCACGGAAGGTAGCGACATTGGCTAGTGCTTCCATGACGCGCATGCGAAAGCACAAGAACACAGAGAACACAAAAAACACAGAACACAGAAACACACAGACACAATAGCGATTAACAGTAAAAGAATTAAGATTAAGTAGACACACGGCAACGTGAGGCAATCAAAAACCCTAATCATCCTGCGGTATTGAAATGATAACCTCCATAATTACGGCGTGCATGCATGAGCAGAATTAGTAACACAGGGTGGCGATTAATCATATTTAGATATCAAAACGAGGAGAGTTACATTCTATATTCAACCAAAATACAGAAATAAAAAGAAAATAAGTGACACGCGAAAACAACGAAGAACATGTCAGCGGTGATCAGGTAGTTGGTGATATGGATGTAACTTTGAACCATTAATTACTTTGGGAAGGGGAACTCCGGTCAAGGTAGTCAATCGAAAAGTAGCTGGTCCCACTTGCTCACTAATCCGGTAAGGACCGAACCACCGTAATTTAAATTTCCGAGCAGCTCGATTTGCTTTAGCATTGTAGAATAACACAAGTTGGCCCACCGTAAACACAAGAGTTTTGAGGAAACGATCATGGGTATGGGCTTGCCGCAACTGAACTTCTTGAAGAACCAGTAAACTTTCCCAACGATGTTCATCCAAGGATCTGAGTGCTTCCAACCGAATTGGCAAAGAGTCTTCGGGCAACAATTTCTGAGTTAGAGCCACGCGTAGGCTTGGCACTACCATCTCCATCGGCGCAATTGTTTCCAACCCATAAGCAAGCTTGAAGGGAGTCATTCCGGTGGCCACTTTGTATGTAGTCCGGTATGCCCATAAAACTGCGGGAAGTAACTGGTCCCAACGTTCTGGAGATTCCACGATCAATTTGCGAAGCATAGTCAATAGAGTCTTATTGGTGCTTTCAGCCAATCCATTGGCACGGGGATAGTATGGTGAACTGAATTTATGCAGAATTTGAAAAGTGTGCGTTAGTACTCGCATTAAATTGTTGGCAAAATGTGTTCCTTGATCTATCACAAGTTCCAGAGGTAATCCATAACGCGGGAATACGTCCTTCATCAGGCATTTTGCCACCAAAACAGTTGTGGCTGGCCATAAAGCCCAAGCTTCTGCCCACCTGGTGGCATAATCCGTACAAGTCAGTATATATCGATTGTTGCTAAGGGTGGCTAGTGGTGTTATTGGTCCAATAAAATCAAGACCCCACTTCTGAAAGGGTTCCAAAGGTAAGACAGGTTGCAGAGGAAAGAAGTGCCGATGTAATGGCTGTCCAGACCATTGACAAGTGTCACACCGCTGCACAAATTGAGTCACGTCTTTGTACATGGTAGGCCACCAAAGCCCACTTTGCAAAATTTTATGATGAGTAAGATCGGCTGCAAAATGTCCACCCGAGGGTATTGAATGAGCCATAGCCATAACCGAGTCTGCTTCATGTGGTGGGATACAGTGAAGTAAGACACCAGTATGATCCATGTAGTATAGCTGACCTACAATCAATCGGAATCTGCGACTGTAAACTGCAATTTTTCGCCGCAGAGCAGGGGGAGTATGAGGAGGAAGACATCCGTCAGTTAGAAAAGTTAGTAACGTATCGTAGTAGGTAGACAGCACAAGGGGTTCTGTAGATTTGGCACGAGCTTGCTCAGTAGCATAAATTGTTGGTGTAGTGTCATCAACCCCCACCGGAGCTTCACCGGAATCCAACCGAGATAGAAAATCTGCCAAGGCATATGCAGTACCAGGTCGATGAATAACTTCATAGTCGAATTCCTGTAATAATAAAACCCATCGAGCCAAGTGACCACCTAAATGTTGCTGCTGGACCAAATACACAAGCGCGGCATGATCCACGTGGAAGGTGAATATTCGGCCCAACAAATAATGCCAGAATTTCTTCACAGAGTACACCAACCCGAGACATTCTCTTTCGGTCACTGAATAGTTTCTTTCAGCAGGGGCTAATCGGCGACTTGCATAATAGACAGGCCGAAACCACTTGTCAGTTTGCTGCATTAAAACGCTTCCAATGGCTATGTCCGATGCATCTACAAAGACATGGAACGGGCGTTCCCAATCAGGTGGTTGCAAAATTGGGGCCTTCGTTAATAATCCTTTTAAACGATCAAATGTAGTTTGGCATTTTGGAGTCCATTCGTACTGCCGTGGAGTACTAGTCATGAGCCGATTAAGTGGTGTTGCTAAATGAGCTAACCACCGTAAATGTCTACCATGCCACCGGATTTGACCCAGGAAGTGCATAACTTCTTTCGGTGTTGTAGGGACTGGTACCTGCAACACGGCTGCAACTTTATCCGGATCCACTTGTATTCCTTGTGTAGAGATAATATGTCCGAGTAGTTTGCCACAAGAGACCGCAAAAACTGACTTTATCGGATTCAAGCATAATCGCGACATTTTTCAAAGCAACACCATAAATGATACAAGTGCGCCGCAATTTTCCCAAATAAGTAAAGTCATCTAGATATACTTGCATAAAAGTAGTCAGGTAGGGTGAAAAGATTTCTTGCATACAGCGTTGAAACGTGCTCGAAGCATTCCTTAACCCAAACCACATTACCGTACAAGCATAAACACCCCAATTCGTGATGAAAGCTGTTTCGGGATGTCCTGTTTTGCCATTCGCACCTGATTATAACCACTGTAGCCGTCCAGAAAGGAGTACATCTCATGCTCGACCACTCTGTCTAGCATGTGTCGAGAAAGGGGGGAGGAAATGGATCAGGTACCGTGGCCGCATTCAGTTTCCGGTAATCCACACAGATACGCAGCTGTTTATTTTTCTTCGGAACAATCACGATCGGAGATATCCATTCAGCATGCTCGATTGGTACAATGAATCCCACCTTCAATAACCGATCGAGTTCTACTTTGACATGTGCTGCATAATTGGGGTTCATTCGGTAACTGGATTGTTTAATTGGCTTCACCTCTGGTTTGAGCACTACCCAATGTTGATAGATCCGCGGATCAAGACCTTTCATATCGCGATAGTCCCAAGCAAAAACATCGGAAAACTCACACAGGAGTCGGATCAAATCTTCTTGAATTGCTTCGGACAATCCTGCCTTAATCTTAACAGGTCGCGGATTAGCCTCATCACCCAAATTATATGTTACTAACTGATCTTCCGGGACATAAAATTTTCGAGGTTTCACCAGATCGCTAGCTGACTGTAAAAGTTGATGTAGGGTGGCTCCATCCATAGCAACACTATCATCTGCATCCGCCTCTCGGGTCTCACCTTCTTCAGAACGTACCGGAATTACACCGGAATCTACCAGAATTACACCAGAATCTATCGAAATCTCATCATTTATCACTGAACTGGTATCGGAATCTTGACTAACTGGCTCCGAGTCTTCGGCAACTGGGTTTAAATGGCCTGCACTTCTACCACCTGGGGGTTTCCCTAACAGATTTGCTACTGTCCAAGGATGCTGGTCTCTCCGATACTTTGGATAAGACTCCTCGGACCGAGTAACCGGCATATATCACCTCTGCACCGCTTACCTTACGTACTGCTCCACCTTACTGATTTTTTACTCAATTGCCATCTTCCCACAGACGGCGCCAGTGTTAAAAGTGCGCTTTCTGTCACAGACACTTTTAAGTTCTTTTCGGGTTCTTGGGGATGGTAGGGGTCTGATAAATCAGAGGCCCTGTATCTTATTTTCCCATTTAACTTATCAAGTAAGCAGTACGTTACTATCTCGTATTAAATTCTCTATACAGGTTTACTGTTCATACTTTGGTTAAGCTTTTTCACAGTAGGTAATGCCAGAATTAATAATTACCATCACACAGACTTAATATCGCCACAAACATTACTGTGTTAATCACAAATTAATGTAACTTAACAAAGTAAGAGTCACAGTACTCAGAATTCAAGAACGCTGCACTACGACATCTCCACAGGCTGCAAATCGCCCAGACAGACAGTCTGGCGATCCCATCTCCTCGCTACCGGAGAACCACTATAATGTCTCTTCATTGATTCATAAAAAGGGTACAACACTTTGCTACGACCTTTTGGTACGCGCGGTATAGGAAAATATAAATTACATAATGCCAATTTGGCGACCTTACACTTTCCATATTGACAATGCGCACAAAATGAAAAATCGGAGAAAGATAACATAGGTAAGTAGCAAGAACGAGAAAGATTTTCCATTCCACTCCACGATATATGGCCCAAATGACCATGCCAAATACAAGCCATAGGCTGTTCAGTAATAGCTAACAAGTGTTCTTTCTGTGATACAAATAAAGGATAAAGTGAGCCAACTTTGCTTCCTTTTGCAATAACCATATTGCCCTTTCATATGCAAAAGGACTGAGCATAGAAGACCACCTTGTAACCAAGGTCATCAAGTTGGCCAAGTGACGTCAAACTGCGTGATAATTGAGGTACATGGTGTACATTATGCATAGTAAATTTTGAACCATCAATGAAGTGCACAACCACATCTCCAATCCCCACAACATCACACTGGTAAGAGTCACCAAGTCTCATGTCAGATCTGGGAAAGAGAATCAGCCATAAGAGGCTCAATTGGCACAGTACTATCAAGTGTCAACACATCAGCATCATCAGAAATAGCATCAATTTCTTCAATCTTCACAGTCGAAGTAGATGGTGCAGGTAATTGTTTGACATGCCCATCATCATTCTGTCCTTTACCTTTAGCATTCTTTAATGCATAACAGTCTTTCTTCATGTGTCCTTTCTTATGATAGTAATGGCATTCGATATCCCCCTTCCTTGATTTACTTCTACTCTTATTCCGTTGACCATTCTTTTCCTTGTTCTTGCTCCTGCCACATTGTTGATCCTTTCCTTGGTAAGAATCACGAACATTATATGCATCTCCACTATGAGTGCCAACCATAGATTTTCTGTGAATCTCCTCACTCAAAGTACTCCACATATGTCATCATAAATAAGTTTACCACCAGGTGCACTATTGCTAATAGCTGTGCAAAATGTATCACATGATGATGGCAGGGTGCATAACAGAAATACTGCTTTCATTTCATTATCCATATCCATTTTCTGAGCTTGTAACTGGGAGAATATAGTATCAAACTCATTTAGATGAGTAGCAACACTACTGTGTCCTTCATGCAAAGGTCATATAATTTTCTCATCAGATACACTTTATTTGATGCCGTCTCTTTTTCATATGTATTGCATAACTTCTTCCAAAGCTCCTCTGCATTTTCATAGTCTGATATTGTAAAGTAAAAATTATCTGCGAGGTGCAAGAGAATGGTAGACCTGGCCATTTCATCTAACTCATCCCAATCATCTTCATCCATGTCAGCAGACTTCTTTGAAATCCCATTTACTGGCTTCCATTGCCTCCTTTGAATCAGCACATCTTTAATTTGATTCTTCCATAAAGCAAAGTTTGTGCCATCAAATTTTCAGATCTCAAAATGGTCTTTGCCCTGCAAGTTATAGCTCCTCCTCGGAACACTAGCACTAGACCCTGATCCACCGGATGTGCCTGAGACCTCTGATGCCATGATGGTAGAGAACTTAATAGAATGCTAATGGAGCTAGAAGAGTCCGAACACCAACAAATAAGTGTATCAAGGAGTAACTCGACCACTATATAGTTGACAAAACCAAAAATCTAGAAAAATTTTGCCAGAGTATCCTCTACAAAATGATCATATGACCAGTGTTAAAATATCATAAAACTGCATGTACTGACATATTTTCCTGCATAGTGAATCACTGACTCCACTGCATATAATCAGTTACCCAATAGAAGCCAACTCGGCTTATCGAGCACCTATGAATAGCTATCATACATCTCTTATGGCGAGGCTGGGTACGTCTTCCACCTGTATCACCGAAGAGACCCCAACATCTGGGTGTCTCCCAGTTAAGAAAACCTCACCACGACCCTCTTTATCAAACATAAAAGGCTTTATGCAAAGAACATAACCACTATATCAATGACCACATGGACGTACATAAGCGGTATCCACAGAAGCGTACATGGTGTGTATGTGCTCATATATGTAGTAAAATGACACTAAAGGCTGAATACACAGCCTAAAAAACTAGCCAATAACACCTGCAGTGTCTGTCAACTATGATGTTTTGGGCTCAAAAAACCTGCATAAATTTGCAGTAGCTCCCACCAAAACTAAAACCTTTCAAGAAACCTGTAGTTTTACAAGTGTGGTTGAAAACAGAGCCCCAAAGGTTGATATTTATTGTCCGAGAAGTACAAAGAACTTTCTTCTTGATGTTCTTGGACTTGTGTGAAGAGAACTATGTGTGGAAGTACTCCAAAATGGCTCCAAAAGACACCCAAAAATGCTTCAAAAATAGGCTTTGAAAGCAAAGAATGAAGCTTTGAGGGACCAAAACATGTTCAAGGTAATGTCAACCTTAGTCTTTCCCCTTCTTCAGACACCACAAGAGTGTAGCTTAGTGGTAAGAGATTGCCATGGTTAAGCAAGCTCTGGGGGGAACAATACTGGGATGGGTGACCTCCCGGGAAGTATCGAGAACCTCTATATTCCTCGATCATTGAAGTCCTCCCTCGCGCATAGCCAACGGTGCCAATGGAGACTTTGGTGACTCGGATGACAAGGTATGCCAAGGTCTATGCCTTGGTCGCCACCTTAGTCGTAATCCTTGGAGAAAGCCTGGGGGGTGCTCACATCGCTCGCACAAAAGAAACAAATCTTTTGCCTCGAACTAGTTTGATACCAGTGAACTATTTCGATGGCAATGCACCACAGTTTGCTCTCCTTCTCGAGAGCTTCACGAGGATATGCTCGGAGTAAAAAACCGAGCTCCTAAGGCCACACACAGTACTCCACACAAAGGCTGCAGAATACGCAGAAAACAAAGTACACAGGGAGCACGAAGATAGACTTCTTAGGTCTTACAAATGCGGTCGAACTTACAGTCTGTGACTGACCAGACCACTATATGTTTTATTAAAGAACATATACAAAGAAGTGTCTAGTGGCCATTTGGCCTTTCACATGGACACTAACGGTAACAGGACAGAGAAGGAGAAGCTTATTATAACAAGGAAAAAAACTAAGAACGTGATAGTGACCATGGAAGATGGAGAAGAGAGATGTACGTACATTGGAAAAGGTGTGTCACCAGAAGAGGAAGAGGAACTGATAAACCTAATTCGAGAGTATCGGGATGTATTTGCATGGACCTACAAGGACCTCAAAGGTGTAGATCCATCCATTTGTTCCCATAGAGTCCCAATGACATCTTTGTTCAATGCCCTTATACTTATAATGATGTCTATTCGGTAAAAATTAAGAAGGAGATAAACAAACTGTTGGCATACGGATTCATTTATGAGATAGAGCACACAAAATGGGTTCAACATTAGTGGTCGTACCCAAGAAAAATGGAAAATTAAGAGTGTGTATTAACCTAAAAAAAGTAAATGTAGATACTCTAGGTACAACCAAGTAGCTATTGCTATAGAGGATCAACATAAAACTGCATTCACAATAGAATGGGGAGTCTATGCTTTTCGAGTGATGCCATTGGGGCTCACAAATGCCCCTGCTACTTTCCAAAGGTTGATGTTTCATGTATTTAAGGAATTCCTAAGGAAGAGTATGGAAGTATACGTAGATGACTTATGCACATACTCAGGTCAGAGAAACAAACACATTCCGAAATTACGAAGAATATTTGAGAATTTTCGTCAATATTCAATGTGCTTGAATCCTGAAAAAATGTGTCTTTATGGTGAGATAGGGAAAGATTGTAGGACACATCGTATCTAAGAATGGAATTTCTACAGACGAGGATAAGATTAAAGTAATCCTAGAGTTACCAAGACCAAAAAATGCAAAGGAAGTACAAGCTTTTATGGGCCATTGTGGATATTATCATAGATTTATCCACATGTATGCCATAATTGCTAAGCCGCTATATGGATTATTAAGCCAATTCACATGGACAAACAAATGTGAAAAAGCATTTAATGAATTGAAATGACAATTAAGTACATCACCTATATTGAAGATACCCAATTGGAATAAACCAATTTCATATCCATGTAGATGCCTCTAATTATGCAATAGGATGCATCCTAGCTCAACCTGCAGATGAAGGAAAATTATACCACCCTATTGCATATGCAAGCAGACAACTAAACTAAGCGAAAAGAAATTATACCACTACGGAACAAGAAGGTTTAGGAATGTTGTACGCAGTCAAGAAATTTAGACACTACCTTCTAGCTAACAAGTTGAAGTTCTTCATTGACCATTAGGCCTTATTTTACATAGTCAATAAGCCCTGTAACATGAGAAGACTAGTGAGATGGTTCCTGTTGCTGATGGAGTTTGATTTCGAAGTAGTGGTCAAAAAAGGAAATACCCATGTGAGAGCCGATCATCTGTCTAGGTTAACTCATGGAGAACCACCTAATGGAGTGGAGGATGACCTACCAGATACCTATTTATTCAACTTAGAACTGTTTCCTAAGTGGGAAAAAATTTTGATTCCTATACTCACCCATCGACCACATCATAGAATCAACAAGGATGCCAGGAAAGGATTTCTGCAATCACATAACTTGCACATTGTGGCAAGAAGTGTGTGCTATAAAGAACCCAATGGTGTATTGTTAATGTGTGTGGAAGAGGCTGAACAGAAGAACTTAATTGAGCAAGCTCATGTAAATCAATGGAGAATCCATAAGGGAGTTCATGGAACACTAAGGGAATTAAAAAGATTGGGAGTGTACTTGCAAGATATGCCAAAGGATGTTCATGAGTACATTAGCAGTTGCCTAGAATGTCAAGAAAGTACTCTAGAAGGCCACACAACATTACAATTCTCTACAATAGCACTAGATTGGAGTAGGACATTGGTTATGTTCTTAAAAACATGCGAGCATGAAGAAGGAGCAAGTCTAGCTAGAAAGCGATCCCTAGAAGAAATGAGCAAAGATTACATTATACTGGGAAGGCAATTATTGAAAAGAGGAAAGGACAATCAACTTCAGCTATGCATCCATGAAGGAGAATACTTACCTATTCTAGAAATGGCATGTGCAGGCACCACAGGTGGACATTTTTTAGTTGAAAGAATTGTAAAAATGATTCTCTTTGCAAGCTTGTGGAGGCCGACTTTACATATGGATGCAAAAACTTATGTACGGAGTTGTTAGGTATGCCAAAGAGCCAAGTACCCTATTAGGAGAGATGATATGCCTCTAAGACCCATGATTCGTGTGAGAGCCTTTTCAAAATGGGGCATTGATTTCATAGGCCCTATTAACCCTCTAGCCAAAGGATCACATGCTGAGTACATAATAGTGGCAACAAACTATCTAACTAAATGGGTAGAAGCAAAAGCAACAAGGAAGAATGTTGTGCAAACGACAGTGAAGTTTCTCTTCGAGAACGTCTTTACTCGCTTTGGACTACCTATAGATATAGTAAGCGATAGAGGAATGCACTTCATCAACGAAGTGATAGAATCCTTGATGAACAAATTCCTAGTAATCATAAGAATTTAGCTCCCTATCACCCTAAAGCCAATGTCCAAGCAGAGAGTTCCAATAAAGTGTTATGCACCGTGTTGACAAAGATAGTCAATAACTGAAGATGAGATTGGATAAACAATTTGCTTTTGGGCATGATTTTTGATGGAGATCTTGAGGAGAGAATGAAAAGAAGACCTTGAGCAATTCATATTCGAATAATGTGCTATAAGGCACATAGGTATTCAAGTAGTACATCATTTTGTACACTATAATATTGTATAAGCCATTTCCCTCTGTGTATATATCCATTTAATGCATATGATATCTTGTTGGAAATGTTATCTTGTTTAATTATATTGATCAAAATATCTCTACTAAAGTCTTGTCTAATAGCTATTGGAAACAATGCTCTAAACCTCAATTTTTTGTTTAACTTGAGTTGATAGATAGTCTAGTTTTAGGAAATTCTTTGCTTCACCATTTGAACTCCAATTGGACTGATATATAGCTTGTTATAAATCTACTAGGGTCTATTTATTTTTATAAATACTTAGAGTCACTTGATATCTGAGATGACTAAATCAAATTTTAGTAGGTAGGTGATATTTGCCTTTTTTGCAAATACTTTTAGATAACTCTTTATGACATGATCATTTCCCTTACAATATTTACAAAATTGTTTCTGATTTTCTATTTTCTTCTCATCTTTGTCTTCCTTCTTTGACTCTACCACACTAGTAGATTTTTTCTTACTAATAAATGAGCTCCATTTACCTTTGCCTATTTGGATAGCTAGGAAAGCTTGACCTATAACATGCACAATGGAACTATTCTACCTAGATTGATCTTCTTGCAATGAAAGAGAGACTAAATCCTCAAATTTTAAGGCATTTGGATTGCCTTTCATCATCAATTGGAGAGTAGAAGAAAAAATCTTATATGAATATAGAAGACCATCAAGAAAAGTCTACACAAGTGAACTAGCTGGCAAGACTTCATCAATAGAAATCAACTATTCCTTCAAATCTTTGATCTTTGTCAAAAAAATTCCATAGAATCTCCATTCATATGCTCACTCTCCAAGTGTTTTCATAGATAAGAAACATAAGCCTCATTTCTTGCCTGGTATAAAGTGATAAGTGTATCCCAAGCATCCTTTATTGTTTTGCAAGAGAAAATGTGAGGGATAATGTCACGTTTGATAGACAAAGCTATAAATGCATGTGCCTGAGCATCTCCACCATCCCAAAAAAAGTTGCTCTATAGTAGGTGCAGTAAGAACCATAATAGGAATAGGAATTTGAAGATCATCATCTTCAATGCCATCTAAATCACCTTCAATAACTATATTTGCAGGTGTAGTAGGAGGTTTTTCAACACCTTGCACAATATTTCACAGTCATTTTGGTACCGATACATGATGCATCATATATGCCTGCAATGGATAATTAGTATCATCCAACCTATTCTCAACAACCAACATGCAAAATACATCACTACTTTGAGTCAGTGGCACGTACTAAATACCTAGATGTAGAAAAATGATTATATCTCAAAAAGTTGAATTGAATCACCCTATCAAGCTTTGCTAAACATGTAGCAAACTTTGAGATGCTTGTATTCGGAAACCAAAACCTATATATATGTTTGGCACAAAAGGATGAAATCGCCTACACATGTCAAAATTTTGGCGAAATGAGCTCACATCAAAATTTTGACACCACACACCAAAGTTGTTTTGAACTCCTAATCGCCCCGAGTATGCTCACCAATTTTTTTGCAATTTTAAGATTATGATTGGAGGAGTATTGATGCCACCCTAGATGAAGCGAAGACCTATTGTCATACCAATTGTTGGAGTTTGAGGCCTACGAGAGTACACAAATAGCACAAGAGAGAAGAAGAAACTTGGAGCACAACACATTTTTAATGAATTACCAATTGAATATACAAAGATAAGTAACCTATTAGGATTATAGGCATATATACAAGCCACGAGGAAAAATACCTCCTAAATAGGGAAAAAAGTGCCCCGACAGTCCTAAGTGTGTCCACGCATATCACTACCGAAATATTTCAACAGGAACTACTAGGATACATAGCCTTGACGTCAAGGTAGACATGGGAAGGGACAGCCCAAAACTAGAGAATTGGGTTTGAGCAATGGTGTTTCCCCAAGATGTGGCACCCAAGAGGATTTACAAAGTTTATTACTTTCTCATTCATTGTTAAAACGCGTTGGAACTTAAATGCATTTTCTATTACGAACATTCATCTCGACTTTGATACTACATTGAAATATGCTTCTAGAATCTGAAATATGCTTTGAAATATGCTTCTAGAATCTGAAGAGATATACTACACTTTATTTTACTAGATTTGAAAGGAATGAAGCAACCCTTCGAAGGACATGAAAGCACTCCTAAACTTATAACATATTTCTTTATAGGTGCAGTACCAAATCAAAGATGCTTTCGACTAGAGAAAAGGATTGGAGAAAAGCATCATCTCCAAAAAAATAAAACAATGAAAAGATACTCAAAATAAAAGAGTGAAGATCTATTCAACCACGCGACTGAAATGATAGAATGTATGTCAAGTCTTGCCACGTATGTTTGATTGGATACATCTTTCATTATTGAATCATGATCATTTTAGAATGTCAATTCTGTATTGATGATAATGTGTACCAGCCCTACTTTCTTCCTCACATAATGACTATCTTTAAGCCAATGTAAAGGGAGAATAAGCAGATGATAAGTTGGCGTCCTATCCCCCTTTTAGTGTGCATTTTCTACCTTTAGTGTGATTTTCAACAAAGATTATATAAGACCAAATAGATGGAAATTCGAATCCGCCATCAAAGTTAAAAGCAAGAAAAACTAAGCTATATTGAGTCCTGGTCAAGCAATAAGTATCAGTAAATCAACCAATTGGTAAGTTGTGCCTACATTATACAAAATATGCACAACATTAGGTTGCATGCCCTTCCCTTTGAGCATTCTAGTCCTAATCATTAGTGCGAGGAGTCCATTTTTTCGTCATAAGTGCTTACAAAAGCTACGGTAAAAAGAACAGTAGTTTCATGTTCATGACATAAGATATGAAGAATGAACGACTAGGAATAGACTTAACTTTATTGTTGATATATTTAGGTAGTGATGTATGTGAACACTCTAGGACCGTCCGGGCACTTTTTTCCCTCTTTAGGAGGTTTTTTTCCCCCGGCTTGTATATATGCCTATTGCCCTAATGGGCTACTTATCTTTGTACATTATCGTGGTAATACATTCAGTATTGTGTGTTGTGCTCCAAGCTTCTTCTTCTTCCTTGTGTTGTTTACGTGCTTCCGCAAACATCTAACTCTAACAATTCGTATCAAAGCAGGCTGCCACTTCGCCTAGGGTGTTGTCTACAACTCTCCAGTTGGAGTCTCAGAATCGCACGAAATTTGGTAAGCATACTCAGGGTGTTTCAGAGATCAAAACTGCTTTGCTCTGTAGTGCTCAAATCGCTATCTGAACCCGTTTTGGCCTCCAAATGCACTATTGTAGTGCTTATGTACGCTATTTTTCCTTTTTGCGCCAAAGATATATACCAGTTTCGGTTCACCAGTATAAGCCTTTTGAAGTCTGCTACAGGTCTAGTAGAACTCATTTGGGTAGTTCTATTCAACTTTTTTAGATACAGTCATTTTTTTGCATCAAGGTATTTTAGTCAGTGGACATGGCAGAAAGTAGTGATGTATTTCGTATGTTGTCTGTTGAGGATAAGTTGGATGGTACGAATTACACATTGTGGGCTTATATGATGCATCATGTATTGGTCGCAAAAGGACTATGGAATATTGTGCAGGGTGTTGAAAGACGTCCTGTTACACCTCTGAATATAGGTACTGCAAATACAGATGTTGGAGCTGATGAAGATGGTGTCAAAGATGATGATATTTTGCAAATTCTTGTTCGTGCTATTGTTTTTGTTGCACGTGATGCAGAGCAAATTCATTGGGATGGTAGAGATACTTAAGCACATGCATTGATAGCTTTGTCTATCAAACATGCCATCATTCCTCACATTCGCTATTGCAGAACAACTAAGGATGCTAGGGATACACTCACCACATTGTACCAGGCTAGGAATGAGGCTTGTGTTGCTTACCTCTGAAAACAATTGGAGAGTGATCACATGAATGAAGATGATTCTATGGACAGTTTTCTCACAAAGATCAAGGATTTGAAAGGACAGTTGATTTCTGCCGATGAAGTTATACCAGATAACTCACTTGTGCATACCGTTATGAATGGTCTTCCTGAATCATATCAAAGTTTTGCTTGTACTCTTTGTTTGATGATGAAAGGAAATCCAAATGCCTTGTCATTTGAGGAGTTAGTCTCTATTCTATTGCACGAAGATCAGTCTAGGTAGAACATGTCCATCATGTGTGTTGCAGATCAAGCCTTCCTGGCTAGACAAAAGGGCAAATGTAAATCGAGCTCTTCTACTAGTAAGATGAAATCTAAAAATGTTGCACATTCGAAGAAGGAAGACAAAGATGAGAAGAAATCAGAAAAGCAGAAATTGTTTTGAAAATATTGTAAAGCAAATGATCATGCCATTAAGAGCTGTCCAAAACTGGCTAGTAAAGAGGCAAAGAAGAAAGAGGCCGGAATGGTTGTTGTAGAGGCCTCTACATCGAAAATAGAGTCTGCTAATCTTGTGCAAGATGAATAATGGGCATTTACTACTTTTTTGCAATTTTGACCCATCTTCTCATGAGCAATGCATGTCTGCAGTGCACTCAGATGTTTGGTACTTTGATAGTGGGGCGACCAAGCATATTACCTCGCAGCATAGTTTCTTCTCTTCACTTGAGCCTGCCCCTATAGGGAATATTGTTACATGCACTAACAACTTCTCTTATCCTATTATGGGAGTTGGTAAGATCATTTTGACTATTGATGATGGTAGTTCTTTCACTTTGTCAGATGCTTTATTTGTGCCAGGGATCAAGCAAAATTTGTTATCAGTTTCTGCATTAGCCAAGATTGGCTTGGTTGTGAAATTTGTTGATGATAGATGTAGAGTTCATGATCTGTCAAATGGCGAAGTCATTATTGCTTCTGGCACGTTATGACATGGGCTATATAAGCTCAGATTATGAAAGATCTGTAAATGATTTGGCATGTGCAATACATGATTCTCAAGCTATGTGAGATGCAAAGCTTTGGCATGCATGCTTTGGTCATCTGAATTTTTCTAGTTTGCTATGAAATGGTTTCCTCTTTGCCCAAACTTGAGGCACCCAGAAAACATGTTTGTGAAGGTTTTATTTTGGGCAAAATGCACCGTTCCTCCATTCCAAAAGATGGTTCAGTTCGGCCTACTCAAAAATTGCAGCTTGTACATAGTGATGTCTGTGGTCCTATGCAGACACCTTATTTTGGGAATTATCTTTACTTCATGACTTTCATTGATGATTTTTCGAGGCATGCATGGGTATATCCATTGAAGGAAAAGTCCAAAGTGTTTATGTGCTTCAAATAGTTTCTGATTTTAGCTGAAAATCTGTCAACATGTAAAATGGGCACCCTCTGTTCTAATCGAGGGGGGGGGATATATGTCTTCTAACTTTAATGCATTTCTGGCTAAACGTGGGATAAAACATCAGTGTACAGTGTCGTATACACCTCAATAGAATGTGTTGTTGAACACAAGAACAAGTCACTCATGGAGATGGTGAGGTGTATGGTCAAGAGTCAGGCTTTACCACATAGTTTTTGGCTTGAGGTTGTCATGTGTGTAGCATATGTACTTAATAGGTGTCCCACTAAAGCACTCCAATCTATCACTCCATATGAGGCTTGGCATGGTTGCAAGCCATCTGTTGCTCATCTGTGTGTTTTTGGTTGTTTGGCATATGCATTAGTGTCTGAACAACATCATAGAAAATTGGATGATAAAGTAGTAAAATGTATTTTTGTTTGATATAGTTCTGAAAGCAAAGGCTATCGTCTATATCATCCACATATTAAATGCATTCTGGTTAGCCATGATGTTGTTTTTATGGAAGATGCTATTCAACCCTTACTTTCATGTACTAAGGAGATATTTGTTAGCTCCAAAGACATGTATGATACTTTGTTGCCTCTTTTTATAAGTGGAGAGTCTAGTGTTGGTCCTAATGATACAACTTCTCAGCCTTTGTAGGTTTCATGTGATGATGCACATCATTCCATTTCTGATGCAGATTTACATGATGCACTTGTTGATGAGA
>CM035411.1:142774032-142816532 GCA_020310875.1 Ceratopteris richardii | reverse complement strand
GTTTAGCTCACTCTCATAGAGTATGTCCAACCGCACACCCATTTTTGGGTAGTCTACTTGTGAGAGTCATATCTCTCAACATATGTATCCAATCTTAGTGTTTAAACATTCTTTGGAAAGCTTATCTCAAGTATTTCCTCTGTCTAGAACAGTTTTATGAAATTCTTTATGGTCTGTGAGTTATTCAGGTTTTAGTGAAGTCTAGTTTTCAGCCTAACTGAGTGGATAGGTAGTCTGTTTTGAATCAAATAGTTGCCAACTCAAATCTACTCCAAATTGAGTGTTTGATATCTCATTTGAAAGATCTAGGTGTTTAGTTTGAGTGACCAAAGTTTCAAGTTCATTGGATATTTCAGTTGGTACCAGTTTTCATTTGAAGGTTCTGCTGTTGGCAAGAGTCTTGATCCTGAGAAGGTCTTCTACACTTTCCGCTGTGATTAGGAGAGGAATTCTCCAACAATTGGTATCAAAGCATTGGAGTTTGAAGATTCAAAGCATTGGAACTGAACTGAAGCAAAGGAGAAGCTACAAATCAAGGGGGAGCTTCATGAACTCAAGAAAGAGCGCCACAACATATTGGAGGTAAACTTCAATCTTGGAAGTTTTCAATGGCTGATTTAGGACAACAAGTTGAGAAGTTAGACAAAGATAATTTTCAGTCTTCGAGGTATAGAATGATAAATTACCTTAAAGGTAAAGCTTTATGGAGTCTAGTTAGTGGAGACGATCCACAACCGGTGGACATTGAAGATCCCAACATTACTCCGGCACAAAGGAGACAATTTGCTGATTGGGAAGAGAGGAATCGAAGGGTGATGTTCCTCATCTCACAAGTTATTTCTAACACTATGATTGGTCATGTGCAAAGCTTAGAAACAACCAAGGAAGTTTGGGAAGCATTGGAGAAGGTGTATGCTACCTCAACAAGATCTCGAAGGATGCAACTCAAGAACGAGCTCAACAACATGAGGAAAAGCTCAAACCAAAGCATTAGTGAGTATACATTGAGGATCAAAGAGCTTCGAGATCAGCTAGCATCAGTTGGATGCAAGATAGAAGAGGAAGACATCGTCCAAACAGCCCTCAATGGCTTGAGAAGTGAAGAAAAGTGGAAGCCCCTCATCACAAACATCCTTTATAGAGATCCTCTACCAACATTCGACGAGATTATACCAAATCTTGTGGCTGAAGAGGTTTCTCAACAAGGAGAAGGCAACAAAGGTAAGGACAGCCATAGTCAAATGTTATATGCAGGAAGAGGTAGAGAAAGGAACTCAAGAGGAGGCTCGAGAGGAAGAGGGAGAAGCTACAACAACACAAATTTCAGCCAACACAACTCGGAGGACAACAAGGACAACAAGGACAACAGACATGGAAGAGGTCGAGGAAGAAATAGAGGAAGAGGTCGAGGTTCATACAATCTTCATAAAGGTATAACATGTTATCATTGTGGTAAACTAGGACATTATGCAAATGATTGTTGGAAAAAGAATGGAAGGCTGAATGGAGGCAACCAAAGGAGCCAAAATAACTATGTGAGTACATCAAGTGAAGGAGACAAGCAAACCATGCTTGCCATGAAGCATGACTACAACAACTCGAGAAGTGATGACCAAAAATGGTTCATAGATTCAGGTTGCAGCAACCATATGACATGCCAAGGAGATTTGTTCACAAAGCTACAAGCTCCAAGTGGAAAAGGGTGTGTGGAGACCGGCGATGAAACTCAACACGCAATTGAGCATGTTGGAGATATCAAGCTTGGAGACAAGAAGGTATTGGCTGATGTTCTTCATGTTCCTACTATTGCAAAGAATTTGATTTCAGTAGGGCAAATGGTAGGGAAAGGATATCATGTTATCTTCAATGAAAAAGGCTGCTTTATAAAGAATCCAAAAGAAGGATTCAAGCTCATTGCTCAAGGAAGGAAAGAAGGAAGGATGTTCACTTTGGACATTCAACAACCGCATGGAAAGGTGATGTATATTCAGTTTGGAAACAAGAGGATTGCTGAAATCGATTTGTGGCACAAAAGGTTTGGACATATCAACATTCCCAAGCTCAAGGACATGAGCAACCATGAAGTGGTAAGAGATCTTCCAAGTTTCAATGATGCCGGACTACATGAGTTTTGTGAAGCATGCCAACTAGGAAAGCAAACTCGACAACCTTTCAAGAAAAGCAACTATGTGGCAAGGAATGTCCTCGACTTGATACACACGGATGTATGGGGACCATCACAACAACCATCAGTGGCTGGTAATAGATATTTTGTCACTTTTATTGATGATCATTCAAGGAAAGTATGGATGTTTTGCATAAAACAAAAATCAGATGTGTTCTCCATGTTCAAGAGATTTAAAGCACAGGTAGAAAAGGAAACAGGACGCTACATAAAGACCTTGAGGTCCGATGGAGGAGGAGAATATTTCTCCAAAGAATTTTCAGATTTTCTTTATGAAAATGGCATCAAGAGACAATTTACATGTAGGTACACACCTCAACAAAATGGAATAGCTGAAAGGAAAAATCAACATATCACAGAAGTTGCAAGATGCATGCTCAACGAGATGAAGATGCCACTAAACTATTAGGCTGAAGCAACTAGTACTGCCGTTTATTTGATGAACAAGTGCACAACGGCTGGAGTGCATAATCTAACTCCCGAGGAGGTTTATTCC
Source organism: Ceratopteris richardii (assembly GCA_020310875.1). Taxonomy (NCBI): domain Eukaryota; kingdom Viridiplantae; phylum Streptophyta; class Polypodiopsida; order Polypodiales; family Pteridaceae; genus Ceratopteris; species Ceratopteris richardii. Next base: position 142,813,851 of record CM035411.1, on the reverse strand, counting down.
GGTAAGAAGCCTGACCTTACACATCTCAAAGTTTTTGGATGTGTGTGTTATATTCACATCCCTCAAGAACTAAGGACAAAGATGGAGGCAAAGTCCGAAAAATGTATTTTTATTGGATATTCATCGGAGCAAAAGGGATATAGGTGCTACAATCCGGTAACAAAGGAGCTATGAGTCTCACGAGATGTGGTATTTGATGAGCTAAGACCATGGTTTGGAGACAAAGGGAAAGAGAAGATTCTTCAAGAAGATTGCAAAGATGATGGAGGTGCTGTCCAAGAAGAATTTCAGCAAACGAGCACTCAAATGTCAGGTCCAGAAGCTTCTACATCACTTGGAGAAAGCTCAACATGGAAGGGGAGGCTAAGGAGTCATTCCTCATCACCAACATCAGCTTATGAAAGATCTAAAGCTGAAAGTGCTGCCCAAAATAGTGATTCAAATGCAAGTGAAGAAGAGTATGAAGAGGTGATCACACCAAAGGTAAAGTTGAACTGGTTGAAGAAGCAATGTTCAAAAGGAAATGAAAGGAGATCTTCAAGAGCAAGGTATCCAATTGAAAGGCTGAGCTATGATAGTTTTATTGCAAAGCATTTTGCATATATGACACAGGTGGTCAAAGACAAAGAACTGGGTGCATATGAAGAAGCATGTACACAAAAAGAATGGCAAGAAGCTATGCAAGAAGAGATGAAAGCTCTCAAGGACAATCACACATGGGAGTTAGTTCCAAAGGCTGAAGGTATGAAGATTGTTCCAAATAAATGGGTGTTTAAAATAAAGAGAAATGCTGATGGTTGTCTAGCAAGGCATAAAGCTAGACTAGTAGCAAAAGGATTCAAGCAAACTCACGGCATCGACTATGAAGAGACTTTCAGCATAAAGCTAGACTAGTAGCAAAAGGATTCAAGCAAACTCACGGCATCGACTATGAAGAGACTTTCAGCCCGGTTGCAAAGATGGGAACAATTAGAACCTCGATTGCAGTGAGTGCAGCAAGGAGATGGCCATTATATCAACTTGACATAAAAAATGCTTTTCTCAATGGTGAACTTCAAGAAGAGGTATACATGAGTCAACCGATTGGATTTGAAGACAAAAAGCATCCAAATTTTGTTTGTAGATGGAAGAAAGCTTTGTATGGGATGAAGCAAGCACCACGTGCTTGGAATCAAAGATTGGTCGAGTACCTCACAAGGTGTGGGTATAGTCCAAGTAATGCAGATCCCTCTCTCTACATGAAGAAAGAAGAAGGCAAGCAGGTATATATTTGCATATACGTTGATGATCTCATCATAACAGGAAGTAATGTTACAGGAATACAAGAGATCAAAAGGAAACTCAGTAAGGAGTTTAAAATTTCAGATCTTGGTGAGCTGAAATACTTTTTAGGCATTGAGATAGTCTATGGGAAAGATGGCATTTACTTGATGCAAAGAAAGTACCTATTGGATGTTCTTTTCAGATTTGGAATGAGTGAATGCAAACCACTCACTCAACCTATGGACACAAATGTGAAGCTATGCTCAAATGATGGAGAGAAGTTACATGATGTAACTACATACAGGAGTATTATAGGTTCATTGATCTATGCTACGATCACAAGACCAGATTTGTGTTATATTGTTGGAGTTCTTTCTCAATTTATGCAAGCTCCAACAAGTGAACATTTAAATTCAGCCAAACGAGTGCTAAGATATGTGAAGCACACTGTCAATCATGCTTTGTTTTATAGATATGATGAAGAATTGCAGGTAAAAGGCTTCAGTGATGCTAATTGGGCTGGTTTGAAGGAAAATAGAAGATCCACTTCAGGTTATGTGTTCATGATAGGAAGCAAACCTATCACATGGAGCTCAAAGAAGCAACCTACTATTGCACTATCATCTACAGAAGCTGAATATAGAGGTTTAGCCTTTGCAACTTGTGAAGCTATGTGGATTAAGAAGCTCTTGGCTGATCTTGATGTGCAGGTGGAGACCATTCCAATTTATGGTGACAACATGTCAAGCATTCACTTGACAAACAATCCAATGTTTCATGCACGAAGCAAGCACATAGAAGTGCATTATCATTATGTTCGAGAAAAAGTTTTGAGCAAGGATGTGGATATAAAGTTCATTGGAACTAATGACCAGGTTGCAGACATGCTTACAAAGTCCCTAGATGCTTCTAAGCTCAAGAGGTTCAAGGACGACATCAACTTGCAGGATATGGCTGAAGGTGCAAGCTCACATGTGAGCTTGAGGGGGAGTGTTAAAAATAAAGAAGTAAGCTTGTATATATTTTTGGAGAATCATTCAAAAGAGAATCAAATCCAAAAACTGAACTGTAAGAGGAGTGGTTGTCCAAAGTAGTGGAGAAACGATGGAGAAGAGCTCTCAAACTCATCATGAGAGTTTTTGGTCACTTGGCTATAAAAGAAGCAAGGGAGGACACTCAAGTATAGAGGAAGAAGGCGTGGAAGCCCCCTTGTAGCTACTTCATTTGTTTTGAGTCATTTCGTTCAGTTCACTCTCATAGAGTATGTCCAACCGCACACCCATTTTTGGGTAGTCTACTTGTGAGAGTCATATCTCTCCACATATGTATCCAATTTTAGTGTTTAAAGATTCATTGGAAAGATTATCTTGAGTACTTCCTCTATCTAGAACAATTTTATGGAATTCTTTATGGTCTGTGAGTTATTCAGGTTTTAGTGAAGTCCAGTTTTTAGCCTAATTGAGTGGACAGGTAGTCTGATTTGAATCAAATAGTTGCCAACTCAAATCTACTCCAAATTGAGTGTTTGATATCTCATTTGAAAGCTCTAGGTGTCTAGTTTGAGTGATCAAAGTTTCAAGTTCATTGGATATTTCAGTTGGTACCAGTTTTCATTTGAATGTTCTGCTATTGGCAAGAGTCTTGATCCTGAGAAGGTCTTCTACACTTTCCGCTGCGATTAGGAGAGGAATTCTCCAACAGGTGTCTCACTTAATTCTGACAACCGTGTATCAAGTTATGACAGAAATAGTGAATGGTGGGAAACTCCCACACTCACTCCACAACTCGTGCTTGCTCACACACATACTACAGTAGCTCAAAAAGTGATGGGGAGGGATAGACAACAGTCCTACACACCATTCCAAGCTTCACACACACACAAAAGATCATAGAGAAGATGAAAATATGCAAGAAAGAAGCAAATTCAAAATTCTGAAGCTCTCCTTCTTCAAAATGGCAAAAAGTCTTTACAAAGAGTCACAAAGTGACTTATATACATGTGCCCTAAAAATAGTCCTTTCACACAAATGACCGGCACTTTATTGACTAATCTCTATTCTCCTACTATTTTACAAGAAATATATTACAATGATTTGGGAGTATGCATCTAGAGGACTCCTCTAGTGCATTTACATGGCTTGAGGGAATTTCCTAAGACTTTGAAGAAAAAAGATATGCCCATAAATTTGAAAATTTTGGGGCTCCCCTTTGTGCCTCTTTGCTCTGCAACACTCTCCCCCTCTTTGTCTCTATCATCCCTTGACAGTCTTTTGCTTCTCGTTTGTAGCTTGTCTAAGGCTTCTGAATACACGCACCTAGTGGTCGAAGAAGCGATAAGGACTATCAGGCAATTCGTTACTTTATCCGATGTCGGAGCGAATTGCGACGGTCGGATCAATTCAGTCGCCTCGCAAACGGCGCACGCCGGGTGCTTGAAGCAACCTCAGGTAATTGATGGAGACTCAACAGATTATTAGTCGAGTAATTATAAAGTCTAAGTATGCAATATAACTTTCATATTCAGAATATCAGAATTAGTTGATATGGCAAAATGTATCATTGGGAATGAATGTTAGTTACTGCATATATCATCTTGTTCTTCATAGAATCAGAAACTAATGGATCATCATTGATAAATGATTAAGAGCGAGAGAGATAAAAAACTAAATGATTTCCTATAATGATGATAGCATTTCCCCGATTTCTATCTTTCAAGGATGTATAGTTCTATTTAAACTTTACATCGTGAGAACAATCCTGTTAAATCGAATTTGAATGAAGCTTATTTTTATTATAAGCACAATGACGTTATACGAATTTCTTATTCAATAGGTCTTAAAATATGTTCACAGTTTAATGTTCAATCACAAAGGTAAAGTGCCGATGAACATAAATTTGAATCATCAGACGTGTATGAAGACCCCTCAGAATGCACAGTGCAATTGGAATTGTTATGCAGCAAACTATAAAGAAAATACTTACATTTAATCAATCATTGCAAATGATTCTGTGTTCGAAAGAGCATTGAACTACTGTCATGTACTAGAGAGACTCATACACAGCTTACGAAGCGCTTAAGTCTCAATGTTTTATGGACTGCCCATCTGCCCTTTCCACGCACGCGCTCCAGAGAAGATCTTGAATCAGAGACCTAACCAGGCGGTGTCCTCATCTCCTGAAGATTGTCTTGGTTTAAATTGATAATTGAGCGCATAGATAAAATCCTCAGAGCTTCGTCAAAATATGAGATTACAAGATTGTTATCTCATTTAAAAAAAAAAACGTCAGAAACTATATCGAAGGTAGCAGAAAAGAGCGTTGACAAGAATTAATCGTCGTTCTCCTTCCAGAGCAGAATTAAAACATAAAATTGGCCTTCCTATCAAATCAGATGCATAAAAAAAAATGCCTCCGAAGCTACATCACAATTCGCTGTTGCTGTCAAATGATCTTCCTAAAGTTAAGTGAATTGCACATAACAGATATAAGTTTATTTGCGTATCATTAGCACACATGAGGCAGAAGGCAAATAAATCGTCAGAACTGGCGGAATCCTTCGCAATCATATGAGGGATTATAAGATTTTTTTCAGAGAACTAGCGCCAGATTGCTTCATCATAATTGCCCCCTTCTCTGTCCATTATCAGATCGACCTCCTCAATTCATATGCGCCAAATGTCCCGCATCGCATATCATATTAAGCTATAATTAACTTCTAGGAATTGTCGGGAAAGACGTCGATTGGCCTCCATGAATCAGAGAGATAGCAGCGTTGGAGTGTTTACAGAGGTCAATGATCGATTCTTTTTTTCTCATGAAGCTTCTTTATCAACACGCGACTTCGTCTGCAGCACTATTAGCCAAATTGATCGGAGCACCTGTGTAAAATCAGAAAACGTCTACTAGAAGAGATGCGCAAGTGAATATAGCATCTTCATCACTTGTTTGTAGTAGTGCTCAGAGCAGAACATTCAGAAGACAGCAGACAACATCCATCTTCAGAAGCGTTCACAAGAAATTCAGCGACAATAGGCAAATAATTTTTTTAAATCAGGGCTATCATAACCATTTACAGATAAGCTATTCATCAGATACGAATTATATCAGAGGTACGACTACTGAAAATGGGCATCCATTGGTTTTTCATTCTTAATTCCTAAAGCAGCACGATAGTGAGTGGGCCATCGCTATCATCCATAGCTCTGTCCCATATATTCTTTTCTACTCTACCCTCTCAATTCATACTCGTGCCGGCTAGAATCACTCTCCCCTACGTTCTATGTGAGCAATGAAAATAAACAACAACAAAGAAGGCCTTCTCAGCTGCCTCCGAAGCTCGTCCTCTGTTTCCCTTTGATCAGTAGCGCTCCCTTTCTTCCTGTGATCAACAGTGCTTCCAATCTCTGGAGATGATAACTGATCAACAACGCTCCCCCCAAAACTCCTCTTGTCCGCATGAAGAAGAACTCTTTTATCTGCGATCGTACTATCAGAAGGCATCTTCCCATGCAGAAGCCATCGTCCACTATTGCATGCCCCTCGTGGTTGAGAATCCCTTCGAACTTTGCAGATCACCTACTTGGCCCCGAACAGTCCTCCCAAGATCATGCGCATGTCCTCCTTTTTTTTGTTCGTGGCCCTTGTACGTTCATGCATACCTTTTTTGCATGATTGCCACCCGATTAAATTAATCATGCATCGGTCCTTTTCCCTCTTGTTCATTCTTTAGATTCTGAAAAAGCATGGTTCGCATCAAAACCCGATGGCTACTATTCTGCGCATTGTTTGATTGTTCTCGAAAACAATTCATCACGCAATTGTTTGTATATGCCTTGATATAAAAAATTCCTACATATCTAACAGTACATAGTACATTGCTTGACAAGTTGATTGTCTTCCATATCTCCTTTTGTTGAAATCATGATATAGCTCTTAGCTTTTTCTTTTGGCACATAAAAATCCTCATGCCATTATATGTAATGTCTTTTCCATGATTTGAGTGGGGAGAGAGAAATCTCTCCGACATCCACCCCCACCTAACCTGTGCTTCCTCCGGATGCACCAAATAACCTGAGAATAAACCTGTTTTCTGCTTCATGATAAAAGTCAGCATAATATGTGCATGGGTTTTAAAATCAAAGTGCCTTATGCATGGCTGCGTAATTAGCCCTATCAATGCATACTTGAAAATGCATGTATAAAATTAATGGTGCAATCAATAAGAGAATGGCTTCTGATGGTGAGGCTTGTGCACTCACTCACATACATAGCAATGTGGAATTACATAAATCCTTACAATCACTCTTATGTGCAAGGGTAATACTCAATCTGTGCTTAAATGCATGGTCATGTAGTGTGACCCTACTATGCATACTTTTGATGCATTATCAAAATTATGGTGCATATGAGGAAAGAGCTTTTGATGAAGAGGTTTTCTTTCTCCTATACTTAGAACTTTTTCACAGATTTCATAATGCATTGTTACAATTTGATAATGGTGCAAATGAACGTGCACCTAAGGGCAAAACTCAATATGTGTTCATACATAATTTAATGCATACTTGAAATGCACGCTTAAATAAATGGTGCAAAACTGGAAGTAAAAGGTTTTCATATTCTACTCTTGAAGAAAATCTTGGTTGTCCATAAATTCCCATTCTTCATCTTGAACCTGAAAATATCTTGAAAACAAACTCGTGAAAAAAACATAAGTATTAGCATATTTAAACCAAGATATATCGATTCAAAACTTTTAGCTAATCCATCTATAAAAAACCGAAATAATATTAAGTCATATTTTGGAGCTTCCATCAATTCGTCCTTTCTTGCTTGATCTGCATTAAATCACTCAAAACATTGATTAGAAAAGCCATATTTGATTCATTAATGAAATCCAACAAAATCCATATACATACCTTTTTGATGAGGAAGTAGGTTGTAACTCCCATATAAATATTCTTCATGGATAGAAAACATTCACAGAATTTCATAAACTGTTATTCATCATAATTATCAAAAAGAATGTGGCCTATTTCTCGGTTTGAACGTGTCATCTGTGTGCAATAATAATTTTATAAAAAACTTCTCATCAAATTCCTTTTTCATAAGAAAACCAAAACAATTTGATTCATCTTTTCTTGTCAAATATATTAATCATTTCTTAGTTTTAATCATTTCTTCTATTTTCTTCAATGGTACATTCTTAGTTTTCTTGTTAAGTTTTAAAGGTTTTGATTGTTGTGAATTTATATTCATTTTGTTTTCGATTTGTTTAATTATATGATCAAGAAATTGCTTCTCTATTTCATTTGTTTGTTTGTTTTGATTCATAATACTTTGTTTGGTCTCTTCTTGTTTAATTCCTTCTTCTTTAAATTGGTTATGTTCATGTTTGTTAAATTGAGTTTGAAGTTGTTTAAGCTTGACTTGATCAAACAAATCCTCATTAGAAAGGAGCTTTGGATCAAGTGAAATCTGTACATTATTAAGTTTCCTTGCTCCTACTTGTATTTCATGCTCAAAATCACTTAGATCAATTTCCAATTGCTCTTCGATAATCGATTTTTGATCTTCTTCCTTTAGTTTTATCATTTTGATTTCTTCTTTTAACTCTTGTTTTTGGTTTGATGTCCTCTCTCTTATTTCCTCTTTTGTTTGAATGTTCATATGTATGATAGGCTTCCATACTTTTTTACTTTCACATGGATTAGGTTTAGTTTGAATCTCCTTAAATAGTTCTTTCATTCCACCCCTTCCTAGATTTAATTTTAAAGGTGATCGATCCTGATAATTACAAATTTTCCTTTCAAATTCAACCACTAGTTTCCGTTTTCGTGCATCTTCATACGACCTGCAATTCCAAAATAAATGGCCATATTGATCGCACCAAAAACACTGCAAAGGTCTCATTCGAGTCCTTTTTGATGGTCTTAATGAATGTCTACAACTCGATTTACTAAAATCATTAGCATGTGTTATAGATGAAGGATCTATAAACAAACTTCGGCTCATTCCCTCCTTTTCATGCTCACATTTAGCTAGCTCTAAATCTTGTATTCGTTTAGATAATATTTCATACTTCTAGTTCATTTCTTGCAACTCAGCATTCATTTCCTCTTTCCAAGTTTTAAGACTCGTTCTTAATACTTGTAAAGTCTCTGGCATAGCTTTAAACGTATCATTTAAAGTCAAAATCATTCTCAATGTCTTTTGTAGAGCTTCATTGGCCTTGTTTACCCTTTCTATGAATTTATCTTCCCATTGTCTCAAATGTTGATCTATCAATGCGTTCACATATGCTTCATCAATAACAATTCTCGTTGAATTATGCTCTTGTAAATTAATTTCAAAAGATTCTTTACATTGATGTATAGTTTTCATGTTTGTACGCTGCTTTTTGCCCATAACTCACACTTGATTATCAAAGAAGCACCACATAAACGAAAAACAAGCTATGAGGTTATACATACATCAAACATACATTACTTGGCATTAATTTGAGAAAAAAGTCCAGAAACATGTACCTGAGCTGCAAGGCCGTTTGTTCACGTCGGGTTCAAAGTGTCGGAGCGAATTGCGACCGTCGGATCAATTCAGTCGCCTCGCAAACGGCGCACGCCGGGTGCTTGAAGCAACCTCAGGTAATTGATGGAGACTCAACAGATTATTAGTCGAGTAATTATAAAGTCTAAGTATGCAATATAACTTTCATATTCAGAATATCAGAATTAGTTGATATGGCAAAATGTATCATTGGGAATGAATGTTAGTTACTGCATATATCATCTTGTTCTTCATAGAATCAGAAACTAATGGATCGTCATTGATAAATGATTAAGAGCGAGAGAGATAAAAAACTAAATGATTTCCTATAATGATGATAGCATTTCCCCGATTTCTATCTTTCAAGGATGTATAGTTCTATTTAAACTTTACATCGTGAGAACAATCCTGTTAAATCGAATTTGAATGAAGCTTATTTTTATTATAAGCACAATGACGTTATACGAATTTGTTATTCAATAGGTCTTAAAATATGTTCACAGTTTAATGTTCAATCACAAAGGTAAAGTGCCGATGAACATAAATTTGAATCATCAGACGTGTATGAAGACCCCTCAGAATGCACAGCGCAATTGGAATTGTTATGCAGCAAACTATAAAGAAAATACTTACATTTAATCAATCATTGCAAATGATTCTGTGTTCGAAAGAGCATTGAACTACTGTCATGTACTAGAGAGACTCATACACAGCTTACGAAGCGCTTAAGTCTCAATGTTTTATGGACTGCCCATCTGCCCTTTCCACGCACGCGCTCCAGAGAAGATCTTGAATCAGAGACCTAACCAGGCGGCGTCCTCATCTCCTGAAGATTGTCTTGGTTTAAATTGATAATTGAGCGCATAGATAAAATCCTCAGAGCTTCGTCAAAATATGAGATTACAAGATTGTTATCTCATTTAAAAAAAAAAACGTCAGAAACTATATCGAAGGTAGCAGAAAAGAGTGTTGACAAGAATTAATCGTCGTTCTCCTTCCAGAGCAGAATTAAAACATAAAATTGGCCTTCCTATCAAATCAGATGCATAAAAAAAAATGCCTCCGAAGCTGCATCACAATTCGCTGTTGCTGTCAGATGATCTTCCTAAAGTTAAGTGAATTGTACATAACAGATATAAGTTTATTTGCGTATCATTAGCACACATGAGGCAGAAGGCAAATAAATCGTCAGAACTGGCGGAATCCTTCGCAATCATATGAGGGATTATAAGATTTTTTTCGGAGAACTAGCGCCAGATTGCTTCATCATAATTGCCCCCTTCTCTGTCCATTATCAGATCGACCTCCTCAATTCATATGCGCCAAATGTCCCGCATCGCATATCATATTAAGCTATAATTAACTTCTAGGAATTGCCGGGAAAGACGTCGATTGGCCTCCATGAATCAGAGAGATAGCAGCGTTGGAGTGTTTACAGAGGTCGATGATCGATTCTTTTTTTCTCATGAAGCTTCTTTATCAACACGCGACTTCGTCTGTAGCACTATTAGCCAAATTGATCGGAGCACCTGTGTAAAATCAGAAAACTTCTACTAGAAGAGATGCGCAAGTGAATATAGCATCTTCATCACTTGTTTGTAGTAGTGCTCAGAGCAGAACATTCAGAAGACAGTAGACAACATCCATCTTCAGAAGCGTTCACAAGAAATTCAGCGACAATAGGCAAATAATTTTTTTAAATCAGGGCTATCATAACCATTTACAGATAAGCTATTCATCAGATACGAATTATATCAGAGGTACGACTACTGAAAATGGGCATCCATTGGTTTTTCATTCTTAATTCCTAAAGCATCACGATAGTGAGTGGGCCATCGCTATCATCCATAGCTCTGTCCCATATATTCTTTTCTACTCTACCCTCTCAATTCATACTCGTGCCGGCTAGAATCACTCTCCCCTACGTTCTATGTGAGCAATGAAAATAAACAACAACAAAGAAGGCCTTCTCAGCTGCCTTCGAAGCTCGTCCTCTGTTTCCCTTCGATCAGTAGCGCTCCCTTTCTTCCTGTGATCAACAGTGCTTCCAATCTCTGGAGATGATAACTGATCAACAACGCTCCCCCCAAAACTCCTCTTGTCCGCATGAAGAAGAACTCTTTTATCTGCGATCGTACTATCAGAAGGCATCTTCCCATGCAGAAGCCATCGTCCACTATTGCATGCCCCTCGTGGTTGAGAATCCCTTCGAACTTCGCAGATCACCTACTTGGCCCCGAACAGTCCTCCCAAGATCATGCGCATGTCCTCCTTTTTTTTGTTCGTGGCCCTTGTACGTTCATGCATACCTTTTTTGCATGATTGCCACCCGATTAAATTAATCATGCATCGGTCCTTTTCCCTCTTGTTCATTCTTTAGATTCTGAAAAAGCATGGTTCGCATCAAAACCCGATGGCTACTATTCTGCGCATTGTTTGATTGTTCTCGAAAACAATTCATCACGCAATTGTTTGTATATGCCTTGATATAAAAAATTCCTACATATCTAACAGTACATAGTACATTGCTTGACAAGTTGATTGTCTTCCATATCTCCTTTTGTTGAAATCATGATATAGCTCTTAGCTTTTTCTTTTGGCACATAAAAATCCTCATGCCATTATATGTAATGTCTTTTCCATGATTTGAGTGGGGAGAGAGAAATCTCTCCGACATCGAGGTATGTCCTTTACTTCTGTTTGCCCCTTGGTATTCCTTATATCACAAATCTGGGTTGCTGTATTAAGTCGGGCTGCCACGCACGCCATTAGTGGCTAAGAATGTGATGTTCTTAGTCACCCTCTTCAACTTTTCAGCCTCTGCCTCTTTCTAGATTTTGGTCTTCTGGTTTGTCTTTATCTCCACACATCTGACCTGTTGTATTGCTTTGAGCCTGTTTACTTTCTGCCACCGCATGCCTTAATTTGCTGACCTCTACTCTCTTTTAAGAGAGCATTACGTTTCAAAGGCCCTATTTCTGAATCTTCTTTGTCATCCTCTAGGACCTGTTCCATTTCTTTCCACCGCACGCATCCAGTGGACGAGGAGACACCTAGGACCTTCTGAGAATTGGTTATCTTATCCGATGCAGAGTCCTTGGTGTGTTGTTTCTCTCCTTAGCTTGTTTCACTTCACCGCCTGCTCCTAGTGGATGAGGAAGCTGTGTGCAACCTCCCATCAAATGTCCTGGTTATTATCTTTCTTTAATTCCACTCCTCAGGACCCGGCCTTTGGCATTGTCGCCTGATGCGTGCCCCTGCAGGCTTTGGGCAGAGAGTTGTTCATTTTCTTGATAATCTTCATTCCTTATTGAGCAGCTTTATTCTTTGATTTTCTTCTTCTTCTTTTTTTGCTTGATTCCCCTTCCACACGTCCCTCCTCTTGAACTCTGTCATCCCCAACAGGCTTTTTGTGGTGACGTGAGTATGTTTGTATTGCTGCCTGCTCTCGATTAACCAGATTGGCGTGACATATCATGAACTCTTTCCATTGACTTGACTTCACCCCATCCTCTGGTGCATGTCGGTGATCAGCAAAGAAGCTTGTTTCATAGGCCACCAGTCTTGCATTAAGATTGGAAGTCATTTTTACAAAAAATTCAAAATCAATTTCAAAGAAGCCTGTGAAAAATGCTTCTTCAAAAGTCTGCATATATGTGCTTGGCAAAAACATAAGCCATGAGTAGAATGCCATAATGGTTAATCGGCTCGGGATAGTGGAGAGATAAAAAACGAGTGCTTCAAATCCCTGAGTAGTCCCGATGAAGTTCAAAAAAGTATATTTGGCATGTTGGAAGACCTTGATGACTGTAAGTAACATGCTTAGAATCTTATTAGTCATTTTGACTACTAAATCAGGTATAGTGGCATAGCGAGCAATCCAAAATTCCATGGTTTTAACCATGTATTCTTCAGTCGGTAGATAGTTATGCGGTGGACTTGGCAATAGTGGATAGTTGAGCCACTTGTTATTAATGCTACCCTGGTGCTGTCCTTCCCAAAAATGCATCCAGGAGCGTCTGCGGGGTACTGGGCAAAAAGATGGATTTACCTCAAGTACGTATGGCGATGATTCCCATTGTACCTGGAGCGGAGGGTTTTTCTCCAGAAATTTTTTTCTCCATATAGGGTCAGATTTTTCGAATTCTTGTTGTGTGTAGTTGAATGTATTCCGACTGAACTGGATTGTTGTCAGGCTCCTTATTTGTCATGGTCTTTATATATTGGCGTGTTTTCTCTTTAAGTAATCCATATGGTATATTGAATGGTTTTAAGATCTGTTCCAAATTTTTGCTTTCAATTCTTGCATCCTTCATGACCTTGATGATTTGATCTTCAAATTTTGCAGTAAGCTGGGACACCAGTAGTGCCCTCTCATGCTGGCTTAGTTCTGCAATATCCCGATGAGTTTGTTCAAAGTGGATCTCCTTTTCCTCCCTTATCGGTGAATGATGTAAGGGGGGAGAGAGAGGACGTACCTCAATCTCCTCAATAGCCGTTGTGGAGTGTGGAACTACTGGTGTCCCCTCTGTTTTCTTCTGTGCTAGTTGATCTTGTAGTTGCTTGATCAATTCATCTTTGTTTTTAATCTCCTCTGTGGCCTTCAGAATCTTCTCTTTGTTTTTGAGAAGCTCCTCGCCAATGACCGCGAGTTGATTTGCATCTTCATTGCATTGCTCAAAATATTTGTTTTCTGCCACCTTCCACTTTCTTCTCAGTTCTGTTGTGTCGTCCATGTACCTTTTCTCCCATTCTGCAATAATGGTCTGCTCCTGCTTGAGCTAATCTTCATACATAGCTATCTTTTCTTCCAATGCTTTTGTGTCCTTTTCTGGCACTTCAGGAGCTTCTATCGGTTGATTACCTAGAAGGGTTGTCATCAGCTCCTTGTTTCTATTTCGTAAGTTCTCTGCTTCTTCCATGTATATTTTGATTTGTGATTCCAGTATTTTGCTTCAGGCATTCATGCATGTTTTCTCGGCCTCGCTAGCTACATATTTTCTTTGTAAATTCTATAGTTGGTCTTTTAATGTCTGATTTTCTGTCTCTAGTGTTTTACATTGCTACTTGGCCTCTTGGACTTCTTTCTCTTTATCTGCTATGTTCTTTTGTGCTTGAATCAATTGGGCAGAAAGGTTCTGACCCATTTCTCGAAGTTGATTCTTTTCTTGCATTGCCTTGTCATAGTCAGCATCAGCCTCAAGCATTAACTGTTGAGTGTCCATTGCGGTTTTGATCATATGTTGCACTACTGGCTTGAGCTGAGCGACGTCCACATTCAACCAAGTTTTTGGGATGCTTGGAGCTTCGCCTGTTTGGACATCCTTTCCGTGCTCCACATGTATAGTCTCATTATATGGTTGTCTGATTTGGAGTTGTACTTCCGGTTCTTTGCTTTCTTCTTCTATGTTGACAATCTTCGTGGCACTCCCTTGAAATGTAACATCCATAGGGGAGGGTTTTTCCACTACCCTGATTGGTATAAAGGGTTCTGACGCTTCCACCGTATTATCTTCTGGTTCTTCTTTGGGATTTTTGAGTAATCTTTCTCCCGCTAGCTAGTCTCTTGGATTTGAAGGTTGGAAGCTTCATTTAACTTGATGACATGTACTCTTTCTTGGGAGACCTCCTTTCCTGCCTTGTCTTGGCTAGGGCTGATGGGTGCTTGATTTACCTTTGTGCCTTCTGTAAGAAAATAACAGCACAACGGAATAGACCTGTAGACAGAGTTGAGAGAAAAACGCAGACAAAGATAGAGGCAGACTGAGAGATAGAGAACTCAAATTCTCAGATTGCCGAGCGTAATGCAATTACAATGATGGTGATGTCCACCCATGTGCTCCCACTGTATAGCTTAGATGGCGATCTAGACAGACTCTAGATGAAGGGCTTACTAGTGCGCAATGCTATATAAAGCTCAACCTGGGCCGTGCTTATATAGCTTTTACAAGGCTGTTCCATATAGATAAACATAGTCGAGAGATACAAAATAGTCGGTAAAATATATGATCGGACAATATCTCCACGACTAGAAGTCCTACCATCTCGGCCCTACGGGTGGGGGGGATAGGCCCCCCGGACACCGCAGAAGGGGGCAAGCCCCCCTCTGCACTCCCCCCATTAAGGTTCTATGGGGAAACCGCGCGATGCCACAGGGCCTTTATTTTCACCTTAAATGGCAACCCAATGGCCTGGAAGTTTATGCCCTACCTAACCTAATGGCTAGGCTCACAAAGATCATCTACAACCATCAACGGTCACACATAGACCTCATCTAACTTGGAACTTAGGGTTCCACAAATGTCCTGGCTCTCATAATGGATTCTCCTCATAATGGGGGCCTTACAACTTAGAGCACCATGGATCATTTGTGGTCACATGAGGGTGGAGTATTGAGCATATCTAACATCCCCCCTCAATGTCCACCCCACGGTGAACTACCTCCTTGGTCCAATCCCAAGCTTTGGAAAGTGTCGAAGAAGTTGCTCTCTCCCAAGAGCCTTGGTGAAGATTTCTGCCCCATTTTCTTCAGTAGGACAATAGCTTATCTCCACAACCCCCTCCTCAATCAACTCACTCAGATAGTGATACTGAATTTCTATGTGCTTGGTACGTGCATGGAAAACAAGATTTTTGGCAATGGCCATGCAACTTTGGTTGTCACACTTCAACTCTGTAGCCTCCTATCCTTGTATTCCTATGTGCCATAGGATCCTCCTCAACCATACTGCTTCACATGCTGCAACAGATGCAGCTTTGTACTCAGCTTCAGTAGAAGATAATGCTATAGTCGGTTGCTTCTTACTAATCCAAGAGAAAATCCCTGATCCTAAAGAAAAGCAATATCCAGAAACTGATTTTCTGGTATCAATATCTTCTACCCAATCTGAGTCACAGTATCCGACCAGAGATGATCCTTCTTCATAAAGAATACCATAATCAGTAATTCCTTTCACATACCTGAGTATCTGCATGCTTGCCTTCCAATGAGTTTGGCAAGGGTTATTAGAGAGCCTACTTACTACTCCAACACCATAAGAGATGTCTGGTCTGCTATTGCACAAGTAGATGAGACTTCCAACTAATTTCTTGTATCTTCCAATATCCACTGGAGATGAAGTATCTTCAATAGATAATTTTGTGTTGACCTCCATAGGTGTAGAAATTTCCTTGGAATCCTCCATGTCGAATGCCTTCAATATCTGCCTTGCATATTTTTGTTGAGAGATGAAAATCTTCCCTGGTTCCTGCCAAACTTCAAGACCTAAGCAATAATGCATTAAGCCCAAGTCTATCATTTCAAATTCTGAACTCAGGGCATCTTTTGTTTGTTGAAGAAGAGCATCATCATTTCCTGTAATCACAAGGTCATCTACATAGAGTACAAGCACAATTGTCTTCCCTCCTCTCTTTAGAACATACAAGTTAGCATCAGAAGCACATCTTTTGAAACCTAGATCCAAGAGATACTTATCTATCTGCTAGTACCATGCTCTAGGGGCTTGTTTTAGCCCATATAATGCCTTCTTGAGCTTACATACCTTGTTCTCTGAATGGGGAGCTTCAAACCCTGGTTGCTGAGACACATATACCTCCTCCTTGAAGTCTCCATTCAGGAACGCTGATTTGACATCCATGTGATAGACTGGCCAACGCTTATGTGCAGCCACAGCTAGTACTACTCGGATAGTAGTCATTCTTGTAGTTGGGGCAAATGATTCACAAAAGTCAATGCCTTCAACTTGTGAGTAGCCCTGTGCAACAAGTCTTGCTTTATACTTTTCTAGAGTACCATTTCAGCCTTGTAGTTTAGCTTCCAGACCCACTTGGTGCCAATGACTTTATGCTTAGGGGGGCGATCCACTAGCTCCCAAGTTCCATTCTTCATGATATTGTCGTATTTTGCTTGTAGGGCAGCCCTCCAATTCGGATCATGGAGTGCCTCTTCCACATTATTTGGTTCTTTTGCTTCTTCTTGAATGAGATCAGCCATCAAGGCTGTGTTTACAATATGGGCGCTTGCCCGTCTCTATTCCTCTATTGTCTATGATTGCCTCGGTCCATCTGCAACCTGTTCTAGTGACTGTGGGATCGGGTTTGCAGAATCATAGAGCTGCCTCACCCAACGTGACAATGGCTTTTCCACTTGGGTGTCGGCAGGTTGGTGACTTTCAGACTCATCTCTGAAGATGACACTTCCTTCTCTTGTGTAGAAGGGATAGCTCTTGGGCTAGATTCATAGTGGATTGCCCCTTTGCCTGATGATAAAGTGGAAGCTCTCTTTTCCTCCTCCACTGCATGTGGCTGCTCCTCCTTAAACACCACATCACGACTCGCCATGATCTTCTTAGTCTCAAGGTCATAAAGCTTATAAGCCTTCTTATCTTCATTGTACTCTAAGAAGATACATTTGATGCTTTTTGATTGAAGCTTGTTTCTCTCCCTATCTGGAACATGTACATAACATTCACTTCCAAATACTTTGAAATGGGAAATAGAAGGTTTTTTACAAGTGTAGGCTTCTTGTGGAGTCTTTCCATCAAGTGCCTTGATGTAGCTTCAATTCAATATGTAGACAGCAGTGTTGACAGCCTCTGCCCAAAATTGATTAGGCAAACCCGTTCCTTTCAACATGCACCTTGACATCTCCATGATGGTTCGATTCTGACGTTCTGCAACACCGTTCTGTTGAGGACTATGTGCCACTATGAGTTGATGCTTGATTCCCTTACTCTTGCAGAAATCTTCAAACTTTGTTGATGTGAACTCACCACCACCGTTTGTCCTGAATTTCTTCATCTTCTTCCCTGTTTCAGTTTCAAAAAGTTGAAGCCATTCTTTAAACTTACCAAAAGCTTGAGCCTTATCGCGAAGGAAGTACACCCACATCTTCCTGCTATAGTTGGCGACAAGTAACATGAAGTAGGAAGATCCTCCCAAGGCCTATGTAGGCATTTTTTTGCACAAGTCAGCATGCACCAACTCTAGAGGATAGCTTGCCCTGTTCTTGCTTTCTTGTGGAAACGCCTTCCTCTGTTGCTTGCCCATCATGCAAGCTTCACATGGTTCCTTCATTTCTACAATCGATGGTAGGTGTGCAACCATACCCCTACGATGCATCTCCTTCAGTATAGGGTATCCAATGTGGCCGAATCTCTCATGTCATAGCTTACTTGTGCCTACGTTTGTAGTGGTTGTAAGAGCACACAACTCATACAGGTTGTTCCTCCTTATGCCAGTCCCAACAATGTTGTTGTTACCATCCATAATCTTAGCTCCTGTCTTACTGAAAGATACTTGATGACCTTGATCAGTTATAGAAGCTACTGAAAGTAGATTTCGTTTTATTTGTGGAACATACAACACATTTGAAAGCTTTCTGATATCACCATTAGACTTAATGAAAGAAATCATACCTTCACCCTCTGCAAGACATCTTGCATTGTTTCCTACCTTTACTGTGATGGGTTCCTTTAGAGGCTGTAAGGAACTGTAAAGGTCTTTTCTACTCGTCATGTGATGAGATGCACCACTGTCCAACACCCATGAGTCATCTGTTCCTGAATCTTCAGTCGAGGAGCACACCTCCTCTATGGTAACAAATAACTCAAGCTCTGTTTCTCCTGTGTTGGTAGACTCCTTGCCCTTGCCACCTTTTGAAGAGCCACTCTTCTCTTCTGCCTTCTTGATGCGACAGTCTTGGATTCTGTGTCCCTTCTTCTTGTAGTGGAAACACTCTCCCTTGAACTTCTTTTTGTCGTTCTTCTTTTTGTCTCCATCTTTTGAAGAGGCTGTTTTGCCTCGTTTGGCATTTGCTGTGAATGCAGCATCTCCTTTGCTACCACCACTCCTTGCCTTGAGCCGCAGCTCCTCCTCCATGAGTAAGGCACTGAATTCTTCAAAAGTTAGTGGTTGAGGTCTGATTTGAGTGTTAAGAGCAGTTACCAAACCATCAAACTTAGGTGGACAGATTCGAAGACAACGTCGAGCTAGCTCCTCACTTGACTTTTGAACACCTGCTCCCGCCATTTGATCTCGTAGATTCTTTATGCGAGTGATAAACACCTCTGCAGTCTCCCCATCAACAAATCATTCTGCTGCAAGCTGATTATCTAAGTTCTGAATCCGTGCTGATTACGAGTTTCATATTGATTTCTCAATATGTTCCATGCTTCACATGCCTTCGTAGTATGCTGAATGAGAGTCAGAACACTATCAGAAGTACTTGTAACAAGCGCACAGAGTGCATCTGCATTTCTACGTTTCCAAGCATGTAGAAGATCAGCATCAGGAGGAATCATTCGACCAGGATTATTTGGATCAGATCTTTCTTGGGGCTCATGATCAGTCCCAAGAACAGTCTCCAAAAGCTCATACGAATCAAGAATAGAAGTGATTTTGAACTTCCACAGGGTGTAGTTCGTACCATCAAGTTTACCTTTTGTGAAGGCTGGTGGCTGTATCCACAACTTTGGGATGATGAGCATCATTGCTCCTCCTGCTTGTGTGCCACCTACTCTTGTTGATGAACCGCCTTGGCCCCCAGTCATAGATGATGACGCACCGCTTGACATCTTCTCTCTTTTGTTGTTCTGACCTCTGCAACCTCTACGTTTTTGCGTCTGCACCACTCAGAGCCTCCTGAGCTCTGATACCATGTAAGAAAATAATAGCACAGCGGAATAGACCTGTAGACAGAGTTGAGAGAAAAACGTAGACAAAGATAGATGCAAAATGAGAGATAGAGAACTCAAATTCTCAGATTGCTGAGCGTAATGCAGTTACAATGATGGTGTTGTCCATCCGTGCGCTCCCACTGTGGAGCTTAGATGGCAATCTAGACAGACTCTAGATGAAGGGCTTACTAGTGCGCAATGCTATATAAAGCTCAACCTGGGTCGTGCTTATATAGCTTTTACGATTCTGTATAGATAAATGTAGTCGAGAGATACAAAATAGTCGGTAAAATATATGATCCGTAATCTCCACGACCAGAAGTCCTACTGTCTCGGCCCTACAGGCGGGGGGGATAGGCCCCACGGACCCCGCAGAAGGGGGCAAGCCCCCCTCTGCACTCCCCCCATTAAGGTTCTATGGGGAAACTGCGCGATGCCACAGGGCCTTTATTTTCACCTTAAATGGCAACCCAATGGCCTGGAAGTTTATGCCCTACCTAACCTAATGGCTAGGCTCACAAAGATCATCTACAACCATCAACGGTCACACATAGACCTCATCTAACTTGGAAGTTAGGGTTCCACAAATGTTCGGGCTCTCATAATGGCTTCTCCTCATAATGGGGGCCTTACAACTTAGAGAACCATGGATCATTTGTCGTAACACCTTCCTCTTCCACACTCTTGTTCACTTCATTTAACTCCTCCCATTGTCCATCATCTTTGGACTCACTTCGAATGTCCACATTCAACAAGGAGGTGTCCGGTTCTTGTGCATCTGATGACGAGCTTGAGTTTACTAAACCCAATTCCCTGTATCTATGCACCTTGGTCAGCCTTTTTCTTTGTTCTAAATCTTGACCGACTTGCTGGTAATGGTGCCCTTGCACTGATATATTTACTTGACCTTCGGTATATTGATGTGTGTCTTCCAGGGCTCTTGTCAATTCCTCTTCCGTAATCAGTCGAGGGTCTTCAATTCTTGTCCTTGGAAGTACATGTGCCCTCTTTGTGACTGGCATCTCGGCTTCTGTCTGCATCATTTCCCTTAACCTCTTGGTACCTCTCATTCTAGGTAGTGAGCTAGTTTCTGCTTCCTCTACAATTGTTACTCCCTTCTTTTTCATGGGGACAGTTGCAACCTTTGCATATTTTGCCATGGCTTCCGATGATGGCATTTCTCACAAATGCTCTCTAATTCCCAAGGCATGATATATCAATATAGTCAAAGCCACACTGTTGTTCAGAAATTTCTTGTGATTCCATTGCTTCTTTGCCTCAAACAACCTCTCTTGAATATAAGGAGTCATGTTGACTTGATTTCCGATTTGTTTAATAGCGTGTGACAGCATTTGTACTACGATCTTTTGTGGATCCGTATACCTATGCATGTTTGGAAAAAAAAATGCTCATGGATAAGCCTCACTTCATCTTCAATATCGATGCGATTGATGTCATTGAAGTTTCGTGTCTTGGCTCCTCGTCTTTCTTCTTTCAAGACTGTAGTCCCGTCCTTCTCCCATCCAAAAGCTTCCTTAATTAATTCATGTGTAAATTGAATTATGACCCATTCACCAACTGCGTCCATGACTCTAGCCTCCGGCACCAATGGATCATGCAAGGCAGGCTGCAGAGTATTCATAACTTGGACACATCGCTAAAAATCGGGCTTGTAGATCGGTAATTCAAAGTATTTATGAATGCCCGCCTTCTTCATAATGTCCATGGTTGATGTGAGCTCATGTACTACTTTGAAATCTTTGGACATCACAGGGAACTGGTGATCTATATCCATGATTTTAATGGTTACGAGGAATAAGAAATCCCCTGTCGGTTGATCATCCCTAAACCAATGACCTTTTGCTTTAGTCACACTTTTCAAAGGGAATTCCAGCACTTCCTCTTGAATGGTAGCTTCAGAGTCTTCAGAAGCCATCTGCACTCATAATGCAAGAGCATTAGCTGCTGTAGAATACATGTCGTTTAGTGATGTGTGTTGTCGTGATATTTCATGCGTTGTGTCACTCCGTTCCCCATGTGTGCGTCAGCAAAACTTCTTACCGCATCTTTTTTTTTCATTTTCACTTCTGAAAGAAAACAAGAATTAGTGTAGCCAAAGCAATTATTTATTTACATAGTAGGTCCATTCCTAAGGAAGTAGAAGCTATGACCTGTCCCCCATTGGAGAATGTGCACCACTAATTCTATTATGTACATTATGTGCCGAATGCATGGCTTCGTAATGTGGCCCTATCATCCATACTTTAGGTGCATTGGAAACTTCATGTGTGCAAAAGAAATCTTCTTGGTTCTGGTGTTCCATTCCTTGTTGTTGCTTTGGCTTCCATATCCATTGCGTAGTAGAGGTTTTCAGCCTTGTCTTCTCCTCATTTTGTCGTGTTGCGTGTGTATCTCTTCTCTTTTTTGTTGTCCGAGTTGTGGGGTTCCTTCTCTTGGGGTATCTGTAACGAACCTCACTAGTCCTTATGGTACTGTTGTGTTGATATAATGTTTCCTCGTGCTTGTCTATCTCTTGAATGGCCACTTGTCTGACCTTCTTGGGAATCCACATTTGTTGCCATGTTTTTTGAGCTTCTATCAAAGGCTTAGGAAGCCATACTCTCAAGAGTCGTTTTGATTTTGATTTCGATGAAGAAGAATTCTTGCCCACCCTTGTGTTCCTATGAGAAATGACGTGTACTGGTGTTGCGTTCTCTGATTCCTTCACTCGATCCTTTCGAACCCACTTGAAGTTAACATTTCTTGATTGCGAGTAACTGATGGTGGAATGTCATTCTGCTGCTCTCGCTTTTTGATAGGATGTTGTAAGAGTATTGTCCTCCTTGGTTCCCTTCTGTTCACCAGTCAAGTGGGATGAATCTATCTTCTCCTTGGATTCATCGGAGTTTGAATTCCCTTTTTTTGTCAGATTTGCTTGTGATTGATTTATGCTGGAATCATTTGTTATGTGTTCTCGTACGATTTGTTCGGACCTTTTGATGAGTCCTGGTCTATTAGAGGGTTTTTCTCCTAATAAACTAAATATTTCCTTGTGTCCTATTTTAGCTGAAATGTATCCTTGAGCTAGGTGGATACTCACCTCATTCTCAATGATCCAGCCTTGTCCTAGGATTACGTTTTCTCTTATATCCTCATCTCTACACACTAGAATTCGTTGTTCCATAGTTGAATTTCCTAGGTGGAGGGATATTGTGGCTTCTCCGATGCATTCTATAATTTGACCTTGTAGTCAGGAAGAATATCTCCATCCAGAGTAGCTAGGTTAACTACTCCACAAGTGGAAATCCTATTGATGATTAGAGGCCCATATCCACGTTTTTGTAATTTCTTGGCATGTTGCTTCAAGGTGTAGACCAGAACTAAGTCTCCTTCTTTTAGTCATGTTCTCTTTGATGTGTGAATCATAATAGGTCTTTTGTCTTCTCTTGGCTGCATAAATACCTGCTACGTCTTGTATTCTAGTCTCATGTAGCTTCTCAATTTGGTCTAGTTGCTTGGATAATTCATGTCTTATCCATTCATACTGTTGGGCTACTCTCAAAGTTGGCACTAAAAAATCGATCGACAGGATTGTGTTCTGTCCATACACAAGGTTGAATGGGGTAGTTCCAATGGCAGTCTTGTAAGCAACTCGGAAGGCCCAAATTGCATGATGCAATTGTTTGTCCCAGTCAGACCTTCCACTATTGACTATCTTTGTCAACACTGTGCACAACACCTTATTGGAACTTTCCGCTTGACCATTGGCTTCAGGATGATATGGGGCTGATTTTCTATGGATCACCAAGAACTCATTCATTAAAGACTCTACTACTTCATTAATGAAATGGGTTCCTCGGTTACTCACAATCTCAATTGGTAATCCAAAACGAGTGAAAATGTGCTCAAAAAGAAACTTAGTTGTGGTCTAAGCATCATTCTTTCTAGTAGCCTTTGCCTCCACCCATTTAGTCAAATAATATGTGGCTACTATGATGTATTCGGCATGTGACCCTTTGGTTGGTGGGTTAATGGGTCCTATGAAATCAATGCCCCATTTGGAAAATGCTCTAGCACAAACCATAGGTCTCAATGGCGTATCATCCCATCTAATCGGATATTTAGCCCTTTGGCATGTCTCACAACTTTGTACATAGATGTCTGCATCCATATGTAGAGTTGGCCACCACAAGCCCGCAAATAGGATCATTTTTACAGTTCTCTCGACGGAAAAATGACCTCCTGTAGCACCTGTGTGTGCCATCTCTAATATGGGTAAGTACTCTCCTTCATGCTTACATAAACGTAAGTGATTGTCTTTTCCCCTCTTGAATAATTGTCTGCCCATAATTACATAATCCTTACTCATTTCCTCTAGGGACGGTTTCCTTGCTAAGCTGACTCCTTCCTCGTGTTCCCGTGTCTTTAGGAATTTCACTAACATTTCACTCCATTTGGGTGCTATTGTAGAGAAGGGTAAGGATGTGTGATCCTCTGGTATGGTTTCCTGACATTCTGCGCAATTACTGACATAATCATGGACATCTTTAGGCATGTCAGGCTAGTATACTCCTAGTCGTTTCAATTCTCTCAGAGTTCCGTGAATTCCCTTGTGCATCCTCCATTAGTTTACATGGGCTTGTTCAATCAACTTCATTTGTTCATCTTCCTCAACACATCTCGATAGTACACCGTTGGGCTCCTTAAAGTACACACTTCCTGCAATAATGTGCAAATTACGTGATTGCAGAATTTCCTTTTTACTCTCTTTATTAATTGAGTGTTGTGGGCCATGAGTGAGGATTGGGATTAGCTTCTCTGCCCACTTTGGACACACTTCCAAATTAAACAGATAAGTGTCTGGCAAATCGTCTGGCACTCCACTTGGTGGTTCTCCATGTGTTAATCTAGAGAGGTGATTTGCTCTTACATGGGTATTTCCCTTTTTCACGATTACTTCAAAGTCGAACTCCATCAATAGCAGAAACCATCTTACAATTCTACCCATGTTACAAGGCTTATTGACTAAGTACAATAAGGCTTGATGATCTATGAAGAACTTGAATTTGTTGGCTAAGAGATAGTGTCTGAATTTCATCACAGCATACACCATTCCTAATCCCTCTCGCTCTGTAGTTGTATAGTTTCGCTCGGCTTGATTCAACTTTCTATTTGCATAGGCAATTGGATGGTCTAACTTTCCTTCATCTGCCAGCTGAGCTAAGATGCATCCTATTGCGTAATTTGAAGCATCCACATGAATATGGAAAGGCTTGTTCCAATTTGGTGTTTTTAGAATTGGGGTTGTGCTAAGTCGCCTTTTTAACTCGCTAAATGCCTTTTCGCATTCATTTGTCCAAGTGAATTGGGTCAAAAGTCCATACAAGGGTTTGACAATTATAGCGTACATGTGGATAAATCGACGGTAGTATCCACAATGTCCCATAAATGCTTGCACTTCTTTTGCATTCTTCGGTCTAGGAAGTTCTAAAATTACCTTGATCTTGTCTTCATCTATAGATATTTCGTTCCTAGACACTATGTGTCCTAAGATCTTCCCTTGTCTTACCATGAAGACACACTTCTCAGGGTTCAGGCAGACTCTATATTGTCCACATTTATCAAATATTTTTTGCAATTCAGGAATGTGGTCTTGCCTTTGACTTGAATAGGAACATAGGTCATCTAAATACACTTCCATAATCTTCTTTAGGAATTCTTTGAAAACATGACACATCAACCTTTGGAAAGTGGCACGTGCGTTAGTGAGTCCGAAGGGCATCACTCTGAAAGCATAGATTCCCCATTCAGTCACGAATGCAATCTTGTGTTGATCCTCAATAGCAATAGCTACTTGGTTGTATCCATAGAATCCATCTAAGAAACTATAGACTTCTTTTCCTGCAATTCTTTCCAATAGGTGATCTCTGATAAGTAATGGATAGCTATCACGGATCGTGACTGCATTGACTTTTTTCAGGATAATGCATACTCTGAGTTTTCCATTCTTTTTAGGAACAACCACTAGTGGTGATACCCATTCAGTATGTTCTATTTCATAAATGAATCCACCCGCTAATAGCTTGTCTATTTCTTCTTTTATTTTAGCAGCATAGACCTCATTGTATGTGTAAGGGTGTTGTTTGGATGGTTTTGCCTCTGATGTCATTGGTATTCTATGGGAACAAATGGAGGGTTCCACACCCTTGAGTTCCTCGTAGGTCCAAGCAAATACATCTCAATATTCCCGGATCAATTGTATTAATTCTTCTTCCTCCTCGGTTGACATGTCTTTTCCTATGTATGTACATCTTTCTTCTCCCTCTTCTACAGTTACTATGATCTTTTTTGTTTGTTCCTTGTTATCATACGCTTCTCCTTCTCTTTCCTCTCTCTTAGGCATTTGAATAGCTATTTTTCTCTCTTCTACTTCATATGTTTTGAAATGCTCCGAAACCTCAAAAAGATCAGGGCTTGGTTGGATCTTACTCACACTTTCCTCCTGTTTTGGCACTATAGGGGCTGCTTCTATTGCTAACACTTTGGTCATTCCATACTTGTCTTCGGTTCGAATGGCTTCTAGGTAACGTTCCTCTGACTCAAATTCTGGTTCCAATATTTCTCCCGCTTCTACTTCTTGAAGGAAAACCATGTACAAATTTACGTCATAGCCTTCTTTGTCCACACATTCATTCATTGTCAGAACTTCTTCATTCACACATACATCTAAGGTTGCTAGGATTTCCATCCATCCGTGTAGTTCAAACGTTTCATCCGGGAAGATTTGAGGCATGTACATTGGATCTTCTATGGGCCGATAATTAGGATGTCCTATTGGCCATAACTTCCTTTTATTATCCTCTTTCTTGGCTTCCTTACACATCCATAATTGGGCATCCTCATGCATCCATGATTGATCGCCTGATCCAGCACTATGGATAGACAAATCAACCTCTTCTTTATGTATGGGGTTCCATTGTAGTGGTGGTACATCTCTGTATGCAAAGGTATGCAAGTTTATTTTGGTGGTGTTTCCTTGATGCTAAAGGTATAAAGAGTCTCGTCCCCAATCTTGCACTACCCTAAGCTGCCTCATGAAGGGTCGTCCTAATATCATCTCGTAGTTGTTTGCTTTTCCAAATTGACAGATGGCTAAAGTATGCTCAAATTCAACTCCACAAGTGATTAATTTGATCTTTTCTAATATTCCCAATGGTTTTTCGACATGACCATCTACTAACTGAAGCTTCATGCGAGTGGTTCGTAAGGTAGGCTTTCCCCATTTCTCCCAAATCTCTTTGGTAGCAATGCCTACTCCTGCTCCTGAGTCTAGTATGGCTTTGGTCATATACCCATTATAAGTGACAGGTAGACACGTGTTACCTTCATCTCCTTCACTAAATTCTCCAACCTTATCCACTGGAATTTGTACCTTAGGTGGGTTTTCATTTCCCTTGCTTTCCTTATCGTTCTTCTCCTACCCTAACTCCAATTGACCTGCTAATTGTTTCCATAATTCCAGCTTAACACGAAGTAGTTCTTCCACAGTCAATTGGCATTGTACTTTTGTCTTTTTAAGTTCTGTTAGATTGTGCGAATTCTTATCTGAGTTTGCCTTTCCTTTTCCTCGTACTGTGGGCGCTTGGAAGATCATGGATTCTTTTTCGTACTCTCCCATGTAATTTAGTAGGGTCGAAATGCTCTGAGCTTCTTCCCTATTTCGGTCTAGTCTCGATACTTCCTCATATAATTCTTCCATGTTGGGACTTGGCTGATAAACTTCCACATCTAATTCCTCAAAAGGAGGTTTAACCACTCCATTCCTCTTCCATTGTTCTTCTCGGATTCTATTCCATAATTCTTTTGGCTAGTCAGCCTCTAAATCTGGCACTGTTGACATAGGTTCATCTTGGGTTTTCACTAGCTCACATTTATCATCCTTCTCTTTAGGTTCCTTGTCCTTGGCTTTAACACAATCCTTGTATTGATCCTCCACTATCCTTGTCTCGAGGAGGGCAGGGATAGTCTTTTCTAGGGTTGCTTGTGCTACCTCTATGAGTTTTCTACATATCGTCAGCCTCTCGTTTTCTAACTCTCCTTGTGGGTAAAGCTTTTCATGTTGCTCCACATTCGGTCCAGTCTTAATTCTAACTTGGTATGCTTTCAACGACATGTCCAAATCATCCGGTTTTGGGTCGGCTAGAATTGATTCTAGCTTTTCTGACTCTCGAATAGGCAGAGGAATGGAAACTTCTTCTCGAATCTCTGGTTCGTTAGGCTTCTTATTGCTTCGTGTATGTTTCTTATTTTCCTAATTTTTGTTTTTCATCCATTTTTCCTTGAACTTTTCTCTTCTTACCTTCCACTTTTGGCTTTTAGTTGCTTGAGTACTCTCGTGTGGGTCTTTCGAATCTTCCACTATTTGAACTTTGGGGTCTAAGGTATTACAGTTTTCTTGTTCAAGGTCCGGTTGTTTTCCTTCTCGTTCCTTCGTTCGTGCTCGGGTAATGGCCTTTAATGGTACGGTGTATTCCTTGTCACTTCTCGGTGCTTCTATCACTTCGATAACATTAATAGGTGCAATGTCTTGATCCTTGTTGGGATTTTTTGGACAATCTCGGAAGAGATGTTCCTTTCCACAATCACTGCAATACCCTTCCCAAGTCCTAAGAGGTGGTGGGTTGTATAGCCGAGTGCATTCTCTGATAAAGTGGTCTCCTCCACATCTATAACACGGTCCTCTTGGCACAGGTGGTCTGATGGGTGGTCTTATGGGTGCATGTGCTTTAGGTGCGGTGTACATTAATGTTGCCACTTCTGGTCCATAGGTATTGTCATATCCTTCATATCCATAGTATTGCGGGTCATAAACTTGCTCGTACTCCATTATACTAGCATCATAGGAATAGTACTCCCCTCGGGATTGCTCGTATCCTGGGTTTGTTGACTCTACACTGGCTATTGGTGATGTTGGCACTATGGCCCTTTCTAATTTTTCCTCTGGTTGGTACACAGGTACCACATGTTGGGGATGTGACAGTTGTGATCCTAACACTGGCTGGGGTTGTGTATATTGTGCTTGCTCGTATGGCCTAGGTGCTCCTGGTGGTGTTGGGTAGGGATTGTACCTAGGCATCTCTCTGCCTGGCTCTCTAGGTGGGTATCCATAAGGCCGATACTGAGGTGGTTGTAGAGGCCGTGTCTGCCTATTGAATGGGCAATTTTTCATGGTGTGATTGGTGTATTTTTGTTATATGTGACAATGCAAGGCCGCTCCTTGATGGGGCTGCCTATTATAAGGGTACACTTGGGGTACGCTTGTTCCTCCTCGTACACACATGTGAGTGGGGTGATCACCTCCACATGAGCTACATCTTGGTAACATAGGTATTCTCAGAGACGGATGCTGGTAGTTCCTTTTCCCGAGAACTCCTAACTTCTTCGCTACCAGATCAACTAGCTCTTCCACATTGCTTGAGTTGGAGGTTATTGTGCATCGAGTGTCTTTTGATTTAGTAGGACTGGTCGCACTCTTGAGATCATCGGCTAGGTTGTCCTCAAGGTCAATAGACTCTTGGAGACATTCACTCAATGTCTGTAGTCTCTTCACATAGACTAATGCCCTTAGAGTTCCGTTCGTTAATCCGTCCAAAAATAATGATATCATTTTTTGTTGCGTAGGTCTTTCAGCTACACGACATCTATCAACATACTGATTGAATCTTCATGCAGCTGTTTTTACAGTTTCATTGGGCTTCTGTTTAAATCTATGGATTAAAGATGAAGAGTTGTGTTTAATCCCTCGTTTAGTGAATTCCCCTATGAATTCTTGAAAGAATTGTTCAATATCTCCAAATTGATTAGGATCTAATGGCTAGAACCACGTCAGAGCTCTTCTTGTGAGAGTGAGCCCAAAGGACTCATAGTGCACAAAGAAGTCATCCACTTGTTCAGCTCTTAGAACTTGTTTAAATTCAGCAATGTGTTCGTAAGGTTCGCGCAATCCATCGTAATGATTTCTCATGCATTTGGCCACTTGTATAGGTCTTAATCTTCTTATGGGTTATGGTTGTCTAGGTATTACAAGGACTGCTGGTCTAATTAGGGGCATTCCAGGTTGCACTCCTAGTGGTGGTCTTGGTCTTGCTGGTGGTCGATAATGGTTGCCTAATCCAGGGTGTGTCTCATTGTGTGCTTGCATTCTCAGCATTGTAAATTGTATGTGTTCTATTTGGAACACTCTGATGGCTTGTTTGGCCCGACATCATATGTTCCGTCTCTTGCTGTGTCCCAAAAGGATTCTGAGAGGTAGTTGCCTGCTCTCGCTGGGGGAATACAGGCAAGCCCATATACTTCAATCAAGCTCTATCTAAGGCATCGACAAGCCAGTATCTTTGTTGGTTCTTGTCTAGGTAGGTTACTCTAGACTCGTCTTCTGGATCTTTTAACTCGTAAAATGCCATCGTGCTTTCTTCACGTCCTTGTGTAGGTGAGTCAGTTTGTAGTAGTAAATATGTTCCATGGATCAAATAGACCTCCAATAAGTAGTCATCTTGAGGTATCAAATCCCCTCTCAAGACTCATGTCGCTACTGATTTGCCTCTGGGAGTAGTTACTTACTCTCCAGGGTCTAGTCTTCCTGAATGTCCTTGTCCTTCCAATTCTCCTCTCTCAGTGATCAATTCTAGGTGTTCTGTCACCACATAGATGTGACCCAACTTATCCATATATACTCCTCCTTCATACTTGATAGTTGGTCTAGGCACAATGGTGGCATTGGTGGAGGTCACCATCCTAGAAACTGATCTATTTAACCCGTCCAGGAAGATCAGAATCTCCTGGGCATTAGTAGACACATATTGCAAGGAGGTGCGGTACTCCCCTTCTATCGTAGACATGAGGCTTCTCCCGAGAACATGACCTTTCATGTCTTTTGAAGCCATGGGTATCTCCTCCTCCGAATCACTAGAGGTGTCGAAATAGGTAGAGCAGTGACTGACCTGAGTGGTGCTTCCTACTGATGATA
Source organism: Ceratopteris richardii (assembly GCA_020310875.1). Lineage (NCBI taxonomy): Eukaryota > Viridiplantae > Streptophyta > Polypodiopsida > Polypodiales > Pteridaceae > Ceratopteris > Ceratopteris richardii. The sequence continues at coordinate 142,783,344 of CM035411.1, read as the reverse complement.
TGACACTTCTCCGGCTACTTAGAACTCTTCCTGACCTCAAGTTCATTCACCCTCCTGAGGCTATCTCGGGCTCTAACTCTCTCCCTAATTGGCTTCTCTCAAGTCTCAACTTGACCCTTCAAAATTGCTAAAAATGTTCTGGACGATGCCAGATGGGCGATACTGCACAAGACGATACCAATTTTCTGGATGATACGATACTGCTACCGTGGACGATACGATATTGCTTCTACCCTGATACGATACTATGTGTTCAGGCGATATGATACCGTCTGAAGACATGATATGATACTGATGTAAACCACGATATGATACCAGAATAGTCCACAATACGATACCTCTGCACTAACGTGATATGATACCACAAGAATCGGTGATACGATCTTGGGTGCACGATACGATACCAGTCTCACGATACGATACCACTTTTTGGCACGATACCATACCTAAGGTTTACGCGATACAATACTAGAACTCTCACGATACGATAGTGGTTCTATGGATGATATGATGCCACATTTCGGCACGATACGATACTAGAATTGTACGTGATACAATACCGCTCAGTCGATGATACAATACCGTGATCGAAACGATATGATACCAAGTGGATCGTGATACGATACCACTGGAAAATTATGATTGTGATACCAACTTGGCAATACGATACCAAAAATGGTATCACGATACCACAAGTGGTAACCGGTGATATGATACTTCGGCGAGTATCACGATACAAGGGAATTTTGGTATCGCGATACCAAAACTCAACCGATCGCGATACTGCAACCAAATCAACTCCAAATACAAAAAAATTTTCACCCCCTAGTTTCTCTCTCTCTCCTCTTCGCTCCTCACCCTCTCTCTCACTTAAGGGAACTCTAAAAACACTCTATCCCACCCCCCGATACCAGATGCGCTCTTAATCACGTGTTAATGCACTTCTATTGTGTTTTTGCTATTGAAATCTTGGGGTAGCTTACCTTTGTGATGTCCTACTTGAGTCTTGAGTGCACGATGTAGCTTTGAGTGCTTGGTTTGCATGATGTAGCTTTCAATGCTTGGTTTGCAAGATACCATGCTAGCGATATTGATCGTTGTCTACAGACGATACCACTCTGAGAGCAAGTGTCAAATGAACTACAACTTTTTGGTTTTTATAGTTTTTGGTTACTGAAGCATATACTACACTAATTTGGAAATTTTTTTGGGATTTTTCTTGATGATTTTGACTTACTCCTACTCCGCTTCTCTTCCTAGCCTAACCCTTACTCTTTCTTCTCTCTCTCTCCTAACCCTAAACCTAAAAACTCATTACACACACCTCCAAGATGTGAAGTAACAAGTGTTGAAGTGTCGGACTACTTGCCACTGAACGAATTCACTTCTACAAGTACGATTACTTCACTCTAGAACTATAACCATCATGAAGGCACCTTGGTTGGGCGTGTCCCCGACAACGGCACCAAAAACGTGTGTACCTAAGTCACGAAGACTTAGGGGCTTGTGCCAAAGATACTAAATCTCATTTGCCACACAAGTGCATATAGTGGTGGATTGACACACGTTTAATTATCAATCCGAAGAATAGACCTAACCAAGTGTATGAGGGCATGTGCACACGTGATGGAAATTGAAGTGATTCAGCTATCATGCATGAGAAATGTTGGAGAAACACTCACTAATTGGACATATATTTGAAGGTCAAAGATTTAGAAGAAAATCACATGCCTATGTGAAGGGGCAAATTCACAAGTGTATTATATTTGTAAAGTTAGTTCATTTTAGTTCTAGAAGTTTTTTAAAATCACGAGAATGAGAAAATCTATATAAGCTAGTTTGTATCAACTGACGTGATGAAAGAAGAAGTGGAAGAGAGTGATAGAATGTGAGAAGGAGTTCATTTTGTATGACTGAATAGAGTCAGACTTCTCTCAGTGAGAAAGCACCTGTAAAACTTCTGAGTTTTTTCACCGCTATGAGAAGAAATAGTTAAAGTTCTGTGTATGAGAATCTCTCCATCATCTCCATGCTTGCCTACTGTGTGATGAGTTCAAAGATCAAGTTTTCCAAGCAACTCGATGCCTGGCATCGAATCTTTGCTGATAAGTCATATTCTCATTTATCTATTTCATTCAGTGTTGAAGTGTTTGCAAATCATGACTTTTTTGGAGCAACTCGATGCCTGGCATTAAATTCCAAAGGATAAGTGATGTTCTAAGTATACATGAAATCATCTATTGTTTTGGCATCTGAAAGGTCAAGGTTTTATGCGGGAAGTCGATGCCTGGCATCGAATCCTTGTTGAAAAGTGGCTAAAAATACCCCAAGTTGATGCCCGGCATCGAATTCTCGTTGCAAGTCGATGCTAGGCATCAAATTCCATTTTTAGACAGGCGCTTTTTCTATAACAGGAAGAATTTCCAATTTTGGCAGTCATACATAGTCATCTTGTGAAGGCTATATCTTGAGTTCTAGAGACCCGTTTCTTGCAAATAATAGCTAGTTGGAAAGCTCTACTCTTCTACTTCCATCCGCCAAGATCTTGGAGAAATAATATTTGTGTTAGGAGAAATTAGCAAAATACTGAAGGTATGTCATTTCAATGATTGGAAAAATCTCAAGAAGTAAAGTTCTTAGTTTTGGCTATCATTTCTCAAAGTTTGGGGTGACAATGAGTTAATGGTGACCATAGAGGTTGTCTAGTGTCACATTAATTCATTTCTTGTGATGTTTCACACATCAACAAGTGGTATCAGAGCAGAAAGGTCCTAAAGAGCAAAAGGCGGCAAAGGTACGAGAAGTTTTGGAAAGTTTTCCATTAAAGTTTGAAAGGTGAAGCAATTGAAGACACAAGGCATCAAAAGGTTACTTAAAAAGTATCTTCATACACAAAGAACTCCAAAAGGTATTATCCTTTATCCTTTAAGCTCACAGGTTGTAGCAGAAGGAAAGGAGTATGGTAGATCATATCTCCATTGACAAACTAGACAGAGATAATTAGCCCGCATGGGTAATGAGAATGGAAGCCTTACTTATGAGTAAGGATCTCATGGTATATGTAACAGGTGAAGAAGAGAAGCCACTATTTGAAGATGGAAGTGGACCAAAGAAAGAGGAACTTGATGCTTTAAAGCATTGGAAGAAGAAGGATGCAAGTGCAAAGGCATACATTTACAACACAATCTCATATCATTTGCTACCACACATCAGAGGATTGGAATCATCTAAAGATATATGGAATGCATTGTAATATCATTTCCAAAGTACTACCAAAGCAAGGAAAGCAATTCTATGGTCAGAGTTTACAACATTCAAGAAGAAGCCAAGTCAAAGTATTAGTGATTATGTCACTAAGATGAAGGATCTAGCAGATAGTCTTGGATCCATAGATGAAGATATTGAGGATCACAGATTGATTGCTCAACTACTTGCAGGTTTGAGAGAGGATGAAAGGTGGAAATCTTTTGTCTTATCAACACAACTCTCATTAAATCATTATGTTCCAGATTTGAACCAGTTGCTTGGTTTGATGCTCACATTTGAGCAAGACTTGAAGGGAGATTGAGATAAAGGACAAAGTTCTGCAATGTACATGAAGAACAAGAAGAAAGGAGATAAAGGTAAAGCAAACGATGAAGAAGAGTCAACTTCTCAAGTTTATTATGCAAGAGGTAAAGGCACTGGTAGAGGAAGAACAAGAGGTTTTGGAAGAGGAAGAGGTAATCAAAATAACAACAAGAAGGCTTGTTGGATCTGTGGATTAAGTAATCATTTGGCTCATGATTGTTGGCACAATCAACAAGGATCAAACCAGAATCAAAACAACAATAGTAGAGGCCGAGGTGGAAGATATCAAATTAATTTTCAAAGAGGTAGACAAAGTCAAAGAGGAGGCTATGGTAGAGGTGGAGGAAGAAGCTGGGGACAGAATCAATCCTACAACACCACCTACTACAACTATGCAAATGACACACAGAATGAAGGTCATACATCATTGATGACGAACTCAATCAGCACATCAGATAAAGAAGATCTAAAGGTATTTTACATTGACTCTAGATGTTCTAATCATTTGTCAGGAAACATAGAATTGATATCAGAATTGGAAAAAGGCATTTCTAGTCATAGTGTTCAAACAGGTGATAATACAAGACATAGTGTACATTCAATTGGAAAAGTGAAATGCAAGAGTGGAGCATATTTGCTAACCAATGTTTTGTATGTTCCCAAAATACCTAAAAACTTGATTAGTGTGGGATAGATAGTTGAAAAAGGTTTTCAAGTCAGGTTTACAAATGAAGGAGTATTTGTTGAAGATCGAGAGAATGGATATAATCAGATTGTATCTGGTAAGAAAGAAGGTAGACTCTTTACTTTAAGAGTACAAGGAAATATTGGTCAAGCTTTGCTCACACATGGTGAAGGAGTGATTACAGAACTTGATCTCTAGCATAAGAGATTAGGTCATTTCAATGAAAGAGGAATTAAAGCTATGATTGCTAATCAGTCTATACTAGGATTACCAAATGTGCAGAGTCAACATATGGTTTATAAATGTGAAGCATGTCGAATGGTAAAGCACACAGGTTACCATTTTAGAGGAAATGATTCAAACATGATGGAGTACTTGAGATCATTCATATAGATGTATGGGGACCAACAAAAGAAGGATCTATCAGTGGCTCAAGGTATTATGTTCTTTTCATTGATGATGCTACAAGATGGATAACATTATAGTTTAGAAGTGTTTGGAGCTTTCAAGCATTTTCATGCATATGCAGAGAGAGTCACAGGTCAAAATCTTAAGAGACTGAGGTCTGATGGAGGGGGAGAATACTTCTCCCAAGAGTTCAATGATTATCTTTGGAATGTAGGTATTAAGAGAGAAATAACATGCAAGTATACACCACAACAAAATGGTGTAGCAGAAAGAAGGAACAGGACTTTGGTTGAGTTTGTTAGAGCTATGCTGAAGGAGAAGAATTGTCCAAATTATCTTTGGGCTGAGGCTGTAAATATAGCTACATATCTTGTGAATAGATTACCATGTGCATCTCTAAATGGAATGACTCCATATGAAGCTTGGTGGGGTAAGAAACTGACAGTAGATCATTGTAAAGTGTTTGGATCAATTGCATATGCTTATGTTCCATCACAACTTAGACATAAACTTGAACCAAAGGCAGAAAAATATGTGTTAATTGGTTATGATGAAAAGCAGATGGGTTACAGGTTGTGGAATCCTCTAACCAAACAATTTCTTGTTTCTAGAGATGTTACATTTGATGAACAGAAAAGTTGGTATGCAGATCAAAGTCATACAGCTAAAGAATTTGAAGAAGAGGTAAGAAGATGTGTGAAAGGAAAATCAATTGTGCAGGTAAATAGAGATGAAGAATATATGCAAGCAAGTACATCCAGAAGTGGATTAACAAGAAGAAATGAATAAGCTCCTATATTTGATGAAGAAGTGTATCTAGACACTTATGAAGAATGTGAACCAAGAAGGTCAAGTAGGACAAGAAGACAACCAGAAAGGTATTCTTATGATACTTCTTACATAACTCAGAAGAATTATGCATATATGGTGAAAGATGATGAAGAACCTCATAACTATGATGAAGCAAAAGGTAAGAAGCAATGGGAAGAAGCAATGAAGGAAGAGTTCAATGCACTAGAGGAGAACAAGACATGGGAACTTGTTTCTAAACCAAATGGTAAGAAAGTAATTGGAAATGAATGGGTTTATAAAGGGAAGAAGCTTGCAGATGGAAGTATAGCCAGATACAAAGCTAGATTGGTGGTGAAAGGCTATGCCCAAACTTATGGCATACATTATGATGAGACATTCAGTCCTATAGCTAAGATGTCAACTATAAGGACAATCATTGCTATTGCATCTTCAAAAGGATGGACCCTAAGTCAATTGGATATAAAGAATGCATTCTTGAATGGATACATATCAGATGAAGTATACATGGAACAACCTCAAGGGTTTATAGATTCCAGGTATCCAAATTTTGTTTGCAAGTTGAGAAGAGCACTCTATGGATTGAAGCAAGCTCCAAGAGCATGGAACTATAGATTGGTGAAGTATCTCAATGATCTTGGATATCAAAGTTCAAAAGTAGATCCAAGTCTGCTCATCAAAAGAACAGAGGAAGGTACAATCTACATTTGTATTTATGTAGATGGCCTTATAATCACAGGTACTTTAGATGAAGGAATCAAGGAGGTAAAGAGATTAATTGAAAAAGAATTCAAGATCAGTGGCCTAGGAAAGTTGACATACTTTCTTGGAATGGAAGTTACTTATACAGATCATGGCATATATGTGTCACAAGAAAGGTATCTTCTGAACTTGTTGAAGAAGTTTGGAATGGAAAATTGCTGAGAAGCTTCAACTCCACTTGAAGTTAATCACAAGCTCAGTAAATATGATGATGCAGAATACAAAGATATGAGGAAGTATCAATCTCTTGTGGGTAGTTTGATTTATGCTACACTAACAAGACATGATCTTAGTTATGTAGTGGGAGTTTTGTCACAATTCATGCATTGTCCAAAGGACCCACATTGGATTGCAGGTCAAAGAGTTCTCAGATATATCAAAGGAACTATAAAGGAAGGATTATATTATCCTTTTACATAAGATTTGAAATTGAGAGCCTATAGTGACTCAGACTGGGCAGGTAACCAGGATGACAGAAGATCAACTCATGGCTACATGATATACATTGATGATAAGCTTGTAAGTTGGTATTCAAAGAAACAACATATAGTAGCATTATCATCAACTGAAGCTGAGTACAAAGGACTTGTGGAAGCAGCTAAGGAGGTCATATGGATGTAAACACTGTTCAAAAGCTTGGGCATTGATCAAGGTATACCTACAATACATGGAGATAATATGAGTTCACTTTATCTTGCAGCAAATCCAGTATTTCATGCAAGAACAAAACATATAGAGATACATTATCATTTCTTGAGAGAAAAGGTAATGGAGAAAGAAATTGAAGTGGAGTACCTCTTTTCATAGCTATGAGAAGAAATAGTTAAAGTTCTGTGTATGAGAATCTCTCCATCATCTCCATGCTTGCCTACTGTGTGATGAGTTCAAAAGATCAAGTTTTCCAAGCAATTCGATGCCGGCATCGAATCTCTGCTATCATATTCTCATTGTTCTAAGTATGCATGAAATCATCTATTGTTTTGGCATCTGAAAGGTCAAGGTTTTATGTGGGAAGTCAATGCTTGGCATCGAATCCCTACTAAAAAGTGGCTAAAAACACCCCAAGTCGATGCCCGGCATCAAATTCTCGTTGCAAGTCGATGCTAGGCATCGAATTCCATTTTTAGACAGGCGCTTTTTCTATAACAAGAAGAATTTCCAATTTTGGCAGTCATACATAGTCATCTTTTGAAGGCTATATCTTGAGTTATAGAGATTTGTTTCTTGCAAATAATAGCTAGTTGGAAAGCTCTACTCTTCTACTTCCATACACAAAAGATCTTGGAGAAATAATATTTGTGCTAAGAGAAATTAGCAAAATATTGAAGGTATGTCATTTCAATGACTGGAAAAATTTGAAGAAGTAAAGTTCTTGGTTTTGGCTATCATTTCTCAAAGTTTGGAGTGACAATGAGTTAATGGTGACCATAGAGGTTGTCTAGTGTCACATTAATTCATTTCTTGTGATGTTTCACACATCAACAAGAAAAGACTAACCTACCTCTCTAACTCACTTAACTGTTGAAAGTGCTTGACGCGATACCACTTACAGTAGTTTTCACTAAATCGATGATATCTCCCAGCTCCGAACTCCGAATATGGCCATTAGTGGGTTCATTTCAAAGCCCTTGACAAGACGATTCTATTGGAGAGTCAACTCTCACAACTGTGCTTCAAGTTATGACAGAAATAGTGAATGGTGGGAAACTCCCACACTCACTCGACAACTCGTGCTTGCTCACATACACACTACAGTAGCTCAAAAGTGATGGGGAGGGATAGACAATAGTCCTACACACACATTCCAAGCTTCACACACACACAAAAGATCATAGAGAATATGAAAATCTATAGGAAAGAAGCAAATTCGAAATTCTGAAGCTCGCCTTCTTCAAAATGGCAAAAAGTCTTTACAAAGAGTCACAAAGTGACTTATATACATGTGCCTTAAAAATGGTCCTTTCACACGTGACCAGCATTTTATTGACTAATCTCTATTCTCCTACTATTATGATTTGGGATTATGCATCTAGAGGACTCCTCTAGTGCATTTACATGGCTTGAGGGGATTTCCTAAGACTTTGAAGAAGAAAAATATGCCCATAAATTTGAAAATTTTGGGGCTCCCCTTTGTGCCTCTTTGCTCTGCAACAATATCTAATCTAGAATCTAATCAAGCTATGTTCAAAGTTTCAAGGTCTAATTCCTTTCAGGTTGTGTGTATGATCAATAGGAACATGTGTGTGTAAAGTCTACAGATTGAACTCTCAGAGTCGCACACTTTTTCGTGTCATTGTTTTGCTTGGATATCAGTGCACAGTGTAAAATTTTTTATAAATGAGCATTCAAAATCTAAGTTAGGAGGTAAGGAAGCTATGGCTAAAAGCATTTAGCAAAAGGGGATTTGTACTATGAGAAATCATCTTCACAAGTTGACTATGTCAAAGTCGCTTGTTTAGGAAGACAGTTTCTGACATATCTTTGATCTTAATGATCAAGTCAGTGTTTTAATGATCTTTTTGAAGATCCAATCAATGTTATGATTGAACAAAGATAGTGTGGAGGTATGTGCATCATTAGATTTAAGAAATTTGAAGTTATGTGCAGGTAGTGAAGTTATATTCTGAAGTAGACTTCTTGAAGAAGAAGAAACTTCACTTAGAGAAGTGGTTGTGAATGATTTTGTAAATCAAGGTAAAACTTTTGTAAATTTTGTTCTATGATTGATATAGATGCATTCTTAAACCAGTATAGATCAAGCCTTTGGAGATTTAGAGGTCTCCAAAAATGGTATCAAAGAAAAAGGTGCAATATAAAGTGAAGTAAAGAGCATTTGGAGTCCCGACTATTGCAGACATTGAAGTTTCTTCTAATTCAAGGTGGACAAGATCAAAGTCTTGAAGACAACCTGAAGAAGTGTGAAGATTGAGCTCAAAAGGATCTGAAAGGTTGGAGCTTTACAATAAAGGTACAAAGCATAATCATTTATCTTAAAACTTGTAGAAGTCAAAGATCAAAGATGGGAGAAAGCTTGCATATTGATTAGCTAGATAGGGAAAACTATCCAGCTTGGTCCA
>CM035411.1:142679032-142771532 GCA_020310875.1 Ceratopteris richardii | reverse complement strand
TAAGATAATCTTTTACTATTCCTCATGAGATTAGCATTTCCAATGGGAAATTTTGGCATATAAAGTAGAGGGTATATGGAACCAAGGGAGGTCCTATTAAGAGATTCTCTTGGTGATGTCTAACCCTTTGACATATGTCAATGGAGAACTCATAAGTGACTTACAAGAGAAAGTTAGAAAGTAGTGATTAGGTGCATTCCACTTGTCCCTCTTCAATATGAAGTTTTATAGTTTAAAATTGGTTAACATGAATTTTGGGTAATGAAAATTATCATTCTTTCTAAAATAAGCAAAGATGAATAATCCAAGTCTAAGATGCATATAATTGTAATATTTTGCTCACCTTATCTATATTGAGACAAAGAAAGAAAACATTTTTTTCACCAAAAAAGTATCTAAAATGAGTTCTTCATAGCCTTTGGATAGTCACCAATGAAAAACTAAAGCATTATACCTTCATGTTGAATTAAGTTGTTACTTGATAACGTCTATCTCCTCCACCCTTTCATTTTCTCAACAATCCCTTATGTATGATGGCTTGTGAACGTGTGTCGGTAGGCATCATTTCCTTCTATGTGATTAAAGCACCATTCAAAGGTTTAACTTGCTCAACAATGAATCCTCAATTTTCTATGCCCTAAATGCATTGACACATTGAGTATTGTGTAACTTTCTTTTTTGAGAACAATAGGAATTCAAAACACACTCACACACCCAACATATGGTACAGAGGACTTAGAGATATGCTCTTTAGAGCTCATGCATCCATCCCCGTGCAAGACTTGAACCTTGGCCATATGCCTAGGAGAACAAGGCAAAACCGCTAAACCACGCCTGCTGGATATTGTGTGTAACTTTATAATAATATAGTAGCCGATTTAAATATGACTAGGTATTGCAAGAGCAAGACCAAATAATAACTCTAGCATTGTATCTACATTTTGAAGAGAGTTGTTACTTAATAGTCTCTATTTGTTCCACCCTTCCATTGTCTCAACAATGTCTTACATATGATGGCTCGTTAATGCATCAAGAAAACCATACTTTCCTTCTATGTGCTGAAAAAATCCCTTCAAAATTTAAACTTAATCTAAAATGATCCTTGATTTTCCATACCCCATAATCATTGAAACATTACTTTTTGTAACGTTATGTATAGTAGCTGGTTCAAACATGAGTAAGTATTACCACAGGTTATGAGCAAAGAAATATATGAATTTTTGCAACATTCTTGAGACATAGAGAACATTTCGAGTGAATGATGGTGCACTTTCAACCACAAATGTTAAGTACATAGAGTAACTTAAAAAGATTCACTCATATAGTGAGAAATATGTTCCAAAAATAATGGAGTCCAAAACATAGCCGAGTATTTACAATATTCAAATATAGTATTCTTGCAAGTTCTAATCAAATTGTTATTGGAACTTTTAACCTACCAACTGGATTTCAAATAATAGAGAAATTAAATATTAAGCATTGAATCATGTGATTTTCAGCTCTCTTATTTCATCAAAATTTGGAATCCGTTGATTGCATGCAAGTCTAGCTCTAAACAATTTCATGATATTATGGTACAAAAATCCAACAATATTGAATTCTAATTCCTTATTATATTTCTTAAACTAGTGCAATGCTACCAAAATACACATTATATCTTTTTTTTTTTGGCTGCTTAGCCAGTAAAGTCAAAAATCCACTTCTAGAAAGGACTCATAAGTAGCGATAGGTGATCAACATATTATGCTTAGAAATGTGGTGACCTCCCTTTTCACATTGAACCACATAGAGATGTTGTTGGTGAAGTACATAGGCATGTAATGTGGAAAAAATGGAAAATCCTCTCATAGAAGTCAATCTTGAGACAAATTAAAGATTTATATGATAAAGGGTGATAGCAGAAACAACAAAACAAAGAGAAACATGGTCAAGAAGAAGCAACCATATTGAACAGAACCTTGAACTAACACAGTGGCTCATCCTTTGACTTTGACAGACCATCAAAATTGAGACCAAAGCTTATGTATGAAAACATAAAGCTTGAGGTGTCCTTAGAAACTCTCAATAAATAGTTATCATGTGCATGTTGAGTGGATTTTTTCATATCACTAGGATCTAATGAATCAAACATAAGTCTCATGGTCTAGAAAGATGAAGTAATTATTTTCTTCATGTTTATGTTGCAAAATGATTGACTATACTGCATGCATAAAGGGATATGATTACATCGATGCTAAAACTTAGTTCACATCTAGTTTTGTTGGAGATGGAGTACCCATACGTAGTGCATTTTATGTTTGAAACCCATTTTTTATTTAGGTATGAAGGTAAATGTAGGTCGATAGGAGGGTTCAAGAAATCAATTCATAACAAAGAATGTGCATCAACTTCTCCATAGGGGAATTGGGACCAATTTTAAAGCTAATAAAAATTTGTGGGGCCCCTCAAAGGTGTAAGTGTTGCCTCCATGTTCAAGAAGGCATTCGTCACCTTTTCTTCTTGTGCCCTAAGAGTCACTTGGTTTATCAGGCTTTCCAAGATTTTAAGCTTATAGAATCATATCAATTCAAAGCAAGTGCTACTTGGAGAAGTGATAGTTGTTCTTTTACCTTATGGAATGCTACCAGGGGGAAGCACTTTGGAAGATATAGAAAGAAAGATGTGTAACCAACTTTGACAGCCATCTGAAAGAATTAAGGATTCAAAAAATCCCTTGGTCGGTTAGGTAGAAGAATATGTAATTATAAGAAGTCCCCTCCTTTTAGACACCATAGGATTGTTATCTTAGAAAATAACAAAATCAATTAAATGGACCACCCATAAGGGCAAAAAAAAGTTCATTAACCTTCTCAATAACTCCCGCTAGTACTTTGTCTCTTTGCCAAATCTTGGTTGTCACGTTGGTGGCGCCTTCAGGTAGTCCTACCCCTGCTTTGTGGGATATGGGGGATCCCAAGGGAATTAGGTCCATTCAATGTAAAATTGTTATTTTTCCTAATTAATTCAAGCAAGAGAGATTATTCTTCAATCGAACTTTCTTTTTTTTTACTTCATGAAGAAATTTTTTAATTTTTCCTTAAATAGTTATGCCTCTTTGTGGAATTTCCTTATATATCCATTGAAACTTTACCATATGGCTTTCGGTAGTGCATTGTAAGAAAGTGTTATGAGTGGCATGGATATATGAAAGTTTGATGATAAAGGTGTTACCCCAATTGAATGGAAAAAATATACTTACAATTAAAGCAATGAAATTGCATTTTGTAGCATTATTTTAGTGTTTTGGTTATCAATGACTATGAGTGCTTGGCCAAGTGCTTGCACTAGAACGACTATGAGGAATTAACAATAAAATTTGAAGTTTAATGAGAAATTGAAGTTAAGATAGGTTACTTTGAGGGTTAGAAAATATATTTTGTTTAGATTATTAGGAAAGCATGACCTCACACCTCACATTTCTATTATGGTGGAGCCATCCAATGTTTTGGTTCTTCAAAAGCAAGAAAGAAGTACTAAGGATATATAATGTAGTAGAAGCTACTCAAGTGGTTCCAAAAACAATAATATTAGATGCTTGTAGGAAATACAAGTATTTATTGCGGAAGACAACAAAGCAATGGTAAAGGAATTGCAAAACTAAATTCTCAAATTGAGGGAAATAATGAAGCTACTATGGGTTGATACTGAAGAGAAATTCATGTGTATTCCACTAAAGCATCTGCATGTAGCATTTGTTTCATATATAAATTATAAATTTTCTATAGGACGTTGAATATTTTGAAAAAATTTGATAATTCAATTACAAATGAGAATAAAAAAAATTTTAAGCAACACATCCAAGCATGTTAGTTTAGTTGGTTGGGCCCTTTGCCTCTCAAGGCTAGGAGCGGGGATTCAACCCCTACATGTCTCACCACTTAGGTGGTGAGATGTTAAAAATAGCCCCTTTGGGGGATCTTTGCACCTTTGGGTTACCCAATTCAAACTAGTAATCTCGTCTAGCCTTAGCTCCATCCCTTCCCAATGTTTACCTTAGCAAGCCTTCTAGCTCTGTATCCTAGTAGTTGTTAGGTACCCAACCCCTATTTTGCAAGATTTGGGGGTCACCTGGGTGCTATACCTACCTTTCATTGTACGTTCAAATTAATTCAAGATAATCTAGAAGAGTATATCTCAATGATCAAACTTCCTTTTATCAAAAATTAAAGCAATAAGTAGCACTCGTAAAAGATTTTGAACCAGTGCAATTTTTTCACAATGTCCAAGATGAAAGAAAATTTACAATATATTTACAATAGCAACATATATCATGGAAGAACTAGAAATTTCAATTACCAATGATGACCAGCTTGCACAATGTCTAGTCGAGTTGTAGATTGCAATGGAAGGGCTTGTGTCCAAGTTTGGACAACAAACATTATCAAGGGATACATATGTTTGAGCTTAATCATGCTTCTCTTCAACTAAATAATGCTAAGTCAATAATTAATAGCATAAGCTTTATCAATACAAAGAAGATAGATGAGGTAGAAAGGAATAATCCAAAAATGTGAAGATTAAAGTAGGTGAGTTTTGCACAGGGTAATCAACATGAAGCAAAAAAAAAGGTTTCATTGTTTGAAAGGATGCATCTACATGATGAAAAATGTAGTAATGTCTGTTTGTGAGAGAGGAAGGAGGGAAGAAGGAATTCATAACTTTCTAGGGTAAAGGAATTCATAATTTTCAAGTTGAATCATACAAAATAGATGGTATGCATAAGAATATACATTGCATCAATCTTTTTGTATTCATTATGAAATAGTAGAACAAACTTCATATGTGTGTAATGGTGGTCCTAGTGTAGGGTACCCATGTGTATGTCAAACATATATAGTTGCTCATAAGCATTATTTGCCATATATTGAAAAGGAGTTCAAAAAAACATGTCTCAAAACATGAAAATTATCAAGCCAATAAATCAAGATGACTTAAGGAGAGTATGCATCTATAACCATGAAAGATCCCAAATAGGAAGTGGGACATCAGATCAATGGATATATCATAGATCCCCAACATCACCCAATTGTTTGGTAATATCAAATTAGGTTAATTAGAAAGATGATATGTGACTATTGCAAGAGTCACATTTGAATATTTGCATATAAATTCTTGGAAAAAATGATCAGTTTAAGCAAGTATGATCATCCATTTAGATGCTCAAATGAAAGAACTTAAAATTTTAAATCCTATTTATGATATGAGGAACATATGAAATCAACTTAGAACCAATTCAGATTATTGTTTGCATGTGTTATTTCTTGCTTATAACATATCCAAGCATGTGATATCAAGACTCCAAACTCCCATTTACAATGGAATGAGCAAGTGCGAAATATCAAAAGAATTCCCAAAGTGCTATGTGAAATATCCAAATACCAATCAATATATGCCTTTTCAAGAAATTAACCTTATTTTTCATTCAAGTTCCATCCAATTCAACCTAATCTAAGTCCAATGAATGATTTCAAGAACCAAAGATTTGGCACACTAACAACTTCAACCTACCATGTCATTCACCTCCATCCAATTTTCCCTATATGTTTAGAGAATCCATCTCATTGTGAATAGAAAAAACAATCAATGAAATTTCTTAGGGTTTTCATAATTTCAGTTTCAAGAAAGTGGTTTTATGAGGACAAGATCCTAGCAAGTGTTTGCACATAAAATTGCTCATATAAAGACACCTTAATATTTGAACCTTTCCAAATTTTCGGGTAAAGGAATAGCCTTAAAATGGACAATGCGATCAAAGATGGTCAAGGTTTCGTGTAGATATAAGGTGAAAAAAAAGGTATGACTAAATGTGGCACATGGTTTCAAGCTATAATTATGGCCAGAGACTAGGTGTTAACCATAGCACATATTACACATGGGTATTATGCCCAGTCACTTGTACAATTGTACTTCCAAGTCAAAGTCGGGGGAGTAAGCAAATGTTGTCAAGATAGCTAGAAAAGTATTTTTAGCCCTATAAACTACTTGAATTTAAACATTCATTGTACATGTGCCTTATGATTCAGCAAAACTCACCTTGATGTGGTGGTACTAAATTGTTGGCAAACAATTTATGCTCTACAGATGGTTTAGATATCACATTTGTCAATGAAGTCATGAGCAAAATTAGATGTATTAAGGAGAAGATGCCTATCCTTGGAAAGGTGCCAACTCAGCATATCATATTACATAAAGAAAAAATCCAGCATGAAATTTTCTTAACAAAAGCTCATCAGAATCGACTTTTGCTTTCTTTATCGATGGCCAAGCAATCAAGTGAGTCTAATTTATTAACTATATGTATCTTTGTTAGAGGTTAAAAAAAACTCCAACATCTTTGGGTTCAACTGAAATGTTCCATAATTATCTCCAAAGCTCATGTACAAAAATTAGGTGTTGCATCTAGGAGCTAGATATCAAGTCGTTTAAATCATAAAAGGGAAAACAAATATTTTGCAAGCACAATATTTGTTGGTTTTTAGGCCCACAAATAACATAGGACAACGAGAAAATAGAGACAACATAAGGAGAAGGTAGTACATGGGAGAGATGTAAGGATCCATTCTCAAAATATAATATTTACGTTCCATGATTGAAGTTACAAGATAGCAAAGAAGATACACCTAAAGTACAAGATGATGAATACAAGTTGTCCAATAACTCCAAATCCTCCTAGGCTAAGGTATGATCCTCTCTTGTCACTCGTAGAACAATTATGAGTATCAACATCACTAGAGATCCACATCATAATTGCCCATCCATGGAGACATGATGGTGATATGAACATGGTGAGGAAGTGGTGTGCATAAAAATGATAATTCAATTATGAATCAGGATAAAAAAGTTAAAGCAACACATCCAAGCATGTTAGCTTAATTGGTTGGGCCCTTTGCCTCTCAAGGCTAGGGGCAGAGGTTCAACCCCTACACCCCTCACCATTTAGGTGGTGAGATGTTAAAAAATAGCCCCTTTGGGAGATAATTGGGCCTTTGGATTACCCAATTCAAAGTAGTAATCTCATCTAGCCTTGGCACCATCACTTCCCAATGTTTACCTTAGCAAGCCTTCCGGCTCTATATCCTAGTAGTTGTTAGGTATCCAACCCCTATTTTGCAAGATTTGGGGGTTCTCAAGGGTGCTATACCTACCTTTCATTGTACGTTCAAATTAATTCAAGCTAATCCACAAGATTTTTAACCAGTGCAAATTTTGCACAATGTCCAAGATGAAAGCAACTTTACAATGCAAGTTGACAGTGCGTAGGAACAATAGGAATATATACCATGGAAGAACTAGAAATTTCAATTACTTATGATGGCCAACTTGCACAATGTCTAGTTGAGTTGTAGATTGCAATGGAAGGGCTTGTGTTCAAGTTCGGACAACAAACATTATCAAGGGATACATATGTTTGGGCTTAAGCATGCTTCTCTTCAACTAAATAATACTCAGTTAGGAGGGCAAAAATAGTTTACAAACAATAATTAATAGTATGAGATTTATTAATGGGGATCATTTCCCTTTGCGAACTCTTCTTCTATGCACAGGGAGAGAAGGATTCATCATCCATAGAGTATGATTTCTACTAGAAAGGAATAATCCAAAAATGTGAAGATTATTTTTGGAAAGGGTAAGCAAGATAAAGTAAAAGAAAGGTTTCATTGTTTGAAAGGATGCATATGCATGGCGAAAATGTAGTAACATATGTTTGTGAGAGAGGAAGGAGGCAAGAAGGAATTCATAATTTTCAAGGGTAGAGCTTATGAGCATTCAAGTTGAATCATACCAAATAGAGGGTATGCGTAAGAATATATATTGCATCAATATTTTTATATTCATTATGAAAGAATAGAACAAAACTTCTTATGTGTGTAATGGTAGTCCTAATCTAGGGTACCCATGTGTATGTCAAACATATATAGTTTTTCATGAGCATTATTTGCCATATATTGAAAAGGCGATCAAAAATCATGCCTTAAAACATGAAAAGTATCAAGCCAATAAATCAAAGTGACATAAGGAGAGTACGCATCTATAACCATGAAATATCCCAAATAGAAAGTGGGACATCAGATCAATGGATATATCATAGATGCCCAACATCACCCAATTGTTTGGGTAATACCCAATTAGCTTAATTAGAAAGATGATATGTGACTATTTCAAGAGTCACAATTGAATATTTGCATATAAATTTTTGGGAAAAATGATCAGTTTAAGAAATTATGATCATCCATTTAGATGCTCAAATAAAACAACTTAACATTTTAAGCTTCTTTATGATATAAGGAACATATGAAATCAACTTAAAATCAATTCAAACTATTGTGTGCATGTCTTATTAGAGAAAAAAAGTTGATAGCCATTCAAGAAGGGAGCACATATGAGCAATGAAATGTTGAATATCATACACATAGATGTATGGGGACCTACAAAAGATCCATCCATTAGAGGTAATAGATATTTTGTCACATTTATAGATGATAATTTGTTTTGATTTATTGCATGAATGCAAAGTCAGAGTTGTTTTAACACTTCAAGAGGTTCTAAAACATAGCGGAGAAGGATGTAGAGAAGTATATAAAGACCCTTAGATTGGGGAGAGGGGAAGAGTATTTCTCGAATTAACTTTAATATTTTATACATAAAAATGGCCTCAAATTCGATTCCCTTGTAAGTATACACCTAAAAAAAAGGGTGCAAGAGAGAAAGAACAGATATATAGCAAAAGTGGCTAGAGCTATGTTAAATGAAATCAATGTTCCTAACTCTTATTGGGTTGATGCAGCAAATACAACCATATACAATATTAATAGGTGTTAAACCTTTGGAGTACATGGAGTTACACCATATAAAGCTTGGTGTGGTAAGAAACCCAACCTTTCACATCTCAAAGCATTTGGTTGTGTGTGCTATGCTCACATACCCCAAGAATTTAGACACAAGTTAGACTTCAAGTTAGATAGGTGTATATTTCTTGGATATTCTTTAGAGAAAAAGGTTTGTAGATGTTATAAACCTAGCACCAAAGAGCTTAAGGTGTCTAGGAATTTGATATTTGATGAGTTGTTTCCTTGGTATTTGTAGCAAAGATGTGTTATAGGTTGAAGATGCATATGAAGCCAAGAAGAAGTTCAAAGAACAACAACAAGTCATGGAGATTAGTGGTCCAACCACTTCAAGCACACCATCAAAGGAGATTAATACATCATCTTGTCAAGGGACAACAAGGAATGAATCTTATTCAAGTGAAGGAAGCAACAAATTAAAAGAAATGGCAAATAATCAAGACCATCGATGGATAGATATGGACTCTACAAGTGACAAAGATGTGGAGAAATTAGAAACTCTAGGATCTAAAGCATCCAAACCCATGAGGAGGATATTCCTATCACCTAAGGGTGAGGTAAGTTCATCCAATAGGTTTAAATACCCTATTCAAAGGTTAACTTATGGTTCATTCATTGCAAGATACTATGCCGACATGAGTCAAGTTATAGCATGTGAAGAACACAATTATTTTGAATGGGCAAATAAGCATAAGGAATGGAATCAATCTATGGAGGAAGAATTCAAGGCACTTGAAGAAACTCATACTTGGTTATTTGTGCCAAGATCAAAGGATATGAAATTCATTGGCTACAAATGGGTGTGCAAGCTCAAGAGAGATGCATATGGGAGAATCTCTAGGTATAAAGTAAGGTTGGTTGCCAATGGTTTTTCTCAAAACTGCTTTGAAGAGATATTCATTCAAGTATCTAAAATGTCCATCATATGGATTTTTATTGCAATTTCAGCCTCAAAAGTTTGGAAGATGTACTAGTTGGATATGAAGATTGCTTTCATAAATAGAGAGCTTGAAGAGGTAGTCTTCATGGAGCAGTCCCAAGGATTTGAAGACGAGAGGTTTCAACATCATGTATGCAGGCTTAAGAACTCAAGAAAGTCCCAAGGGCCTAGAACCAAAGAATTGTGGACTAGATAAAATGTGGATACAATCAGAGTCATGCAGAACCATTGCTCTTTATGAAGAAGGATGGTAGCAAAAGCGTTTTCATTTGTATATATGTTGACGAGTTGATCATTATAGGGGATGAAAAATAAAACATCAAGGAAATACAGAGGAAGCTTGGATGTGAGTTTAAAATATCTAATTTGGAGATTTTAAGGTACTTCCCTTGGATTGAAACCTAGGCATTGAGGCTTGTGGGGGAGTGTTAAAAATCAAGCCTCAATCATACAAAAAGACTCATCCACAATTTTTGCAATGGAACGATCAATAAGAAGGACCCAAAGTCATGGAATCAATTTAGGACTCCACCAAATTCAAACAAATTTAAATCTCATCAATTACCCACCAAAAAGTGCACCTACATTGATTGGTGGGTGGTTAGCTAGATTGTAGGAAAAGTAAAAGTTCTATATAAACACTATTTTTCTTTTGTTCTTGATTTCTATGAGTTTAAAAAGTTTCCCACTTACTTTAGTGGCCCTAAACTCTAGCAATCAAACCCCTTGCTTACTTATTTTAAGCCTCTATACATGTATAGAGAAAAGTGGAGAACAGTGAGCATATATCATTGTTTGTGGACCTTGTGGAGGGTAGCCATCTTCCGTTATTACATTAAAGTGTTAGAATCTTCCCCCATCACTCATGTCATATACAAGGTTGAGATTACACTCTTCAAATCTTGGAGCATTGACATATGCTGCTTTGATTTTCTTGAAAACTTTGAAGACAATTAACATCATATCAAAGATTTTGACTCACATAAGAGTGGTGATATCCAACATATTAGAAATACATGGGAGCCAGTGCCTATGCTAGTTTCAGTGTGACTTCATATTCTTTGGTTTGGTTGGAAATGTTTGACACTTGCCTTTGAATTTCTTCTAGCATGTTGAGGACTTTTGGCATGATGCCCATAGTGGTACTCTCCTATGCTAACTACAGCTTCTCTAGGTCGTGTTGATGCTTTTAAGGTAGCGAGTTCTTTGATGAATTTATGGTGTTCTTTGAAAAATTTAGTATAATTTTTTAGTATGATTTTAATCTGATGGTACCACTGGAAAACGAGACGGGCTGATAGGAACAGTTATTGTCTTCATGAATACTTTGAGGTTATCTACATTATGGCATTGGAGTCACGTGTTCTCCTCTTGTGTGGCAGCAAGATGACAGTGCAATACACCCATATTTATAGTGCATTTTGCATTTCTCTCCATTTATGTGTGTAGGTAATTTTCCAATTCTTGGATGGTATCTCAATTTTGAGCTTCAATCTATGTTTCTAAAGTGTTGTATGCTTCTTTTCGGGTTTTGTATGTGGCAAGTAAGACCATCCCAATAGAAATGGCAAGTCTTGTTAGGTGCACAAAGCACTAAAGGCCAAGTCAAGGTCTAATGAAAGGTTGAGGCTAGTAACACCACCAAAGAGAGTGGAAAGCCTATGTAAAATGCAAGTAAGACCATCCCAAGAGTAATGGCAAGACTATGTAAAGACAAATAAGACCATCCCAAGAGGAATGGCAAGCCTTGTTAGGTGCAAGAAGCAATAAAGACCGAATGAAGGTCTAGTGAAAGGTTGTAGCTCAGTGATGAGTAGCACCTCCTTTAATGTCAATCCGGGAAGACTTGAGGATGGTATGAAGACCTCGAGCAAGTGGCGGCACAAGTGCGTGAGTGAGAAGCACACAAACATGCACACACATACACACACGCGCATACACGGCAAGACAAAGAGTGAGAATCAATGGAGTTTTTAGATTACTTTCAAAAAGCTCTTACAAGCTCGTTTCAATTACAATCTACCCTCAAAAATGAGCTCTCTAGCTCTTTTTATAGTTTTTGGCTAAGTTTTGGCCCTGTCCAGACCTAGTGTCCGGCCTAGTTAAAAATTAGGTTCCAGGGCTAATTTGAGGACTTAAACGGAGTCTAAAAAATACGAAAATTGATATGTAGGTACTTCTAAGGCTCCTCAAGCTCAAGGACTCCTTGGCTTGCACAAAATGGAGCTACAAAAATATGAAATGGTATTTACAATGATTGTTAGTGATAAGAATCACTGTTAAAAGATGTTGATTTGGAAAAAATTGAAGGGCCTATCTGCCAGATTTGCGTCGACTGCTTTGTCTACTTACTCCTTCACCTTGTTCTGACTCTCTCCGCTGGCTTCCTTGTCTAGTCGGTCCTTGGGTGCCCATACTGCTCTCAACACCCCCCCCCCTCTCTCGCGGCTGTCATCCCTGACAGACCCTTGTTGCTGGGAGTGTTAGATGTAATATTCCACAACCTGGGTGGCAAGCTGATGTTCTTGTATGCGTAGTCCTCTGGCCAAATCTGTCATCATACGATCCCAATCGATTGGTCCTGGAATGTCCGGATGTGGCAGACGTAACTGATCTGCATGGATCGCTTGTTCTACTGCGAATAGATGTAGCAAATGTGTGGGTTTGGGAATGAAAATTTCGGAATGGTATTCCCAGAATCCCGTAGAGAACATTTCCTCAAATGTCTGCTTGAAGCATGCGGGCAAGTACTTTATTCGTGCATGCCAAGCAAAGATGATAGTGACCGAGGGGGTTTGGCTCATATCGTAGACTAAATCCTTGTTGCCTTGAGAGAATCCAGGGGCAGAGATGTATGGAGCTTGGACATTCCAAAAGGTTTTGAAGACAATGGTCATGAGCTCGAATATCTTCATACACATTTTCGCTGCTATGTCGGGTACATTATTTAGACGTGTAGACCAGTGCCGAATTGTTGATATCATGTAGGCTACGGTTGGGGTCCCTCGAGGTGGAGCAAAATATGGGTAGTTAACCCAAGCCGAGCATTCTTTATTGTTGCGTACCTTGATTGCAAATGCTTGCCAGGATCTGCGACGTACCACTGGACAATAGCATGGATTATACTTGATATATAGTGGCATGGTTGCCCAAGTACTCATCATCTCTAGGTAATCGGTGAGTAGACGTGCACGCCAATTAGGTTGGAAGATCGAGCCAGCACGTGCATCTGTCGGTAAATCCCCTATCTCAAATTGAGTGGCGAATGTGGGCTCCTTCCCTGTATGTCTTTTGACTTCTGCATTATAATCATGTAGTAAGACAAAATAAGGCATGTATTGCGACTCTGATGTTGTGATTAACCATTGATGGGATAAATTTTGAAAGTAGGAAGACCGAAGGACAGTTTCTTCCAGATTTGTGAGAGATTGCATTTGCACGGCCACACGATCATCATGTGTCTTACCCACTTTCTCGACCCTTTTGACCCAATCTGGAACTTGAATTTCTAACGTGTCTTGTCCTTCTTCTGTAGTTTGACCACCAGGCGTCGGCATAGGCTCGTATGGCTCTTCATAGCTGTCATCGACGGGGATTTCCACTACTGTTTCAGGTTCTGGTTCTTCAATGGGCAAGGGTGGCCGTTCATATGGTAAGAGGCGTGCTTGGAGTTCTGCCACCTGTTTCCAGAGGGTCTCCATTTCTTCTGTAGAGTGTTGCAAGATTACCGGCTCCTGTTGAGCGGTGGGGACACTGGCTATCTGTTTCTTTAGATCTGCACATTCGGTCTCTAACTTTTCATATGACTCCAAGAAATTTGCATGCTCCTCAAGTAAGCTGCGAATGTCTTCCGATGGGACTGCTCTATATCTGGTAGGGCTAATGGTTGCTCCGACGGTTCCTTCCATAGCCGCTTCAAAGTTGTCTTGGTTTTGTTGTTGAAGTCGTTTGTTCTCTTCTAGTGTTGCGGCCATATGCTTCCTTAATAGCCCAATGTTGCATCTGAGTGTAGCGTTAGAGATCATTTGCGCTTGAAGCACTGTTTCTAGTTCCTTGACTGCTTGGTCATCTACGGTTGATGTCTTTGATTCCAATTCGGAGTGAGCCTGTTGTAGTGTGGTATGCTCGGTTAGGAGCGTTTGGTAGTCAGCTTCAAGAGTGTTGACCCTAGCTTGCAGACGTTGAGATTTTGCCTGGAGGGCCGTAGTGCGTTCTTCCAATTGATGGTACTCTTGTTGTAGTTGATGTGCACACTGAAGTAAGGTGTTGAACGTGCTATTTACATTATGAGATGCAAGGGGAAAAGTTTGAAGTGCAGGGGAGGTGGGATTGGGTAGGGGGGTAGTGAATGCTGTGTACGCCAATGATGTGAGTGGTGAGGTGGGGGGCAATGGAGGGGAAGATGGTGGAATCGTGGGGAGAGGTGCTGTGGTTGGTGAAATGTCCATTGGGTCAGACACGGTGGTGTGTACAGGGGCTACCATGTAGGTGGGTATGGTAGGTGAAGTGAGTGTGGTGTTCGTGTAAATTGATGTCGTTGCGAACATCAAAGAAATGTGCCTCGGAAACATTGGAGAGCGGATGAACTGCTCCACAAAGGGCGGGTATTGGGGTGGCGCGGTTCGGTTGAAAGAGGTGTAGGGGCCAGATGGGAAGTGAGGGTCATGGAATGGAGGTACCCGTATTGGGGGATAGGTCGGGAAACACAGGGTGCCTTCTGTGGGTGCTGGGTTTCCAACTACACTTGGAATTATGGGATGGCCAGTCATGGGTTCAGAGGATAGACGGGACGAAGTGTACAAGGGATTGGTGACGAAGGAGAAGAGGGTGTCTTGTGAGGTGGGTTCTCGAAATGAAAATGATTTGAATGAGGATGGGTTATAAGTGAAGGTAGAGGTGATGGCTGTCGTTTCTTCCATAGTGGGAGGTGGTGGTGGGGGTGGAGAAGGTGGTGATGGAGGATGCTGGGGTGAGATGGGTGATGTCTGAACGAAGGTTTCGGCAGAGAGGTCAGTGGTGGTTGTGGGGGTGGCTGTTGTCTCAATGGGTACTTCATGTTCTGTGACGGGTATCCTGATAGTCTTACCTGCTCGTGGTAACGTGTCCACTCTGCGTTTGTCGTACCTTACGGACTGGCGGACTGCGGTGTGGACAGCCTCCGGAACTCCTAAAGAGTCTGACACTAATTTGAGGGTGTCAATGAAATGTTGGTCCACCCCTTCATCTGATAGCATTTCTTGCATCAAAGCTTGACCTGATACAAGAGAGAGTTGATGCCTTTCTTGTACTGCTTTGATAGTGTCGTATAGCCTTCGTAGTTGAGTTGTATATGTTGGTGCACCTACAAGTTCTGGCACTTCTTGTTGCTCCTCTTGATGCTCTTGATCATAGTCCTCCTCATCATCCTCCTGTTCTTCATCTCTGTCATCCTCTGCATCCACTTCAACAGGTGTGACAGGTGCTTGGGAGGTTGTGGCCTGCGTTTGCACGTTTTCCGCTTGTTGTGCCTCTTCTGCCTCCAGCTCTACATCTTGTAATAATTGTTCGAAATCTTCATTAGTGAGTTCTTCCAAAGGTGCACCACTAGGAAATTCAAGATCGGTTGGGATGGGAGGGAATATCAAGGTGGAACCATCAGTGCTGCGTCTTGGAAGTCGGAGTGTGAATGGTCGGACTCTTCGGGGTGGGGGGGTGACGTCTGGTGTTAGTGTGGCTCCACGTGGTTGAGCACATGGGACTTGGACAGTGCCTCTCATCTTCTTAGAAGGGCGTCCAGTGGATGTCCTGCCTTTAAACTGCTCAACCCGATTCCACATTAGGGCCCGTTGGATCGGAATGTCATAAGCCAAACACCTATAAATGATTCTCGTCAGAGCACAGCAACCATATAAAACCTGTTTCCGCGGCCATCGTTTGTGAGCTAGGTGTATCTGATCAATTATCCAGTGGGGTAAGTTGATGGTGAGGCTCTGTGTCTCTGCTAGATACAAGCTAAACCAAATCTTTTTGGGCGGCATGGTGAATCTATCTTGTGTCGGGAAAGCAAAGTGTTGCATGCACATGCGAAGGTGTATTGCAATATTAGGCGTCATGGACACCATGTCCTTGAGCTTGGTGAGACTTCAATTCTTCATGAAATCCGGTACTAGGGTTTCCTTCTCTGTAGGAATATGCATTCCGCGCATATCTAGAGCCTCTCTCACCAAATTGTTTGATAGCCTGAACCTCTTGAGCTCATTCCCCTTTGTCAGAGATGGAATCACAAATGAGCTTGCACCTTTTGGGTTCTGATTTGGAGTCAAGGTGTTGATGAGATAGTAGCATCGCATGAAGTCAGGTTTTGGGAGTCATGCACTGAAATAGGCACTCAATCCTGCCTTTTCCCATATCGGACGTAGACCTTCTGCATTTTGTAATTTCTCAAATTCTCTTGTAAAGAAATGGTATCTGCCTTGCTTCCCATTGAAGTCCAACTCTGATTCCCATAGGTACGTTCCTTCACCCAAGGGTCCTGCCACCTCGGTAAACCAGTGGGAAGTCTTTCCCACGGGCATGGTGTGGCCACGCGGAGGGTCCGCAATAGGTATGATTTTGACGGCCTGCAATTCTTCTGGTCTTTCATTTGTCTCAGGCAAAACGGGTAAACTGTCTAAGTCCACCACTTGCGGGCTTGTTTCTGTGTGAGAGCTAGTTCCTACTGCCTCAGCCATGTTGAAAACTTCGCAGCTGGTTCTGTGAGAATATATGAATACATGTTAACATTGCAATGGACACAAAAATGACATGGTGTCCCTTGTTACAACATTAACTTAAAGTTCGGGAGTTGTTAGGGGTTAGTAGGTGCTCGGTGCTAGTGTGTGTAGTTAGGAATTGGGTAGACCTACGAGCTAAGCGGAATGATGTGAATTGAGAGTGAAACGGTTAGTAGGTGGTCATGGATTTACAATTGGGGTCCGGGGGTTTGTTACAAGTCTTGGGCTGCCAAATGCAGTGGATGGGTTTTGTTCTTGGTTCCGTAGAGACTCTTGAGAGATTTATAGGTGTGTCAGCTTGGAAATGAGGCCTTTTAGGAACCCATTTACAAGTGATTATGTGCGTGCTCATGGGCCTTGGTGTGTTCCTGAGTGTTGAAAACAAGTGAGTACTGGCTGTGCGAGTGGATGGGTCGTGCTGTGTAGGGTGTGTTCTTGGTGTAGCTATTTGAGCCCGCAAACAAGCCTTAGGCACCCAAATTTGTCTTGATTGTGTGCTAGCCTTCATCGACTTCTTGGGCACCCAAATAGATTTCACGTCAGCAGAAGAATTTCTGAAAGACTTCTTATTAGTGGCATGTTGTTGGTTACTAATAAGAGGCTTTGCCCGTGTGGTTGGCGTGAGTGCGACCGGGTGTTCGCCTTTCCGCACCCTCACTTGGTTCACTTGCTGAGACATTTTGCTACGCAGGTACTTGTGATTTCCGGCATAGGTAGGACGCTGCTTCTTCGGCCTTTGATTCACCTTTGGTTGCTGCCTCCTTCTGGCCTTTGGAAAAGAAGGGAGTTCCGTTGCATCCCTGACTCCTTTTTTGAGAACATCATTCCTCTGCAACACATAGTTTTGGACAAGAACAGCACGGTCAACTTCATGTGCACCCCTGGAAGGACCAGGAGTCTGTGCCTTTCCTAGTTCCTTGAGTGCTCCATTATCTAACTCTACTGTAATTCGACTATGATTGACCCATACCTGAAGAAGTCCACTTCTTAGGTTCAAATTGACTGCTTGGTCATAGATCCAGTCTTGACCCAAGACAAGGGGTTACGTGAGGTCCTCATCTTGACACACTAGTACTTTAACTGTCATTGTCTCATCATGAATGTAGAGGGGAAGTTCCACCTCGCCCATGCAAGGGGTTTCCACGCCTCCCAATCCTATGAGATATGCTTCCACAGGATTGACAGTTAACTGCAACTCTTGACAGTAAGACATTCTAACAGCACTAGTGGCTGCACCTGAGTCAATCAAGGCTTTTACGGTCCTTGCACTCTTTCCTTGTCCTATATCTAAGGTTACGAAAGGACGTCGATCAGTTATCCTATGTGAGCTTGTTCCTGCGACTGCACACATTGCCATATGATATCCTTGATCTGCATAGTCATTTGTTCTAGGCTGATCTCTACCTTGCCTTCGTAATTTCATCCTTTTGATGCGTGCTAAAGCTTCTGCTTGAGCTTCTTCTCTAATTTGCTTTTCTTCCTCTTTGCGTTTCTTAGCAGTGTTGAGTCGGCTGAGCATTTCCTCCGTGAGGGGTTCCTGATACAACTTGACTCTGCAACCGCTAATATAGTTTGGGAGAACATCACCCTCTAACGTGGCTAGTTGTACTGCTCCACTCGTGGAGATCCTATTGATGATCATAGGTCCGTAGCCTCTCTTTTCTAGCTTCCTTGCGTATTGTTTCAGTGTGTAGACTAGAACTAGGTCTCCTGCTTTCAAGCCCTTATCCTTCACATGGGCATCAAAGAATGCCTTCTGCCTCTTCTTAGCTGCATAAATTCCTACAGCTGCTCTCAGTCTTGTTTCTCCTAATCGTTCAAGGTCAAAGATCCTCGAGGAGAGCTCATGACCTGTCCATTCGTGCTCTTGTGCTACTCTCAATGTAGGAATCAAGAAGTCCAAGGGTAGCACCGCGTTTTGGCCAAATACCATCTGAAAGGGGGTGGCTTGGAGTACCGTTTTGTAGGCGACTCGGTATGCCCAAACAGCATGGTGCAGCTGTTTGTCCCAATCAGAGCGTTTTGTGTTCACTAATTTTGTCAGTACATTGCATAAGATCTTATTAGTGCTCTCAGCTTGTCCATTAGCTTGAGGGTGATAGGGGGCAAATTTCTTATGTATTACTAAGAATTCTTGGAGTAGATTTTCAATCACTTCGTTCAAGAAATGAGTGCCTCTATCACTTACAAGCTCTATAGGTAGCCCGTATCTTGTGAATACATTCTCAAACAAGAATTTGGCAGTTGTTTGAGCATCGTTCTTCGTCGTGGCTTTTACCTCTACCCACTTAGTTAGATAGTCTGTTGCAACAATAATGTATTCCGCATGGGAACCCTTAGCTGGGGGATTAATAGGACCTACGAAGTCTATTCCCCACTTAGAGAATGCACGTCCACCCATCATAGGTTTCAGTGGCATCTCATCTTTGCGTATGGGATACTGAGTCCTCTGACAGACATCACACCGTTTCACATAGGTATGTGCATCCATGTGAAGGGTAGGCCACCAGAAGCCCGCAAATAGTATTGCCTTGATCACCCGATCCGGTCCAAAGTGTCCTCTTGCTACACCTTGGTGAGCAGTTTCTAAGATCTTAAGATATTCACTTTCATGGACACATAGCCTCAGGTAACCATCTTTACAACGCTTATATAGATTATCACCAATGAGTGAGTAATCCTGGGCTTCTTGTTCTAAACTCCTTTTCCTAGCCAGAGTCATGTCTGGAGGGAATGTGTTTGTCCTCAGGAAGGATACTAGTGGTTCACTCCAATCTGGCACAATGGACACTTGATATAGAGTGGCGTGTTCCACAGGTGGTTTAGTGCCACAGATTGAGCATTCCTTGCACAACCTTTGGACATCAGCTTCCATAGTTGGCCAATGTACTCCGAGTCTCCTTAGCGTCTGTAAAGTTCGTTGCTTTGAGTAGTGTTGCTCTAACGCACCTACATGTGCTAATTGCAACAATTTAGTGTACTCATCCTCTTCTACGCAACAAGCCAAGATCCCTTGATCTGTGTGCTTGTACATACTTCCAGCCATGATGTGGTACTTTTGGGCTTTTACAACCTCTCTATTCCGTGTGTTTACTACTGGGTGGTTAGGCCCATATGTCAATGCTGGTACCAATGGCTTAGCCCACTGCGGTACGACTTCCAAATTAAACAAGTAAGCCTCAGGAAGGTCATCTGATACTCCTTGTGGGGCTTCTCCCGACGTGAGCCTAGAGAGATGATCTGCTCTTAAATGAGTCCTCCCTTTCCTTACCACAACCTCAAAATCATACTCCATTAGCAAGAGAAACCATCTCACTAATCTTCCTGTATTGCATGGCTTGTTTACGAGGTATAGCAATGCTTGATGATCAGTAAAAAATTTAAACTTATTTGCAAGCAAATAGTGTCTAAATTTCTTAACTGCATATACCATGCCTAAACCTTCTCGCTCTGTAGTGGTGTAATTCCGTTCAGCTGCATTCAATTGTCTACTAGCGTAGGCAATTGGAAGATCCATATTACCTTCACCAGTAGGTTGAGCAAGCACACACCCAATGGCATAATTGGATGCATCAACATGAACATGGAATGGTTTATTCCAATCTGGTGTGGTCAAGATTGGTGCTGAACATAATCTTCGTTTAAGCTCCTGGAAGGAATTCTCACATTCATCCGTCCACTCAAAGTTGGTCAGAAGTCCGTACATGGGCTTTGCAATGACAGCATACATGTGAATGAATCTTCGGTAATAACCACAATGCCCCATGAAAGCTTGTACTTCCTTGACATTCTTTGGCCTAGGTAGCTCTGCTATAGCTCTCACTTTCTCTTCATCAGTAGATATGCCATTCTTTGACACTATGTGTCCTAGAATCTTGCCTTGTCTGACCATAAAAACGCACTTTTCTGGGTTCAGGCAGACTTGATATTCTCTACACTTGTCAAAGATTTGTCTGACTTCAGGGATATGGCTTTGTCTAATGTTGGAATGAGCACAAAGATCATCAACATAGACCTCTAAACTCTTCCTCAGGAACTCCTTAAACACATGGCACATCAGCCTCTGGAAGGTCGCTGGTGCATTGGTAAGCCCAAATGGCATGACTCTAAAGGCAAAAATGCCCCATTCTGTGGCAAAGGCCGTCTTATGTTGATCCTCTAGAGCTATGGCTACTTGATTGTAACCCGAAAATCCATCAAGGAAGCTGTACACTTCCTTACCTGCCACTCTTTCTAAGAGATGCTCTGTGATAGGAAGCGGATAGTTATCTCGAATCGTGGCTGCATTAACCTTTTTCAAGTTAATACACACACGCAGCTTGCCATTCTTCTTGGGCACCACTACGATGGGGGATACCCATTCAGTGTGCTCAATTTCATAGATAAATCCAGCTTCAACCAGTCTATCTATCTCTTCTTTGATCTTAGCAGCGTAATTATCGTTATATGTATAGGGCTTTTGCTTCGAGGGTTTGGCATCTGAAGTCATGGGGATGGTGTGTGAGCATATGTCGGGGTCAACACCTTTCAAATCCTTGTAACTCCAAGCGAATACATCTCTGTATTCTCTTAGCAAGGCAATTAGTGCATGCTCTTCTTCTTCTGTTAGGTCATGGCCTATGTACGTGCATCTCTCCTCTCCTTCTTCTAGGGCCACTACTATTTTCTTGGTGATTTCTTTGTTATCATAGGCCTCTCCTACTTGTGCCTCTCGTTTAGGCATTCTTATCATGACTCTCCTGTCATCTATCTCATACTTCTTAAAATTTTCTGGGACCTCAAACAAAGATTCTTCCTCTTCTGGTGAGACTTCTCTCTTCTTTCGTTTCTTCCCTTCTTCCTTCGGGGTTACATGTGTCGCTAACCTTACATCGTTTGTGAGCTCTCCATGCCTCTGGGGTTGAAATTCTACTTCATGGAAGTATTCTTCATCTGATGCAAATGGTGGGTCCATAATGATTGACTCTAGTTCGAAGTCACTTGCATCCTCAAATGCATCAGGGCTAGGTTCGCATTCTTCTAGAACTGCCTCTCCCATGATTGGCTCTATGGAGAAGACTGAAATGTCATAGCCATCCTCATCACAGTGGGGTGTCCATTGTTCCTCATTGATGGCTACGTCCATTGTTGCTAAGATTTCTACCCAGCCATGGGGTTCAAATTCCTCGTCAGGAAAGACTACAGGTGCATAGGCTGGGTCTTGGATTGGTCTATGGGTTTCTTCTGCACCTACTGTTGGGGCTTCACTCACTAATTAGGCATGGATATATGAAGACATATGAAGACATATGATGGAGGAAAGAAGAAGTGAAGAAAAGACTTACAGAAAATCAAGCCTAAGTGAAGGGACAATTTCACTATTGTAAATTAGTACAAAATTAGAGTCTAGATTTGTATTTGATCTTCAGAACTTACAAATTCAAGTCTAGAAGAATGTAAACCATAGGTATATAAGTTAATTTGAGTAAAAAATATGTAGAAGAGAACTCAATTTTGAAATCTGAGTGAGTAGAGAAAAGTCGTGTCTTTTCTGAGAGAGATGGTGAGAGAAAACTTCTGAGTCTGAGAGAGTTTTCCATGGCTGTGAGCAAAATTTGGCCAAGCCATTTTGTACACATCTTCTCTGATAATCAACACATGTTTGTGTAGAAGGATTGAGTCTAATTCCTCTTGTACATTGAGTTCTAAGTCATTTCATATGACTGTGTAAGGTAGTTGACAGTTACGACTTTTCTGGCGCACATTTGACTGATCTTCTGAAGGTCAGATCTCGAAGCATGGTGTAAAGTTTTTGGTAAGTGATAGCTCGTTTTAAAGCTACTATCCTTAACTACATTTGGTCAAAAGATCTTTAAGAAACGGGACGCATACTCAGAGAAATCAACTTAAGAGTGGAGGTATGTCAAATCGATGAAGTAGAATTTCAGTTTTCAGACATAGTGAAAAGGTTGGAGCAAAATCAGAAGATTTTGAAGTTATTACTTGAAAGTTTTGTTTGTTATGTGTTGCTTAACATTAGCAAGAACTTCACTTAGCAAGTGATCAAAAGATTTTGCAAAGATTGAGCTAATACAGGTCAGATTGAAGGATTGAAGAAAAGGCGCAGATTTCTGTGAAGTGAAATTTTGATTTTCACTAAGTTCAGAGATGAAGACTCACAATGTGAGTATTGCTAAGCTAATGGTGGTTATGGAGGTCTTCTAATACCACATTAGTCTAGTTCTTGTGGTGTTTTACACACCAACACCTACCTCTCTGGCTTTTTCTCTCTTCTCTTCGTCTACTGCTACTTTGCACATCCATAAGTGGGTGTCTTCATGCATCCATGAGGATCCTGATCCTATGGAATGCACCGATTCCGTATCATCTTTGGCTCTATGGATGGGATTCCATTGGATGGGAGGGACATCTCTATGAGAGTAATCCTTGAGATTGACTTTGGTCGTAACACCTAAGTGTTGCAGGTACAAGGAGTTGGTTCCCCAGTCCTGTACCACTTGCAACTGTCGCATAAATGGTCTTCCCAAAATCATCTCATAGGCATGATTTTTGCTGAAGTCACATATTGCAAATGTATGCTCAAACTCGACACCACAAGTGGTGAGAGTTATTCCTTCTAGCAATCCTAAGGGCCTCTCTATATGACCATCGGCCATTTGCAATTTCATCCTCGTGGGTCTGAGTGCTGGCTTGCCCCAACGCTTCCATAGGGAGGTGGTGGCAATTGCAACTCCTGCACCTGAGTCCAAAATTGCCTTGGTGGTGTACTCCTGGTAGGTGATGGGAAGATAGGTGTTCCCTTCTTCACCTTCACACATATCTCCTATCTTATCCAAGGGAATTTCTGGCACTGTCCTATGGGACCCTACCCGCGAACGAGGTTCTGCAACTTCAGTTACTTGACTGGCTACATATTTCCGCGCTTTTGGTCTATCCTTAGGCAGTTCTTCCAAAGTGAGATCGCGCTGCACCTTGGTGTTCTTTAC
The DNA here is from genome assembly GCA_020310875.1 of Ceratopteris richardii. Taxonomy (NCBI): domain Eukaryota; kingdom Viridiplantae; phylum Streptophyta; class Polypodiopsida; order Polypodiales; family Pteridaceae; genus Ceratopteris; species Ceratopteris richardii. Next base: position 142,747,969 of record CM035411.1, on the reverse strand, counting down.
TACCTCCGTGTTCCTAGGTATGACTGAGTCGTCGTTCCTTACCATGACTGTGGGTGCTCTCATACACGTGGACTTTGCTTCCCATGGGCCTGTGAAATGGGGTAGCTCTTGTATGGAATTAGACTCAAAGTCCAATCTCTCGTGAGACTGAGTACTCTCATGTTCCCCATAAATAGATGGGATGTCTTGTGGGAATTGGTCGTGTGCATCATCCACAAGTTCAAAGGGAGGGGCGACTTCACTTTCGTTATCCCATTTGTCTTCTTGAATCTCTCGTAGGAAGTCTGGTGCAAACCAATTCATAGAAGAAGAAGTGTCTGGCTCCGTAGAATTAGGCACATAAGCAACTTGGGAAGGAGGGTTTATTCTATTGTTGGCTCTTTCCTCGCTCTCATAGATGTTTGGAGCACAAGCTTCCTGGGGAGGATTACTTATTCTATTACTTTTCCGAACAGGCTCATATGCTCCCTGAGAAGGAATGAAGGCAACCTGTGGAGGTACGTAAGCTTTCGAGGGAGGCCCATCTGCCTTTTGGGGGGAAAGATAAGTTTATTGAGGAGGCACATGGGCTTCCTGAAGAGGCTGGCTTATCCGTTCTCTTGCCCCTTCCTTTCTTTGAGGGGCAGGTTCCTTTTCTGATTGTGCAATCAGCTTCTCTATTCTTTCTAACAGTCCATCAAAGTGCAACTGTGTCTTTGTTGAACTAGAGATGTTAAATAGGCGACTGGCCTCAAACATGGTCTGAGCCAATTCCACCATTTTGGCACAAATTTTGGTTCGTTCTAACTCTAGTTCTGCTCTAGGGTAGCACTTTTCATGATCAGTTACGTTTGGCCCTTCTTGGATTCTGGCCTGATATGCTTTAAGCATCATATTAAGGTCCTCGGGAGTGGGATCAGCTAATACTGATCCTACTCGGGGTGGTGGGTGGGTTACGTGGGGTGTATTAGGGGGTGGAGGGATGGAGGGTGATGGGGATGGTAGCGGTGGGAATGTGTGAGAGTGCGGTTGGGATGTGATCTCTATGATTTTGGCTAGAGCTATGTTAAATGAAATCAATGTTCCTAACTCTTATTGGGTTGATGCAGCAAATACAACCATATACAATATTAATAGGTGTTAAACCTTTGGAGTACATGGAGTTACACCATATAAAGCTTGGTGTGGTAAGAAACCCAACCTTTCACATCTCAAAGCATTTGGTTGTGTGTGCTATGCTCACATACCCCAAGAATTTAGACACAAGTTAGACTTCAAGTTAGATAGGTGTATATTTCTTGGATATTCTTTAGAGAAAAAGGTTTGTAGATGTTATAAACCTAGCACCAAAGAGCTTAAGGTGTCTAGGAATTTGATATTTGATGAGTTGTTTCCTTGGTATTTGTAGCAAAGATGTGTTATAGGTTGAAGATGCATATGAAGCCAAGAAGAAGTTCAAAGAACAACAACAAGTCATGGAGATTAGTGGTCCAACCACTTCAAGCACACCATCAAAGGAGATTAATACATCATCTTGTCAAGGGACAACAAGGAATGAATCTTATTCAAGTGAAGGAAGCAACAAATTAAAAGAAATGGCAAATAATCAAGACCATCGATGGATAGATATGGACTCTACAAGTGACAAAGATGTGGAGAAATTAGAAACTCTAGGATCTAAAGCATCCAAACCCATGAGGAGGATATTCCTATCACCTAAGGGTGAGGTAAGTTCATCCAATAGGTTTAAATACCCTATTCAAAGGTTAACTTATGGTTCATTCATTGCAAGATACTATGCCGACATGAGTCAAGTTATAGCATGTGAAGAACACAATTATTTTGAATGGGCAAATAAGCATAAGGAATGGAATCAATCTATGGAGGAAGAATTCAAGGCACTTGAAGAAACTCATACTTGGTTATTTGTGCCAAGATCAAAGGATATGAAATTCATTGGCTACAAATGGGTGTGCAAGCTCAAGAGAGATGCATATGGGAGAATCTCTAGGTATAAAGTAAGGTTGGTTGCCAATGGTTTTTCTCAAAACTGCTTTGAAGAGATATTCATTCAAGTATCTAAAATGTCCATCATATGGATTTTTATTGCAATTTCAGCCTCAAAAGTTTGGAAGATGTACTAGTTGGATATGAAGATTGCTTTCATAAATAGAGAGCTTGAAGAGGTAGTCTTCATGGAGCAGTCCCAAGGATTTGAAGATGAGAGGTTTCAACATCATGTATGCAGGCTTAAGAACTCAAGAAAGTCCCAAGGGCCTAGAACCAAAGACTTGTGGACTAGATAAAATGTGGATACAATCAGAGTCATGCAGAACCATTGCTCTTTATGAAGAAGGATGGTAGCAAAAGCGTTTTCATTTGTATATATGTTGACGAGTTGATCATTATAGGGGATGAAAAATAAAACATCAAGGAAATACAGAGGAAGCTTGGATGTGAGTTTAAAATATCTAATTTGGAGATTTTAAGGTACTTCCCTTGGATTGAAACCTAGGCATTGAGGCTTGTGGGGGAGTGTTAAAAATCAAGCCTCAATCATACAAAAAGACTCATCCACAATTTTTGCAATGGAACGATCAATAAGAAGGACCCAAAGTCATGGAATCAATTTAGGACTCCACCAAATTCAAACAAATTTAAATCTCATCAATTACCCACCAAAAAGTGCACCTACATTGATTGGTGGGTGGTTAGCTAGATTGTAGGAAAAGTAAAAGTTCTATATAAACACTATTTTTCTTTTGTTCTTGATTTCTATGAGTTTAAAAAGTTTCCCACTTACTTTAGTGGCCCTAAACTCTAGCAATCAAACCCCTTGCTTACTTATTTTAAGCCTCTATACATGTATAGAGAAAAGTGGAGAACAGTGAGCATATATCATTGTTTGTGGACCTTGTGGAGGGTAGCCATCTTCCGTTATTACATTAAAGTGTTAGAATCTTCCCCCATCACTCATGTCATATACAAGGTTGAGATTACACTCTTCAAATCTTGGAGCATTGACATATGCTGCTTTGATTTTCTTGAAAACTTTGAAGACAATTAACATCATATCAAAGATTTTGACTCACATAAGAGTGGTGATATCCAACATATTAGAAATACATGGGAGCCAGTGCCTATGCTAGTTTCAGTGTGACTTCATATTCTTTGGTTTGGTTGGAAATGTTTGACACTTGCCTTTGAATTTCTTCTAGCATGTTGAGGACTTTTGGCATGATGCCCATAGTGGTACTCTCCTATGCTAACTACAGCTTCTCTAGGTCGTGTTGATGCTTTTAAGGTAGCGAGTTCTTTGATGAATTTATGGTGTTCTTTGAAAAATTTAGTATAATTTTTTAGTATGATTTTAATCTGATGGTACCACTGGAAAACGAGACGGGCTGATAGGAACAGTTATTGTCTTCATGAATACTTTGAGGTTATCTACATTATGGCATTGGAGTCACGTGTTCTCCTCTTGTGTGGCAGCAAGATGACAGTGCAATACACCCATATTTATAGTGCATTTTGCATTTCTCTCCATTTATGTGTGTAGGTAATTTTCCAATTCTTGGATGGTATCTCAATTTTGAGCTTCAATCTATGTTTCTAAAGTGTTGTATGCTTCTTTTCGGGTTTTGTATGTGGCAAGTAAGACCATCCCAATAGAAATGGCAAGTCTTGTTAGGTGCACAAAGCACTAAAGGCCAAGTCAAGGTCTAATGAAAGGTTGAGGCTAGTAACACCACCAAAGAGAGTGGAAAGCCTATGTAAAATGCAAGTAAGACCATCCCAAGAGTAATGGCAAGACTATGTAAAGACAAATAAGACCATCCCAAGAGGAATGGCAAGCCTTGTTAGGTGCAAGAAGCAATAAAGACCGAATGAAGGTCTAGTGAAAGGTTGTAGCTCAGTGATGAGTAGCACCTCCTTTAATGTCAATCCGGGAAGACTTGAGGATGGTATGAATACCTCGAGCAAGTGGCGGCACAAGTGCGTGAGTGAGAAGCACACAAACATGCACACACATACACACACGCGCATACACGGCAAGACAAAGAGTGAGAATCAATGGAGTTTTTAGATTACTTTCAAAAAGCTCTTACAAGCTCGTTTCAATTACAATCTACCCTCAAAAATGAGCTCTCTAGCTCTTTTTATAGTTTTTGGCTAAGTTTTGGCCCTGTCCAGACCTAGTGTCCGGCCTAGTTAAAAATTAGGTTCCAGGGCTAATTTGAGGACTTAAACGGAGTCTAAAAAATACGAAAATTGATATGTAGGTACTTCTAAGGCTCCTCAAGCTCAAGGACTCCTTGGCTTGCACAAAATGGAGCTACAAAAATATGAAATGGTATTTACAATGATTGTTAGTGATAAGAATCACTGTTAAAAGATGTTGATTTGGAAAAAATTGAAGGGCCTATCTGCCAGATTTGCGTCGACTGCTTTGTCTACTTACTCCTTCACCTTGTTCTGACTCTCTCCGCTGGCTTCCTTGTCTAGTCGGTCCTTGGGTGCCCATACTGCTCTCAACACCCCCCCCCCTCTCTCGCGGCTGTCATCCCTGACAGACCCTTGTTGCTGGGAGTGTTAGATGTAATATTCCACAACCTGGGTGGCAAGCTGATGTTCTTGTATGCGTAGTCCTCTGGCCAAATCTGTCATCATACGATCCCAATCGATTGGTCTTGGAATGTCCGGATGTGGCAGACGTAACTGATCTGCATGGATCGCTTGTTCTACTGCGAATAGATGTAGCAAATGTGTGGGTTTGGGAATGAAAATTTCGGAATGGTATTCCCAGAATCCCGTAGAGAACATTTCCTCAAATGTCTGCTTGAAGCATGCGGGCAAGTACTTTATTCGTGCATGCCAAGCAAAGATGATAGTGACCGAGGGGGTTTGGCTCATATCGTAGACTAAATCCTTGTTGCCTTGAGAGAATCCAGGGGCAGAGATGTATGGAGCTTGGACATTCCAAAAGGTTTTGAAGACAATGGTCATGAGCTCGAATATCTTCATACACATTTTCGCTGCTATGTCGGGTACATTATTTAGACGTGTAGACCAGTGCCGAATTGTTGATATCATGTAGGCTACGGTTGGGGTCCCTCGAGGTGGAGCAAAATATGGGTAGTTAACCCAAGCCGAGCATTCTTTATTGTTGCGTACCTTGATTGCAAATGCTTGCCAGGATCTGCGACGTACCACTGGACAATAGCATGGATTATACTTGATATATAGTGGCATGGTTGCCCAAGTACTCATCATCTCTAGGTAATCGGTGAGTAGACGTGCACGCCAATTAGGTTGGAAGATCGAGCCAACACGTGCATCTGTCGGTAAATCCCCTATCTCAAATTGAGTGGCGAATGTGGGCTCCTTCCCTGTATGTCTTTTGACTTCTGCATTATAATCATGTAGTAAGACAAAATAAGGCATGTATTGCGACTCTGATGTTGTGATTAACCATTGATGGGATAAATTTTGAAAGTAGGAAGACCGAAGGACAGTTTCTTCCAGATTTGTGAGAGATTGCATTTGCACGGCCACACGATCATCATGTGTCTTACCCACTTTCTCGACCCTTTTGACCCAATCTGGAACTTGAATTTCTAACGTGTCTTGTCCTTCTTCTGTAGTTTGACCACCAGGCGTCGGCATAGGCTCGTATGGCTCTTCATAGCTGTCATCGACGGGGATTTCCACTACTGTTTCAGGTTCTGGTTCTTCAATGGGCGAGGGTGGCCGTTCATATGGTAAGAGGCGTGCTTGGAGTTCTGCCACCTGTTTCCAGAGGGTCTCCATTTCTTCTGTAGAGTGTTGCAAGATTACCGGCTCCTGTTGAGCGGTGGGGACACTGGCTATCTGTTTCTTTAGATCTGCACATTCGGTCTCTAACTTTTCATATGACTCCAAGAAATTTGCATGCTCCTCAAGTAAGCTGCGAATGTCTTCCGATGGGACTGCTCTATATCTGGTAGGGCTAATGGTTGCTCCGACGGTTCCTTCCATAGCCGCTTCAAAGTTGTCTTGGTTTTGTTGTTGAAGTCGTTTGTTCTCTTCTAGTGTTGCGGCCATATGCTTCCTTAATAGCCCAATGTTGCATCTGAGTGTAGCGTTAGAGATCATTTGCGCTTGAAGCACTGTTTCTAGTTCCTTGACTGCTTGGTCATCTACGGTTGATGTCTTTGATTCCAATTCGGAGTGAGCCTGTTGTAGTGTGGTATGCTCGGTTAGGAGCGTTTGGTAGTCAGCTTCAAGAGTGTTGACCCTAGCTTGCAGACGTTGAGATTTTGCCTGGAGGGCCGTAGTGCGTTCTTCCAATTGATGGTACTCTTGTTGTAGTTGATGTGCACACTGAAGTAAGGTGTTGAACGTGCTATTTACATTATGAGATGCAAGGGGAAAAGTTTGAAGTGCAGGGGAGGTGGGATTGGGTAGGGGGGTAGTGAATGCTGTGTACGCCAATGATGTGAGTGGTGAGGTGGGGGGCAATGGAGGGGAAGATGGTGGAATCGTGGGGAGAGGTGCTGTGGTTGGTGAAATGTCCATTGGGTCAGACACGGTGGTGTGTACAGGGGCTACCATGTAGGTGGGTATGGTAGGTGAAGTGAGTGTGGTGTTCGTGTAAATTGATGTCGTTGCGAACATCAAAGAAATGTGCCTCGGAAACATTGGAGAGCGGATGAACTGCTCCACAAAGGGCGGGTATTGGGGTGGCGCGGTTCGGTTGAAAGAGGTGTAGGGGCCAGATGGGAAGTGAGGGTCATGGAATGGAGGTACCCGTATTGAGGGATAGGTCGGGAAACACAGGGTGCCTTCTGTGGGTGCTGGGTTTCCAACTACACTTGGAATTATGGGATGGCCAGTCATGGGTTCAGAGGATAGACGGGACGAAGTGTACAAGGGATTGGTGACGAAGGAGAAGAGGGTGTCTTGTGAGGTGGGTTCTCGAAATGAAAATGATTTGAATGAGGATGGGTTATAAGTGAAGGTAGAGGTGATGGCTGTCGTTTCTTCCATAGTGGGAGGTGGTGGTGGGGGTGGAGAAGGTGGTGATGGAGGATGCTGGGGTGAGATGGGTGATGTCTGAACGAAGGTTTCGGCAGAGAGGTCAGTGGTGGTTGTGGGGGTGGCTGTTGTCTCAATGGGTACTTCATGTTCTGTGACGGGTATCCTGATAGTCTTACCTGCTCGTGGTAACGTGTCCACTCTGCGTTTGTCGTACCTTACGGACTGGCGGACTGCGGTGTGGACAGCCTCCGGAACTCCTAAAGAGTCTGACACTAATTTGAGGGTGTCAATGAAATGTTGGTCCACCCCTTCATCTGATAGCATTTCTTGCATCAAAGCTTGACCTGATACAAGAGAGAGTTGATGCCTTTCTTGTACTGCTTTGATAGTGTCGTATAGCCTTCGTAGTTGAGCTGTATATGCTGGTACACCTACAAGTTCTCGCACTTCTTGTTGCTCCTCTTGATGCTCTTGATCATAGTCCTCCTCATCATCCTCCTGTTCTTCATCTCTGTCATCCTCTGCATCCACTTCAACAGGTGTGACAGGTGCTTGGGAGGTTGTGGCCTGCGTTTGCACGTTTTCCGCTTGTTGTGCCTCTTCTGCCTCCAGCTCTACATCTTGTAATAATTGTTCGAAATCTTCATTAGTGAGTTCTTCCAAAGGTGCACCACTAGGAAATTCAAGATCGGTTGGGATGGGAGGGAATATCAAGGTGGAACCATCAGTGCTGCGTCTTGGAAGTCGGAGTGTGAATGGTCGGACTCTTCGGGGTGGGGGGGTGACGTCTGGTGTTAGTGTGGCTCCACGTGGTTGAGCACATGGGACTTGGACAGTGCCTCTCATCTTCTTAGAAGGGCGTCCAGTGGATGTCCTGCCTTTAAACTGCTCAACCCGATTCCACATTAGGGCCCGTTGGATCGGAATGTCATAAGCCAAACACCTATAAATGATTCTCGTCAGAGCACAGCAACCATATAAAACCTGTTTCCGCGGCCATCGTTTGTGAGCTAGGTGTATCTGATCAATTATCCAGTGGGGTAAGTTGATGGTGAGGCTCTGTGTCTCTGCTAGATACAAGCTAAACCAAATCTTTTTGGGCGGCATGGTGAATCTATCTTGTGCCGGGAAAGCAAAGTGTTGCATGCACATGCGAAGGTGTATTGCAATATTAGGCGTCATGGACACCATGTCCTTGAGCTTGGTGAGACTTCGATTCTTCATGAAATCCGGTACTAGGGTTTCCTTCTCTGTAGGAATATGCATTCCGCGCATATCTAGAGCCTCTCTCACCAAATTGTTTGATAGCCTGAACCTCTTGAGCTCATTCCCCTTTGTCAGAGATGGAATCACAAATGAGCTTGCACCTTTTGGGTTCTGATTTGGAGTCAAGGTGTTGATGAGATAGTAGCATCGCATGAAGTCAGGTTTTGGGAGTCGTGCACTGAAATAGGCACTCAATCCTGCCTTTTCCCATATCGGACGTAGACCTTCTGCATTTTGTAATTTCTCAAATTCTCTTGTAAAGAAATGGTATCTGCCTTGCTTCCCATTGAAGTCCAACTCTGATTCCCATAGGTACGTTCCTTCACCCAAGGGTCCTGCCACCTCGGTAAACCAGTGGGAAGTCTTTCCCACGGGCATGGTGTGGCCACGCGGAGGGTCCGCAATAGGTATGATTTTGACGGCCTGCAATTCTTCTGGTCTTTCATTTGTCTCAGGCAAAACGGGTAAACTGTCTAAGTCCACCACTTGCGGGCTTGTTTCTGTGTGAGAGCTAGTTCCTACTGCCTCAGCCATGTTGAAAACTTCGCAGCTGGTTCTGTGAGAATATATGAATACATGTTAACATTGCAATGGACACAAAAATGACATGGTGTCCCTTGTTACAACATTAACTTAAAGTTCGGGAGTTGTTAGGGGTTAGTAGGTGCTCGGTGCTAGTGTGTGTAGTTAGGAATTGGGTAGACCTACGAGCTAAGCGGAATGATGTGAATTGAGAGTGAAACGGTTAGTAGGTGGTCATGGATTTACAATTGGGGTCCGGGGGTTTGTTACAAGTCTTGGGCTGCCAAATGCAGTGGATGGGTTTTGTTCTTGGTTCCGTAGAGACTCTTGAGAGCTTTATAGGTGTGTCAGCTTGGAAATGAGGCCTTTTAGGGACCCATTTACAAGTGATTATGTGCGTGCTCATGGGCCTTGGTGTGTTCCTGAGTGTTGAAAACAAGTGAGTACTGGCTGTGCGAGTGGATGGGTCGTGCTGTGTAGGGTGTGTTCTTGGTGTAGCTATTTGAGCCCGCAAACAAGCCTTAGGCACCCAAATTTGTCTTGATTGTGCGCTAGCCTTCATCGACTTCTTGGGCACCCAAATAGATTTCACGTCAGCAGAAGAATTTCTGAAAGACTTCTTATTAGTGGCATGTTGTTGGTTACTAATAAGAGGCTTTGCCCGTGTGGTTGGCGTGAGTGCGACCGGGTGTTCGCCTTTCCGCACCCACACTTGGTTCACTTGCTGAGACATTTTGCTACGCAGGTACTTGTGATTTCCGGCATAGGTAGGACGCTGCTTCTTCGGCCTTTGATTCACCTTTGGTTGCTGCCTCCTTTTGGCCTTTGGAAAAGAAGGGAGTTCCGTTGCATCCCTGACTCCTTTTTTGAGAACATCATTCCTCTGCAACACATAGTTTTGGACAAGAACAGCACGGTCAACTTCATGTGCACCCCTGGAAGGACCAGGAGTCTGTGCCTTTCCTAGTTCCTTGAGTGCTCCATTATCTAACTCTACTGTAATTCGACTATGATTGACCCATACCTGAAGAAGTCCACTTCTTAGGTTCAAATTGACTGCTTGGTCATAGATCCAGTCTTGACCCAAGACAAGGGGTTCCGTGAGGTCCTCATCTTGACACACTAGTACTTTAACTGTCATTGTCTCATCATGAATGTAGAGGGGAAGTTCCACCTCGCCCATGCAAGGGGTTTCCACGCCTCCCAATCCTATGAGATATGCTTCCACAGGATTGACAGTTAACTGCAACTCTTGACAGTAAGACATTCTAACAGCACTAGTGGCTGCACCTGAGTCAATCAAGGCTTTTACGGTCCTTGCACTCTTTCCTTGTCCTATATCTAAGGTTACGAAAGGACGTCGATCAGTTATCCTATGTGAGCTTGTTCCTGCGACTGCACACATTGCCATATGATATCCTTGATCTGCATAGTCATTTGTTCTAGGCTGATCTCTACCTTGCCTTCGTAATTTCATCCTTCTGATGCGTGCTAAAGCTTCTGCTTGAGCTTCTTCTCTAATTTGCTTTTCTTCCTCTTTGCGTTTCTTAGCAGTGTTGAGTCGGCTGAGCATTTCCTCCGTGAGGGGTTCCTGATACAACTTGACTCTGCAACCGCTAATATAGTTTGGGAGAACATCACCCTCTAACGTGGCTAGTTGTACTGCTCCACTCGTGGAGATCCTATTGATGATCATAGGTCCGTAGCCTCTCTTTTCTAGCTTCCTTGCGTATTGTTTCAGTGTGTAGACTAGAACTAGGTCTCCTGCTTTCAAGCCCTTATCCTTCACATGGGCATCAAAGTATGCCTTCTGCCTCTTCTTAGCTGCATAAATTCCTACAGCTGCTCTCAGTCTTGTTTCTCCTAATCGTTCAAGGTCAAAGATCCTCGAGGAGAGCTCATGACCTGTCCATTCGTGCTCTTGTGCTACTCTCAATGTAGGAATCAAGAAGTCCAAGGGTAGCACCGCGTTTTGGCCAAATACCATCTGAAAGGGGGTGGCTTGGAGTACCGTTTTGTAGGCGACTCGGTATGCCCAAACAGCATGGTGCAGCTGTTTGTCCCAATCAGAGCGTTTTGTGTTCACTAATTTTGTCAGTACATTGCATAAGATCTTATTAGTGCTCTCAGCTTGTCCATTAGCTTGAGGGTGATAGGGGGCAAATTTCTTATGTATTACTAAGAATTCTTGGAGTAGATTTTCAATCACTTCGTTCAAGAAATGAGTGCCTCTATCACTTACAAGCTCTATAGGTAGCCCGTATCTTGTGAATACATTCTCAAACAAGAATTTGGCAGTTGTTTGAGCATCGTTCTTCGTCGTGGCTTTTACCTCTACCCACTTAGTTAGATAGTCTGTTGCAACAATAATGTATTCCGCATGGGAACCCTTAGCTGGGGGATTAATAGGACCTACGAAGTCTATTCCCCACTTAGAGAATGCACGTCCACCCATCATAGGTTTCAGTGGCATCTCATCTTTGCGTATGGGATACTGAGTCCTCTGACAGACATCATACCGTTTCACATAGGTATGTGCATCCATGTGAAGGGTAGGCCACCAGAAGCCCGCAAATAGTATTGCCTTGATCACCCGATCCGGTCCAAAGTGTCCTCTTGCTACACCTTGGTGAGCAGTTTCTAAGATCTTAAGATATTCACTTTCATGGACACATAGCCTCAGGTAACCATCTTTACAACGCTTATATAGATTATCACCAATGAGTGAGTAATCCTGGGCTTCTTGTTCTAAACTCCTTTTCCTAGCCAGAGTCATGTCTGGAGGGAATGTGTTTGTCCTCAGGAAGGATACTAGTGGTTCACTCCAATCTGGCACAATGGACACTTGATATAGAGTGGCGTGTTCCACAGGTGGTTTAGTGCCACAGATTGAGCATTCCTTGCACAACCTTTGGACATCAGCTTCCATAGTTGGCCAATGTACTTCGAGTCTCCTTAGCGTCTGTAAAGTTCGTTGCTTTGAGTAGTGTTGCTCTAACGCACCTACATGTGCTAATTGCAACAATTTAGCGTACTCATCCTCTTCTACGCAACAAGCCAAGATCCCTTGATCTGTGTGCTTGTACATACTTCCAGCCATGATGTGGTACTTTTGGGCTTTTACAACCTCTCTATTCCGTGTGTTTACTACTGGGTGGTTAGGCCCATATGTCAATGCTGGTACCAATGGCTTAGCCCACTGCGGTACGACTTCCAAATTAAACAAGTAAGCCTCAGGAAGGTCATCTGATACTCCTTGTGGGGCTTCTCCCGACGTGAGCCTAGAGAGATGATCTGCTCTTAAATGAGTCCTCCCTTTCCTTACCACAACCTCAAAATCATACTCCATTAGCAAGAGAAACCATCTCACTAATCTTCCTGTATTGCATGGCTTGTTTACGAGGTATAGCAATGCTTGATGATCAGTAAAAAATTTAAACTTATTTGCAAGCAAATAGTGTCTAAATTTCTTAACTGCATATACCATGCCTAAACCTTCTCGCTCTGTAGTGGTGTAATTCCGTTCAGCTGCATTCAATTGTCTACTAGCGTAGGCAATTGGAAGATCCATATTACCTTCACCAGTAGGTTGAGCAAGCACACACCCAATGGCATAATTGGATGCATCAACATGAACATGGAATGGTTTATTCCAATCTGGTGTGGTCAAGATTGGTGCTGAACATAATCTTCGTTTAAGCTCCTGGAAGGAATTCTCACATTCATCCGTCCACTCAAAGTTGGTCAGAAGTCCGTACATGGGCTTTGCAATGACATCATACATGTGAATGAATCTTCGGTAATAACCACAATGCCCCATGAAAGCTTGTACTTCCTTGACATTCTTTGGCCTAGGTAGCTCTGCTATAGCTCTCACTTTCTCTTCATCAGTAGATATGCCATTCTTTGACACTATGTGTCCTAGAATCTTGCCTTGTCTGACCATAAAAACGCACTTTTCTGGGTTCAGGCAGACTTGATATTCTCTACACTTGTCAAAGATTTGTCTGAGTTTAGGGATATGGCTTTGTCTAATGTTGGAATGAGCACAAAGATCATCAACATAGACCTCTAAACTCTTCCTCAGGAACTCCTTAAACACATGGCACATCAGCCTCTGGAAGGTCGCTGGTGCATTGCTAAGCCCAAATGGCATGACTCTAAAGGCAAAAATGCCCCATTCTGTGGCAAAGGCCGTCTTATGTTGATCCTCTGGAGCTATGGCTACTTGATTGTAACCCGAAAATCCATCAAGAAAGCTGTACACTTCCTTACCTGCCACTCTTTCTAAGAGATGCTCTGTGATAGGAAGCGGATAGTTATCTCGAATCGTGGCTGCATTAACCTTTTTCAAGTTAATACACACACGCAGCTTGCCATTCTTCTTGGGCACCACTACGATGGGGGATACCCATTCAGTGTGCTCAATTTCATAGATAAATCCAGCTTCAACCAGTCTATCTATCTCTTCTTTGATCTTAGCAGCGTAATTATCGTTATATGTATAGGGCTTTTGCTTCGAGGGTTTGGCATCTGAAGTCATGGGGATGGTGTGTGAGCATATGTCGGGGTCAACACCTTTCAAATCCTTGTAACTCCAAGCGAATACATCTCTGTATTCTCTTAGCAAGGCAATTAGTGCATGCTCTTCTTCTTCTGTTAGGTCATGGCCTATGTACGTGCATCTCTCCTCTCCTTCTTCTAGGGCCACTACTATTTTCTTGGTGATTTCTTTGTTATCATAGGCCTCTCCTACTTGTGCCTCTCGTTTAGGCATTCTTATCATGACTCTCCTGTCATCTATCTCATACTTCTTAAAATTTTCTGGGACCTCAAACAAAGATTCTTCCTCTTCTGGTGAGACTTCTCTCTTCTTTCGTTTCTTCCCTTCTTCCTTCGGGGTTACATGTGTCGCTAACCTTACATCGTTTGTGAGCTCTCCATGCCTCTGGGGTTGAAATTCTACTTCATGGAAGTATTCTTCATCTGATGCAAATGGTGGGTCCATAATGATTGACTCTAGTTCGAAGTCACTTGCATCCTCAAATGCATCAGGGCTAGGTTCGCATTCTTCTAGAACTGCCTCTCCCATGATTGGCTCTATGGAGAAGACTGAAATGTCATAGCCATCCTCATCACAGTGGGGTGTCCATTGTTCCTCATTGATGGCTACGTCCATTGTTGCTAAGATTTCTGCCCAGCCATGGGGTTCAAATTCCTCGTCAGGAAAGACTACAGGTGCATAGGCTGGGTCTTGGATTGGTCTATGGGTTTCTTCTGCACCTACTGTTGGGGCTTCACTCACTAATTAGGCATGGATATATGAAGACATATGAAGACATATGATGGAGGAAAGAAGAAGTGAAGAAAAGACTTACAGAAAATCAAGCCTAAGTGAAGGGACAATTTCACTATTGTAAATTAGTACAAAATTAGAGTCTAGATTTGTATTTGATCTTCAGAACTTACGAATTCAAGTCTAGAAGAATGTAAACCATAGGTATATAAGTTAATTTGAGTAAAAAATATGTAGAAGAGAACTCAATTTTGAAATCTGAGTGAGTAGAGAAAAGTCGTGTCTTTTCTGAGAGAGATGGTGAGAGAAAACTTCTGAGTCTGAGAGAGTTTTCCATGGCTGTGAGCAAAATTAGGCCAAGCCATTTTGTACACATCTTCTCTGATAATCAACACATGTTTGTGTAGAAGGATTGAGTCTAATTCCTCTTGTACATTGAGTTCTAAGTCATTTCATATGACTGTGTAAGGTAGTTGACAGTTACGACTTTTCTGGCGCACATTTGACTGATCTTCTGAAGGTCAGATCTCGAAGCATGGTGTAAAGTTTTTGGTAAGTGATAGCTCGTTTTAAAGCTACTATCCTTAACTACATTTGGTCAAAAGATCTTTAAGAAACGGGACGCATACTCAGAGAAATCAACTTAAGAGTGGAGGTATGTCAAATCGATGAAGTAGAATTTCAGTTTTCAGACATAGTGAAAAGGTTGGAGCAAAATCAGAAGATTTTGAAGTTATTACTTGAAAGTTTTGTTTGTTATGTGTTGCTTAACATTAGCAAGAACTTCACTTAGCAAGTGATCAAAAGATTTTGCAAAGATTGAGCTAATACAGGTCAGATTGAAGGATTGAAGAAAAGGCGCAGATTTCTGTGAAGTGAAATTTTGATTTTCACTAAGTTCAGAGATGAAGACTCACAATGTGAGTATTGCTAAGCTAATGGTGGTTATGGAGGTCTTCTAATACCACATTAGTCTAGTTCTTGTGGTGTTTTACACACCAACACCTACCTCTCTGGCTTTTTCTCTCTTCTCTTCGTCTACTGCTACTTTGCACATCCATAAGTGGGTGTCTTCATGCATCCATGAGGATCCTGATCCTATGGAATGCACCGATTCCGTATCATCTTTGGCTCTATGGATGGGATTCCATTGGATGGGAGGGACATCTCTATGAGAGTAATCCTTGAGATTGACTTTGGTCGTAACACCTAAGTGTTGCAGGTACAAGGAGTTGGTTCCCCAGTCCTGTACCACTTGCAACTGTCGCATAAATGGTCTTCCCAAAATCATCTCATAGGCATGATTTTTGTTGAAGTCACATATTGCAAATGTATGCTCAAACTCGACACCACAAGTGGTGAGAGTTATTCCTTCTAGCAATCCTAAGGGCCTCTCTATATGACCATCGGCCATTTGCAATTTCATCCTCGTGGGTCTGAGTGCTGGCTTGCCCCAACGCTTCCATAGGGAGGTGGTGGCA
Source organism: Ceratopteris richardii (assembly GCA_020310875.1). Lineage (NCBI taxonomy): Eukaryota > Viridiplantae > Streptophyta > Polypodiopsida > Polypodiales > Pteridaceae > Ceratopteris > Ceratopteris richardii. The sequence continues at coordinate 142,732,405 of CM035411.1, read as the reverse complement.
ATTGCAACTCCTGCACCTGAGTCCAAAATTGCCTTGGTGGTGTACTCCTGGTAGGTGATGGGAAGATAGGTGTTCCCTTCTTCACCTTCACACATATCTCCTATCTTATCCAAGGGAATTTCTGGCACTGTCCTATGGGACCCTACCCGGGAACGAGGTTCTGCAACTTCAGTTACTTGACTGGCTACATATTTCCGCGCTTTTGGTCTATCCTTAGGCAGTTCTTCCAAAGTGAGATCGCGCTGCACCTTGGTGTTCTTTACTACCTCCGTGTTCCTAGGTATGACTGAGTCGTCGTTCCTTACCATGACTGTGGGTGCTCTCATACACGTGGACTTTGCTTCCCATGGGCCTGTGAAATGGGGTAGCTCTTGTATGGAATTAGACTCAAAGTCCAATCTCTCGTGAGACTGAGTACTCTCATGTTCCCCGTAAATAGATGGGATGTCTTGTGGGAATTGGTCGTGTGCATCATCCACAAGTTCAAAGGGAGGGGCGACTTCACTTTCGTTATCCCATTTGTCTTCTTGAATCTCTCGTAGGAAGTCTGGTGCAAACCGATTCATAGAAGAAGAAGTGTCTGGCTCCGTAGAATTAGGCACATAAGCAACTTGGGAAGGAGGGTTTATTCTATTGTTGGCTCTTTCCTCGCTCTCATAGATGTTTGGAGCACAAGCTTCCTGGGGAGGATTACTTATTCTATTACTTTTCCGAACAGGCTCATATGCTCCCTGAGAAGGAATGAAGGCAACCTGTGGAGGTACGTAAGCTTTCGAGGGAGGCCCATCTGCCTTTTGGGGGGAAAGATAAGTTTATTGAGGAGGCACATGGGCTTCCTGAAGAGGCTAGCTTATCCGTTCTCTTGCCCCTTCCTTTCTTTGAGGGGCAGGTTCCTTTTCTGATTGTGCAATCAGCTTCTCTATTCTTTCTAACAGTCCATCAAAGTGCAACTGTGTCTTTGCTGAACTAGAGATGTTAAATAGGCGACTGGCCTCAAACATGGTCTGAGCCAATTCCACCATTTTGGCACAAATTTTGGTTCGTTCTAACTCTAGTTCTGCTCTAGGGTAGCACTTTTCATGATCAGTTACGTTTGGCCCTTCTTGGATTCTGGCCTGATATGCTTTAAGCATCATATTAAGGTCCTCGGGAGTGGGATCAGCTAATACTGATCCTACTCGGGGTGGTGGGTGGGTTACGTGGGGTGTATTAGGGGGTGGAGGGATGGAGGGTGATGGGGATGGTAGCGGTGGGAATGTGTGAGAGTGCGGTTGGGATGTGATCTCTATGATTTTGGCCTTGGTTTCTCGTAGACTTTCCTCAAGTTCACTCATCTTCTTTGCCCATTGCCTTTTCATACGTTCACGGCTATCTCTCCAAGCTCTAGTCCTTTTCTTGGTTATGCTCTCAGTTTCACTAGCTGTTGGGCTCTTTTCCTGGTCTACCCCTTGGTTTTGTTGCAATGCTTGAGCTCTAGTGACTACCTGTACGGGAGCAGTGGAAGTGACACTTCCTGTGGAATCTACTACTAACCCAATAACGTTGATAGGCGTGATTTTTGGCATGTTATTGGGGTTCTTTGGGCAATCTCGTAAGAGATGCTCTTTTCCACAATCTTGGCAAAAGCCTTGGATCATCACTGACTGGGGTTGTGTAGGTGGGGGTAAGGGACAATCACGAATGAGGTGATCTCCTTGGCATCTGTAGCACGGTCCTCTTGGGAATGGAGGTCTTACTTGCCTAGGTTGAGGCCTAGGGTTGGGGTTTGCATACATGACGTTTGTGTAATCGGACTCCCAACTAGGTTCACTCGGTTCTTCACTATAGTAGGACTCACCATGTTCAGGAGATTGCATGTAGTAAGCCTGGGGACTATCAACATGTGTAGAATCAAAGCTATGGTCACTGGGATCACTTTCAGAAAGCAGTGGTGTTACAGGGACTATAGCTCTATTCAGGTTTTCTTCTGCAACAGCATACTTTACCGGAATCACATTGGCTGGAGCTGGGGGTTGTTGTGCTAGCACCGGTTGAGGTCTTTGTTGGTTTTGATATTGTGGTTGATAATTTTGTTGAGGCCTGCCATATGGCTGTGGAGGGTACTGGTTCTGATATCTTCCCTGTGGTGGATAGGGTTGAGGGTAGGGTTGCCTAACTGTTTGCTTATTGTAGGGGCACTCTTGTGCGGTATGATTGGTGTACCTTCGTTCTATGGTGCAATATTGGCTATTTGGTTTGACCTGGGGTTGAGCCATAATGGGACACACGTTCGCCATATGGTCACCACCACATGTATAGCACCTCCTTGCTGGGGTAAACCTCGGAATTTGTTTGCTAGAGACGCCTAGTTTTTGGGCCACTTTCTCTGCGAGTTCCTCAATTGATGTGGATTGCGTGGAAGAGTGACTAGATGCACTATCTGAATCTTTGTAGATTTTGGAAAGCTCTAGTTCTTCCCCTAGGTTATCTTCAATGTCAATGCACATGCGTACACACTCTTCTATAGTCCTAGGGTCCTTCAGATACACATAGGATCTCAATTTCGTACTCAGCAATCCATCAAGGAATAAGGCTACTTGTTTTGCAGGTGTGGGTAGCTCCGAAACAGGGCACCTTTCAAGATATTGTCTAAATCTTCTTCCTGCCAATCTGACAGTCTCTTGGGGAGTCTGTTTGAAGTTGTGAATCAATGATGAGGTATTGTGTCTTATGCCACTCTTAGAGAACTCTACAATGAAAGCCTCTAGAAGTTGGTCTATGCACCTGAATTGTCGCTCATCCAATGGCTGAAACCATGTAAGTGCTGTGTTCCTAAGGGTTAGACCGAAGGCATTGTACTGCGTGAAGAGATCCTCCACTTGTTCAGCTCTTAAGACTTGCTTGAACTCCGCCACATGATCATAGGGATCTCCTGTGCCATCAAAGTAATTCTTCATGGACTTAACTAGCTGGGTCGGTCTCAAAGTTCTTGCGTGCTCTCTAGGTCTCGGCAGAGGGAATCCATCCACATTTCTTTGGTTCCTATGAGCTCTAAGCATCTCAGGTTCTACCCTATTCGTCTCCGTCCTCGTTCTTTCTCTGCCCACTGGGTTGGCAAAGCTTACTTCTGGTCTATCTCTACTTCTGTCTCTTTGAGTTCCATGAGCTTGGGATGTTCCAGCTCCAGGGTGACCATAGGATACATTCGATCTTGGTTGGGGGAAAATGAATTCACCCTTCCAAGTGTAAGCATGCCTATCATTTTCTGTCACCACAAAGATCCTTTCCGAAGTGTGATCTAAGTAGGTCACTCTAACTGGGCTATCCGGATCCTTAAACTCATAGATCATGATAGTTCCTATATCAGTTGGCTGATTAGATTTATATCTCCAAAAGGCTTCGTCAGTTTCTCGATTGAGGAGCAACTCTATGCTCTTGTTGTCTTGGGGAACCCACTCAGGCGTGATAATCCTAGTTAGAACAGATTTTCCTCGGGGGGTTCTAGGTTCTGCACCCATGTTTCCTTGTTCCAAGTCACCTAAATCCGCCTCTGAGATTACATTCCCAAATTCATCTGTCCTGTCTGGGTGACTGGTGACTACATATATGGTTCCTTCTTTGTCCAGGTATGCACCATTTTCAAACTTGACTGCTGGGTGCTCTAATCCTATGGATTGATCAGGATTCTTAATCTGTACCACAGATCTTCCTAGGCCGTCCTCATAGATGCTAGCACCTAATCGGTTGGTCCTAAGGTATTCCAGCTGTGTTTTGTAAGGGCCTTCTACCCTGTACAAGTAAGGCACTCCTGAACTTCCCATAGGTCTGTCCATGCCTTGAGACATCTCTGACTCACTGGTCTCAGAGCTAGGGTAGTACGAGTGGTGGCTCAACTGTTGGGCCCAGGACCTAGTAGTGTGGTTGACACTAGCCTCTGAAGACCTAAGGCTTTGTCTCTCCCTTACTAGATGTCGTCCTGATCTAAGGTTCATATGCCTATCTAAGTAGCCCAATTCTTTGCCCAGAGTACAACCTCGTTGCTGGTTACTTTATATTAATCACTTGGTTCTTTTTAGTTATTTCTCGTGTTTACGGTCTTGTCTGATATTACGTCGTCAGGAATACTTGAATGTTCTTCGTGCTTTCAGGTTGATCGTTCCACGTTAGGTTCTTTTCCTTTATGTTATCGACAGTACAGAGATTAGGTTTTTAGCTTGAACTTGAGTTTTTTGGTAGTCTTCAACTTGATACCTGCCTATTGTCGCCTTGATTTACTCCTACCTCTCGTCGTTCTTAGCCTAAACTATGAATTGACAGAGGGGTTAAGAGTTTCCAACCTTTTGTTTCCTGTTTGGTTGCCCTTGAGTGCCCAGGAAGTGTGTTCCCAAGCTTGCACTTACACTTGCTTAGAACGCCTTTCGATGCTCTCAATAGATCTGTAAGAGTTCCAAAGTTAGCTTAAAGATTTAAATTCCAAAGACAGCACCAATTATTTTCATTCCTGTAGCACATACACAAACTTGCATAGTGATTTTTAAGAAAAACAATTCTAAAGACCCCTGACTTTGATCCCCCTGGGTATGGTTAACTTCAAAATTTTCTCTCTGAAAAACTACGCATTATCTTTATAAAAAACAGTTGAGGGCGTGTATTATATGCCACAAGCTTTCCAACAAGCCCTAGAGCTCAAAAAATGGATTTCGTATGAAAAAGTTGTGACCGTTCAGGGTTCTAGGGTTAAGACAGGGTTCAAACAGGATCACTGTGCAACAGGTTTTCCCCAAGTTGTTTTCCTAAGGCCTTCTAATGTGCTCAAGAGTAAAATATTTGTGCCCAAAATTAGCCCAACTCTTCAATTAACAAGCCCTAAAAAATTTGGCTAAAATTGGCTGTCAATCGCGATGGACAGGGCTGTCAATCGCGATGGACAGAGGGTTCAGTCAATCGCGATGGACAGGCAAGTCAATCAATCGCGATGGACACGTAAGTCAGTCAATCGCGATGGACACGCAATCAATCGCGATGGACAGGGGGTCCAGTCAATCGCGATGGACAGAGAGTTCAGTCAATCGCGATGGATAGGCAGTCGGTCGCGATGGACAGAGGGTTCAGTCAATCACGATGGACAGGCAGTCGGTCGCGATGGACAGAGGGTTCAGTCAATCGCGATGGATAGGCAGTCGGTCACGATGGACAGAGGGTTCAGTCAATCGCGATGGACAGGCAGTCGGTCGCGATGGACTGGCAGTCAATCGCGATGGACAGAGTTGTCAATCGCGATGGACAGGGCTGTCAATCGCGATGGACTGAAATTTTGCAAGATTTTCAAAAATTTTGGTGGAAAGGTGGTGTGCAGGGTCTCTAGTCCACTGTGGTGCACTCCAATTTACCAAAAGGTGAGAATTTTTGTCAATCGCGATCGACAGGAGTCGGCGACTGCGAGACAGTTTCGACGAGTTTCGTACCTGCGCAGGAAGCTGGGGATGGTGATTCAGCAAGGTCCTGCAAAAAGCTAAAGAAACATTCAAGAAAACACACATGCAATATCGCTCTCTCGCACTCTCTCACAAGTGAAATGAGGGAAATGAGGTGGAGATGGGGATATAGTCAAAAAACTGAAATTTTCGCGATGATGAAGATGGAGGTGGAAGATGGTGATGAGGAAGATGGTGATGATGATGGTGAAGAAAAAACAAGAAAATAGATGAAAGTGAAGAAAATACCTACAACTCCAACGCGTCAACTCTACGTCTTACCATCACACGCTCGTCCTCAAAGCTCGATCCCCCGCAACGGTGCCAAAATTTGGTGTAGCTCAGTGATGAGTAGCACCTCCTTTAATGTCAATCCGGGAAGACTTGAGGATGGTATGAAGACCTCGAGCAAGTGGCGGCACAAGTGCGTGAGTGAGAAGCACACAAACATGCACACACATACACACACACGCGCATACACGGCAAGACAAAGAGTGAGAATCAATGGAGTTTTTAGATTACTTTCAAAAAGCTCTTACAAGTTCGTTTCAATTACAATCTACCCTCAAAAATGAGCTCTCTAGCTCTTTTTATAGTTTTTGGCTAAGTTTTGGCCCTGTCCAGACCTAGTGTCCGGCCTAGTTAAAAATTAGGTTCCAGGGCTAATTTGAGGACTTAAACGGAGTCTAAAAAATACGAAAATTGATATCTAGGTACTTCTAAGGCTCCTCAAGCTCAAGGACTCCTTGGCTTGCACAAAATGGAGCTACAAAAATATGAAATGGTATTTACAATGATTGTTAGTGATAAGAATCACTGTTAAAAGATGTTGATTTGGAAAAAATTGAAGGGCCTATCTGCCAGATTTGCGTCGACTGCTTTGTCTACTTACTCCTTCACCTTGTTCTGACTCTCTCCGCTGGCTTCCTTGTCTAGTCGGTCCTTGGGTGCCCATACTGCTCTCAACAAAGGTTGAGATAAGTAAGACCACCAAAGCCTATATAAGGTTTGAGACAAGTAAGACCACCAAAGAGAGTGACAAGCCTATATAAAGGCAAGTAAGACCATCCCAAGAGGAGTGGCAAGCCTACGTAAAGCCAAGTAAGACATGTTGGAGTTAGACGTCTGCAGAAGCACATGAACAGCACAAGGAAGAAGAAGAAGCTTGGAGCACAACACACAATACTGAATGTATTACTAGAGAATGTACAAAGATAAGTAGCCCATTAGGGCAATAGGCGTATATACAAGCCGGGGGAAAAAACCTCCTAAAGAGGGAAAAAAGTGCCCCAGCGGTCCTAGTGTGTTCACACACATCACTACCTAAATATATCAACAAATCCCCCCTAGGAGTGATGCGGTGAACAAGAAGCTGGCACTGATGTATAAGGAAGTGCCAAGCTATGTAGAAATCACTCCACAAAAGGAAGTAAGCCCAAAGCTTTGCGGAAAGCTTCAAACTTCTCCCTAGATAGAGCCTTCGTGAAAAGGTCTGCAATGTTCTCCTGTGTGGACACATATGCCAAGCTGATCTCCGCAGCAGAGAACCTCTCCCTGGCATAATGATAATGCACCTCAATGTGCTTAGTGTAAGCATGGAACACAGGGTTCCTCGCAATTGCCGATGCACTCTAACTCTTAGTGAAGATGGTGGTGACAGAAGATTGACCAACACCCAAATCAGCCATAAGGCATCTAAGCCACACACACTCAATAGTCGCTGTGAAAGTTGCCCTATACTCAGCCTCATAACTCGATGTGGCCATAGTAGGCTTCTTCTTGCTCAACCAAGATATGCATGAGCTACCAAACATGAAGCAAAAAGCACTGGTGGACACACGAGTGTCATAGCAACCAACCTAGTCAAAGTCAGAAAAAGCATGCAAATATGGCGGTAGTGGTCTCCCCTTGGGATAAAACAACCCAAGTAGCCGGGTACCACTCAAGTAGTGAAAGATGTGCTTAACTACCTGCCAATGCTTGACTCCCTAGCAATGCATAAACCTGCTCATCAATGAGATAGCAAACTGAATATCTGGTCGAGTAATGCATAAGTAAATCAAGCATCCAACAGCCTGCTGATAGAGAACAGCATCAAATGCATCTCGAGCATCATGAAGACTCAATCGTAAACATGTCTCCATAGGAGTGTCAATAGGCTTACAGTCTTCAAGGCCAAAATGCTGCAATAATGTGTCAATACATTTCCTTTGACACAAAGCCATTCCACCATCAATTTGCATAAACTGAATGCCCAAATAGTGATGCAAATGCCCCAAATCAAACATCTCAAATAAGGCATGCAAATCAGCCTTAAAATCAGCGATATGTGTGTCATGAGGACCAATGAGCAGCATGTCATCAACATAAACCACAATGATTAGAAGTACATCATTAGCACACTTAACATATAAGGTGCTTTCAGTTGGACTGTTCTCAAAACCATGTGCAATGAGATGGGCATGTATCTTTTCATACCAAGCACGTGGTGCTTGCTTTAAACCATATAATGCCTTCTTTAACCTAGACACCTGGTTTTCATGCCCGATCTGCATAAAGCCACGGGGCTGAAAAAAAAACATACACTTCTTCATGCAAGTCACCATTCAGAAATGTTGTTTTAATGTCCAACTGATGTACATTCCAACCATGATGAGTTGCAAGTGCACAGATGCTACGAACAGTAGTCATTCGGCAAGTAGGAACAAAGGTTTCATCAAAATCAATGCCTATTTCCTACGCATAACCCTTTGCAACAAGCCTAGCCTTATACCTGTCAATTGTACCATCAGGCTTATGCTTCAGCTTGTATACCCACTTAGTACCAATGGCCTCATCTTTCATTGTAGTATATGTCCAAAAATGGTCAAGTTTGAATTCCATTAACCATTTGGCTGCTTTATTCACTAAAGTCAATTGAAATACCCTAGCCTTATATTGCCATCACCAAGTACATTAGTAGGATTTTCTAAGACAGATTGCATAGCAGTCATCCAATTTTTTGAATTTTGTGCTTCATCAAACAAAATAGGCTCATTCTCATCACAAAGACTAGATGCAACCATAGCATAGCAATTTGATGCAAAAGAGGCACTATGAGAGCCTGAACGAGTACGATATGACAAAGGTGCATCTAATTTGTTGTCACACAAAGTCTACACCAACCATTTTTCCATAGTTTCTGCATGCTCAATATCAGCTCTCTCATCAACAAGTGCATCATGTAAATCTGCATCAGAAATGGAATGATATGCATCATCACATGAAACCTGCAAAGGCTGAGAAGTTGCCTCATTAGGACCAGCACTAGATTGTCCACCTGTAAAAAGAGGCAACAAAGTATCATACATGTCTTTGGAGCTAACAAAGGTCTCCTTAGTACATGAAAGCAATGGCTAAATAGCATCTTCCACAAAAACAACATCAGGGCTAACCAAAATGTATTTACTATGTCAATGATATAGATGATAGCCTTTACTTTCAGAATTGTACCCAACAAAAATACATTTTACTTTCTGTGATGTTATTCAAACACGTAGATGAGCAACAGATGGCTTGGCACCATGCCAAGCCTCATATGGAGTGATAGACTACAGTGCTTTAGTGGGACACATGTTAAGTACATATGCTACACACATGACAGCCTTAAGCCAGAAACTATGTGGTAAGGCTTGACTCTTGACCATACACCTTGCCATCTCCATGAGTGACATGTTCTTTCATTCAGCAACTCCATTTTTTTGAGGTGTATACAGCACTTTACACTAGTGTTTTATCCCACGTTCAGCTAGAAATGCATTAAAGTCAGAAGACATAGATTCTCTCCCTCGATCAGAATGGAGGGTGCCCATTTTGCATGCTGACAGATTTCACCCAAAACTAAAAACTATTTAAAGCACATGAACACTTCGGACTTTGCCTTCAATGGATATACCCATGCATGCCTAGAAAAATCATCGATGAAAGTCACAAAGTAAAGATAATTTCCAAAAGAAGGTGTCTGCATAGGACCACAGACATCACCATGTACAAGTTGCAATTTCTGAGTAGCCCGAATTGAACCATCTTTTGGAAATGAAGAATGCTGCATTTTGCCCAGAATACAGCCTTCATATACATGTTTACCGGGTGTCTCAAGTTTGGGCAAAGAGGACACCATTTCAGATTTCTATAGGCATAGCAAACTAGAAAAATTCAGATGACCAAAGCATGCATGCCAAAACTTTGCATTTGATATAGCTTGAGAATCATGTATTGCACATGTCAAATCATTCACAGATCTTTCATAGTCTATGAGCTTATACAGCCCACGTCATTTAGAAGCAATAACCACATCGCCATTTGACAGATCATGAATTGTACAACTGTCATCAACAAATTTCACAACCAAGCCAATCTTGGCTAAAGCTAAAACTGATAACAGATTCTTCTTGATCCCTGGCACAAATAAAGAATCTAACAAAGTGAAAGAACTACCATTAGCAGTAGTACCAACTCCCATGATAGGATATCAAGAGTTGTTGGCACATGTGACGGTATTCCCTATAGGGGCAGGCTCGAGTGAAGTGAAGAAACTACGATGTGAGGTGATATGTTTGGTCGCCCCACTATCAAAGTACCAAACATCTGAGTTTATTGCAGACATGCACTGCTCATGAGAAGATGGGTCAAAACTGCAAACACTAGTAAACGCCCATTCTTCTTCCTGCACAAGATTAGCAGACTCTGTTTTTGGTGTAGAGGCCTCTACAACAACCATTCCAACCTCTTTCTTCTTTGCCTCTTTAGCAGCCAGTTTTGGATAGTTCTTTATGATATGATCCTTTCCTTTAAAGTACTTGCAAAACAATTTTTGCTTTTCTGATTTCTTTTCATCTTTGTTTTCCCTCTTCAATTGTGCTGAATTGGAAGATTTCTGCTTACTAATTGAAGAGCTCCATTTTCCTTTGCCCTTATAACTAGCCAAGAAAGCTTGATCTGCAACACGCATAATGGACCTGTTCTACCTGGACTGATCTTCTTGCAACAGAACAGAGACTAACTCCTCAAATGACAAGGCATTTGGATTTCCTTTCATCATCAAACGAAGAGTAGAAGCTAAACTCTGATATGAATCAAGAAGACCATTCAGAACAATCAGCACAAGTGAGCTATCTGGTATAACCTCATCGGCAGACATCAATTGTTCCTTCAAGTCTTTGACCTTTGTTAGAAAATTTTCCATAGAATCACCTTCATTCATGTGCTCACTCTCCAACTTTTTTCGGAGGTAAGCAACACGAGCCTCATTCCTAGCTTGGTACAATGTGCTAAGTGTATCCCAAGCATCCTTAGCTATTCTGCAAGAGTGTATGTGAGGAATAATGGCACGTTTGACAAACAAAGCTATCAATGCATGTGTCTGGGCATCTCTGCCATCCTAACAAATTTTCTCTATAGTAGGTGCAGCAAAAACCGTAGCATAGCCATATGAATTCGCATAAAGAGAGATAAATATATGCTCAAACTTTTGATGATTTGAATGCATGCTTATGTGAATTTGTTAGCATGATATTTTAAATTTTTTTCATGTTGAGCCATATATGAGCTAAAAGAAATTATGTTTGGATGCCACAAAGATTGATAAGATGCAAGGCTACTATGGATGAAGTTTGTGGATGAATCTTATTGTGGATAAAACCCATTGATGCAAATTTGGAAAAGAAAATATGTATTCTCATATTATGATAAATAAATTTGATTGATACTTGAGCTGAAATAGTGCAAGTCAACTCAATGATCCTATTGGAAAAGCCAAAGAAAAAGTGGGCAAATCTTGGATGATGTGAGGACACAAAGCTTGGAGCCAAAGTGAAGGAAGGAGCCCAAGCTACCCGAGCTACACATTTGTCAAACACTTGAATTTTGAAGACTCGAAGATTGGAGCCAAAGCTAAAGGTGTTCAACTCAAGGATGTCTATAAGAAGACTCTTGAAGAGTTCAAGGAGTAGAATACTCCAAAAAAGGGCTTCCATAAAGTGTTGAAGAATCAACAAGGACTTGAACACATTCCCCAAGGTTGCAAGGAGCAACAAGAAAGTGACAACAAGGAAGAGTCACTTATGAGAAGTGTAACATGAATAAGGTAAAGAAGTGCATTTTCAAAGCTAAGGGCTGATGTAAAGGGTAAGAAAAATGACATTGTTTGTGGTGGTAAGTTCCAAAGAAAGACCAAGTGAAGGTCTAATGAAAGCTTGAGGCTAGTAAGACCACAAAGAAAGTGGCAAGCCTATGTAAAAGGCAAGTAAGACCATCTCAAGAGGAATGGCAAGCCGATCTAAAGTCAAGTAAGATCATCCCAAGAGGAATGGCAAGCCTTGTTAGGTGCAAGAAGACCAAAGACCAAGTGAAGGTCCAATGAAAGGTTGAGGCTATGAGCTCTCCCAAACACACATCATAAAGAGAACTCACATATCCCCCACACTTCTCAACCAATTACTACTTGGAAGGATAGAGACAAATATAGGATGTTATGTGATTAAGTAGCATATAGACTCAAATATACTCCTAGGATCATCAAATTTGGCCAGGCATTTTTGTTGGAGTTTGAGATCTGCAAAAGCATGCAAATAGCACAAGGAAGAAGAAGAATCTTAGAGCAAAAAACACAGTAAGTCACCCATTGGGGTTATAGGTATATATACAAGCCCGGTGGAAAAAACCTCCTAAAGAAAGAAAAAAGTGCCCCGATGGTCCTAGTGTGATCACACACATCACTACCAAAATATATCAACAAATCCCCCTAGAAGTGATGCAGTGAACAAGGGGCTGGCACTCATGTATAAAGAAGTGCCAAGATGTGTGCAATCAATCCACAAAAGGAAGTAAGCCCAAAGCTTTATGGAAAGCTTAAAACTTCTCCCTAGGTAGAGCCTTTGTGAAAAGTTCTGCAATGTTCTCTTGTGGGGGCACATGTGCCAAATTGATCTCTCCAATAGAGAACCTCCACCTAACATAATGATAGTGCACCTAAATGTGCTTAGTGTGAGCATGGAACACAGGGTTCCTCGTAATTGCCAATGTGATATGACTATCAGTGAAGATGCTGATGGAAGAAGACTGACCAACACCCAAATCAGACATAAGGTTTCTGAGCCACATACACTCAAAAATCAGTGTGAAAGCTTCCCTATGCTCATCCTCACAACTAGAAGTGGCCACAATAGGTTACGTCTTGCTCAACCAAGATATACATGAGCTACCAAGTATTAAGAAAAAACTATAAGTGGACACACAAGTGTCATAACAACCAACCCAGTCAAAGTCAAAAAAAAGCATGTAAATATGGCTATAGTGATCCCCCTTGGGATAAAACAATCCAAGTAGTCGGATTCCACTCAAGTAGCAAAAGATGCACTTAATTGTCTGCCAATGCTTGACACCTCGGCAATGCATAAACCTGCTCATCTATAAGATAGAAGATTGAATATCAGGCTGAGTTATGCACAACTAAATCAAACACCCAATAGCCTACTCATAGAGAACAACATCAAATGTATCTCCAGCATCATGAAGACTCAACCAAAACCTATTCCATAGGAGTGGCAATAGGTTTGTAGTCTTCAAGGCCAAAGCGCTACAATAATGTGTCAATATATTTTCTTTGATACAAATCTATTCCGCGATCAACTTGCAAAAAATTGAATGCCCAAATAACAATGCAAAAATACCCCAAATCTGACATCTCAAATGAGGCATGCAAATCAGCATTAAAATTGGTGATATGCTTCTCATTAGGACCAATGAGTAGCATGTTATCAACATAGACAACAATCTTTTCATACCAAGCATGTGGTGCTTGCTTCAAACCATATAATGCCTTTTTCAACCTGCACACTTTGTTTTCATGCCTTCTCTATACGAAACCATGGGGTTGAAGAACATACACTTCTTCATGTAAGTCACCATTCAAAAATGCAATTTTAATGTCCAATTGATGTACATTCCAACAATGATAAGCTTCAAGTGCATAGATGCTATGAATAGTAGTTATTCGGCATGTGGGAGGAAATTTTTTATCAAATGTCAATGCCTCTTTCTTGAACATAACCTTTTGCAACAAGCCTAGCCTTACACATGTCAATTGTTCCATCAAGCTTACACTTCAGCTTGTATACCCAGTTAGTGCAAATGGCCTTCTTGCTAGGAGGCAAATCACATAGAGACCAACTACCATTCTTCATTATAGCATCATATTCTGATTGCATAGTAGCCATCTAGTTTTCTGAATTTTGTGCTTCATCAAATGAAACAAGCTCATTCTCATCACAAATACTAGAGGCAACCATAGCATAGCAATCTAATGCAAAAGAAGCACTATGAGAGCCTGAATGAGTACAATATGAGAGAGGTGCATCTAATTTGCTATCTTGCAAAGTCTGCACTAGCCATCTTGGCATATTTTTTGCCTCTTCTATATTAGTATTATCATCAACAAGTGCATCATGCAAATCTGTATCAAAAATGGAATGGTCTGCATCATCACATGAAATGTGTAAAGGTTGAGAAATTGCCTCTAGACCGTCACTTGACTGTCCACCTATAAAAAGAGGCAGCAAAGTGTCATACACATCTCTAGAGCTAAGAGAAGTCTCCTTGGTACATGCAAGTAATAACTCACTTGCATCTTCCATAAAAAGAACATCAAGACTAACCAAAATGTGTTTACTTTGTGGATGATACAGATTATAGCCTCTGCTTTCAGAACTATATTCAACAAAACTACATTTCATAGCTTTATCATCCAATTTCTTGTGTTGTTGTTCAAGCACTAATGCATATGCCACGCAACCAAAAACATGTCAAGCCTCATATGGAGTGATAGAATACAGTGCTTTGGTGGGAAACCTGTTAAGTACACATAAAAGCCTCAAGCCAAAAGCCATGTGGTAAAGCCTGACTTTTGACCATACACCTCGCCATCTCCATGAGTGACTTGTTCTTCCTTTTAGCAATTCCATTTTGTTCACGTGTATATGGCATCATACACTAATTTTTTATCCCATGTTCAACCAGAAATGCATTAAAATTAGAAGACATGTATTCCCCCCTCAATCAGACTAGAGGGTGCCCATTTTGCATGCTGACAGATTTTCAATCGAACCCAAAAACTCTTTGAAGCACATAAACACTACAGACTTTGCTTTCAATGGATACACTCATGCATGCCTAGAAAAATCATCAATGAAATTCACAAGAAAAGATATTTCCCAAAAGAGGGTGTATGCATAGGGCCACAGATGTCAGTGTGAACAAACTACAATTTTTTAGTAGCTTGAACTGAACCATCTTTTGGGAATGAGGGTCATTTTACCCAAGATACAGCCTTCAAAAACATGTTTGCCAGGTGCCTCATGTTTGGGTAGAGAGGACACCATTTCAAATTTTTGCAAGCATAGCAAATTAGCAAAATTTAAATGATCAAAGCATGCATGCTAAAGCTTTGCATTTGAGATCGTTTGTGAATCATGTACTGTACATGTTGAATCATTCATAGATTTTTAATAGTCTATGAGCTTATACATCCCATGGAATAAAATGCTAGAAGCAAGAAGAGCATCACCATTTGAGAGATCATGGAACGTACATCTCTCATCAATAAATTTGACAACCAAGCCAATCTTGGCTAATATCAAAATTGCCAACATATTTTTCTTGATCCCTAGTACAAACAAAGCATCACAAAATGTAAAAGAATTACCACAGCAGTATTCCGATTGATCTTCCCAACTCCCATTACAGGATAAGAGGAGTTGTTGGCACATGTGATAGTATTCCCTATAGGGGTAGGCTCAAGTGAACTAAGGAAACTGTGCTACGAGATAATATTTTTGGTTGCCCCACTATCAAAGTACCAAACATCTGAGTCTACTGCAAAAATACACTGCTCATGAGAAGAAGGTTCAAAACTATGAACAATATTAAATGCCCATTCTTCATTCTACACAAGATTAGTTGACTCTATTTTAGGTGTAGAGGCCTCTGCAACAACCATTCCAACCTCTTTTTTCTTTGCCTCTATAGCAGCTAGTTTTGGACAACTCTTTATGACATGATCATTTCCTTTACTGTATTTGCAAAAAAATTTCTACTTTACTGTTATCTTCTCATATTTGTCTTCCTTTTTAGACTGTGCTTACTAGATTTTTGCTTACTAGTAGATGAGCCCCATTTACCTTTGCACTTCTAACTAGCTAGGAAAGCTTGATCTGCAACATGCATAATGGACTTGTTCTACCTAGACTGATCTTCCTACAGTAAAAAAAAGACTACTAACTCCTCAAATGTTCATGCATTTGGATTTTGTTTCATCATCAACCAAAGAGTAGAAACAAAACTTTGATATGAATCTGGATGACCATCCAAAATAGTCTGCACAAGTGAACTATCTAGCAAGGCTTCATCATCAAAAATCAACTGCTCCTTTAAATGTTTGATCTTTGTCAAAAAACTATCCATGGAATCTCCTTTTTTTCATGTGCTCACTCTCCAACCATTTTCAGAGGCAAGCCACACGAGCCTCATTTCTTGTCTAGTATAAAGTGGTAAGTGTATCCCAAGCATCGTTAGCTATTTTGCAAGAGTGAATATGAGGGATAATGGCACGTTTGATAGACAAAGCTGTTGATATATTTAGGTAGTGATGTGTGTGAACACTCTAGGATTGCCGGGGCACTTTTTTCCCTCTTTAGGAGGTTTTTTTCCCCCGGCTTGTATATATGCCTATTGCCCTAATGGGCTACTTATCTTTGTACATTCTCTAGTAATACATTCAGTATTGTGTGTTGTGCTCCAAGCTTCTTCTCCTTCCGTGTGTTGTTCGCGTGCTTTTGCAGACGTCTATCTCCAACAATTGGTATCAGAGCAGGTTGTCGCTTCATCTAGGGCACCGTCGATACTCCTCTGAATGCACTATCGCAGCGCTTGTGCAGGCTCAGTTCTGTTCAACTTTTTGAGATACAACGAATTTTTTGCATCAAGGTATTTTAGACACCGGCCATGGCTGAAAGCAGTGACGTATTCTGTATGTTGGCTGTTGAGGATAAGTTGGATGGTACCAACTACCCATTGTGGGCTTATATGATGCGACATGTATTGGTTGCAAAAGGACTGTGGAACATTGTGCACGGTGTTGAAAAACGTCCTATCACACCTACAATTGTTACAACTGCAGGTACTAAAGCCTATGCAGAAGGTGTCGAAGATGATGATATTCTGCATATTCCTGTTTATGCTATGATTTCTGCTGCACCTGCTACAAAGCAGATTCGCTGGGATGGCCGAGATGCCCAGGCACATGCATTGATAGCTTTGTATGTCAAACGTGCCATTATTCTTTACATTCGCTCTTGCAGAATAGATAAGGATGCTTGGGATACACTTACCACATTGTACCAAGCTAAGAATGAGGCTCATGTTGCTTACCTCCAAAAACAGTTGGAGAGTGAGCACATGAATGAAGATGATTCTATGAACAGTTTCCTAACGAAGATCAAAGATTTGAAGGAACAATTGATTTCTGCTAATGAGGTTACACCAGACAGCTCACTTGTGCAGACCGCTCTAAATGGTCTTCCTGATTCATATCAGAGTTTTGCTTCTACTCTTTGTTTGATGATGAAAGGCAATCCAAATGCCTTATCATTTGAGGAGTTAGTCTTTGTTCTATTGCAGGAAGATCAGTCCAGGCAGAACAGGTCCATTATGCGAGTTGCAGATCAAGCTTTCTTGGCTAGTCAGAAGGGCAAAGGTAAATGGAGCTCTTCAAGTAGTAAGCAGAAATCTGCTAATTCTGCATATTCAAAGAAGGAAGACAAAGATGAGAAGAAATTAGAAAAGGAGAAATTGTTATGTAAGTATTGTAAAGGGAATGATCATATCATAAAGAACTGTCCAAAACTGGCTACTAAAGAGGCAAAGAAGAAAGAGGCTGGAATGGTTGTTACAGAGGCCTCTACACCAAAAACAGAGTCTACTAATCTTGTGCAGGAAGAAGAATGGGTGTTTACTATTGTCTGCAATTTTGATCCATCTTCTCATGAGTAGTGCATGTCTGTAGTAGACTCAGATGTTTGGTATTTTGACAGTGGGGCAACCAAACATATTACCTCGCAGCACAGTTTCTTCTCTTCATTCGAGCCTGCCCCTACAGGTAATACAGTTACATGCGTCAAAAACTCTTCTTATCCTGTTATGGGAGTTGGTAAGATCATTTTGACTATTGTTGATGGTAGTTCTTTCACTTTGTCAGATGCTTTATTTGTGCCAGGGATCAAGAAGAACCTGTTATCAATTTCTGCATTAGCCAAGATTGGCTTGGTTGTGAAATTTGTTGATGACAAGTGTACAGTTCATGATCTGTCAAATGGCGATGTGATTATTGCTTCTGGCATTTTATATCGTGGGATGTATAAGCTCATAGACTATGAAAGATCTATAAATGATTTGGCATGTGCAGTAAATGATTCTCACACTATGTCAGATGCAAAGCTTTGGCATGCATGCTTTGGTCATCTCGATTTTGCTAGTTTGCTATGCCTGCAAAAATCTGAAATGGTGTCCTCTTTGCCCAAACTTGAGGCACCTGGAAAACATGTTTGTGAAGGCTGTATTTTGGGCAAAATGCAGCGTTCATCCTTTCCAAAAGATGGTTCAGTTCGGGCTACTCAGAAATTGCAGCTTGTACATAGTGATGTCTCTGGTCCTATGCAGACACCTTCTTTTGGGAATTATCTTTACTTCGTGACTTTCATCGATGATTTTTCCAGGCATGCATGGGTATATCCATTGAAGGCAAAGTCGAAAGTGTTCATGTGCTTCAAACAGTTTTTGGTTTTGGCTGAAAATCTGTCAACATGTAAAATGGGCACCCTCCATTCTGATCGAGGGAGGGAATATATGTCTTTTGATTTTAATGCATTTCTAGCTGAACGTGGGATAAAACACCAGTGTAGAGTGCCGTATACACCTCAACGTAATGGAGTTGCTGAATGAAAGAATAGGTCACTCATGGAGATGGCAAGGTGTATGGTCAAGAGTCAGGCTTTACCACATAGTTTCTGGCTTGAGGTTGTCATGTGTGCAGCATATGTACTTAACAGGTGTCCCACTAAAGCGCTGCAATCTATCACTCCATATGAGGCTTGGCATGATCGCAAGCCATCTGTTGCTCATCTGCGTGTTTTTGGTTATTTGGCATATGCATTAGTGCCTGAACAACATCGCAGGAAATTGGATGATAAAGCAGTAAAATGTATTTTTGTTGGGTACAGTTCTAAAATTAAAGGCTATCGTCTATATCATCCACAGACTAAACGCATTCTGGTTAGTCGTGATGTTGTTTTTGTGGAAGATGCTATTCAACCATTTCTTTCATGTACTAAGGAGACATCTGTTAGCTCCAAAGACATGTATGATACTTTGCTACCTCTTTTTATAGGTGGACAGTCTAGTGCTGGTCCTAATGAGGCAACTTCTCAGCCTTTGCAGGTTTCATGTGATGATGCAGATCATTCCATTTCTAATGCAGATTTACATGATGCACTAGTTGATGAGAGAGCTAATATTGAGCAGGCAAAAACTATGCCAAAATGGCTGGTGCAGACTTTGCATGACAGCAAATTAGATGCACCTCTATCATATCGTACTCGTTCAGGCTCTCATAGTGCCTCTTTTGCATCAGATTGTTTGCTATGGCTGCATCTAGTCTTTGTGATGAGAATGAGCCTATTTCGTTTGATGACGCACAAAATTCAGAAAATTGGATGGCTGCTATGCAATCTGAATATGATGCAATAGTGAAGAATGGTACTTGGTCTTTATGTGACTTGCCTCCTGGCAAGAAGGCCATTGGCACTAAGTGGGTATACAAGCTGAAGCGTAAACCTGATGGTACAGTTGATAGGTATAAGGCTAGGCTTGTTGCAAAGGGTTATGCACAGGAAAAAAGCATTGATTTTGATGAGACCTTTGCACCTACATGCCGTATGACTACTGTTTGGAGCATTTGTGCACTTGCATCCCATCATGGTTGGAATGTACATCAGTTGTGTTGGGACTTCACTCACTAATTAGACATGAATATATGAAGATATATGAAGGAAGAAGAAACACAAAGAGAAGTGAAAGCAAAGCACTCAGAAAACTAAGCCTAAGTGAAGGGACAAATTCACTCTTGTAATTTAGTGTAAAATCAAAGTTTAATCTTGACATAGAACTTCAAAACTTATGAGTTTGAGTCTAGGAGTATGTAGACTATATGTATATAAATTAATTTGAGTTGAAAAATATATGGAGAACTCAATTTTGTAATCCTTTAGAGAATAGAGAAAAGTCGGGTTTTTTTGAGAGAGATGTTGAGGAGAAACTACTCAGTGTAAGAGAGTTTTCCATGGCTATGAGCAGAATGAGGCCAAGCCAATTTTTACACATCTTCTCCAATAGATAACACATGGTTGTGTAAAATGATTTGGTCTAATTCCTCTTGTGTGTTGAATTCTAAGTAATTTCATATCAGTATGTAAGTTAGTTGACAGTTACGAGTTTTCTGGCACACTTTTCCTGATCTTCTTAAGGTCAGATCTCACAATACATTGCAACGTTTTTCATGAGTAATAGCTCATTTTAAAGCTACTACCTTCAACTAAAATTGGCCAAAAGATCTTTGCGAAACGGGACGCATATTCAAAGAAATGAGTCTAACAGTGAAGGTATGTCAAATCGATGAAGTAATTTTTCAGATTTCAGACATAGTGCAGAATTCAGAAGATTTTGAAGTTATTACTTGAAAGTCTTGCTTGGTATGTGTTGCTTAACATTAGCAAGAAATTCTATTAGCAAAATATCAAAAGAATTTGTACGATTCAAGCTAATACAGATCAGATTTGAAGTTAGAAGAAAAGGCGGAGATTTTTGGAAAGTGAATTTTTTTATTTCACTAAGTTTGGTGGTAAAGTTTTCAAATTGAGAGTGTTACTAAGCTAATGATGTTTATGGAGGTGTTCTAATATCACTTTAGCTTAGTTCTTGTGGTGTTTCATACATCAACAAGTGGTATCAGAGCAAAAAGGTCCTCAAAGTGAAAGGAGGAGCAGATACAAGAGGAATTGAAGAGTTCTTCATTAAAGAAGTGAAAATTGAGGTGTTCAACAACAAAAGACATCAAAGGAGTGCTTCAAAGTTATTCTCAAGGGTAAAGATCTACAAGAGGTACCATACTTTAACCTTATACTCACAGGTTGTAGCAGAAGCAAGAAGATTATGGCAGATCATGTATCTATTGACAAATTGGACAGAGATAATTATCCTGCTTGGGTAATGAGAATGGAAGCCTTACTTATGAGTAAGGATTTAATGATATATATGACAGGTGAAGAAGAAAAGCCTAAATTTTAAGATGAGAGTCAACCAAGGAAAGAAAGAACTAGAAGCTTTGAAGTTATGGCAAAAGAGAGATGCAAGTGCAAGGGCTTATATATATAACACTATTACAGATCATTTGTTACCACACATCAGAGGAATAGAAATAGCTGATGATATATGGAATGCTTTGGAAGATCATTTCCAAAACACTACTAAAGCTAGGAAGGCTAGCTTATGGTCAGAGTTCACCACATTTAAGAAAAAGCAAAGTCAGAGCATTAGTGATTATGTCACTAAGATGGACTTGGCAGATAGCCTTGGATCTATTGATGAGGATATTGAAGATCATAGGTTGATAGCACAATTGCTTGTAGGATTGAGAGGAGATGAGAGGTGGAAACCTTTTGTACTCTCAACTGAACTTTCATTAAATCATTATGTGCCAGAACTAAATCAATTGCTTGGACTGATGCTCACATTTAAGCAAGACTTGAAGTCAGATGGAGATAAAGGATATAGTTATGCTATGTATGCAAAGAATAAGAAGAAAAGTGAGAAAGGTAAAGCAAAGGATGAAGAAGAGATGACTACTCAAGCAAATTATGCAAGAGGAAGAGGTATTGGCAGAGGTAAAGGTCGAGGAAATGGAAGAGGCAGAGGTAATCAGAACAATAACAAGAAGACATGCTGGATTTGTGGATTGAGCAATCATCTAGCGTATGATTGTTGGCATAATCAACAAGGATCAAATCAAAATCAAAATAATAATGGCAGAGGAAGAGGTGGAAGGTTTCATAATCAACTTCAAAGAGGAAGACAGAATTCAAGAGGAAGTTTTGGTAGAGGTGGTGGAAGAAATTGGAATTAGAATCAGTCTTACAACACTACCTATTACAACTATGCAAATGATACACAGAATGACAACCATACAACATTGATGATGACTTCAATTAGTACATCAGAGAAGGACGATCTCAAGGTATTCTATATTGACTAGTTGTTCAAATCATTTGTCAGGTAATATAGAATTGTTATCAGAATTGAAAGAAGGTATTTCAAGTCACACAGTACAAACAGGTGACAATACAAAACATAATGTGCATTCAATTGGTAAAGTGAAGTGCAGGAGTGGAGCTGATTTGTTAACAAATGTTTTGTATGTTCCAACAATACCAAAGAATCTGATTAGTGTGGGACAAATAGTAGAGAAAGGTTTTCAAGTCAGATTTACAAATGAAGGGGTATTTGTTGAAGATCCAGAGGATGGATATAATCAAATTGCTTGTGGTAAAAAGGAAGGTAGACTTTTTACTCTCAAAGTGCAAGGGAATGTTGGTCAAGCCCTGATCACACATGGTGATGAAGTAATTATAGAGTTAGACCTCTGGCATAAGAGGTTAGGACACTTCAATGAAAAAGGAATTAAAACCATGGTGGAGAATCAATCTGTAATAGGCCTACCAAATGTAAAAAGTCAACATATGATCTACAAGTGTAAAGCTTGTCAGATGGTAAAGGCACATAGGTTATCATTTCAGAAGAAAGGATTCAAACATGATGGTTTGCTAGAGCTCATACATACAGATGTATGGGGACCAACAAAAGAAGGATCAATCAATGGTTCTAGGTATTATGTTCTTTTCATTGATGATGCTACAAGGTGGATAACTATTTATGTTTTGAAAGGAAAGATTAGAAGTATTTGGAGCTTTCAAACATTTTCATGCATATGCAAAAAGAGTTACAGGTCAAAAGCTCAAGAGGTTAAGGTCTGATGGAGGGGGAGAATACTTCTCCCAAGAATTCAATGATTATCTTTGGAATGTAGGTATCAAGAGAGAAATAACTTGCAGTTATACTCCTCAACACAATGGGGTGGCAGAAAGGAGAAATAGAACATTGGTTGAGTTTGCAAGAGCAATGTTAAAAGAAAAGAATTGTGCTAATTATCTTTGGGTTGAGGCTATAAATACAGCTACATATCTTGTGAATAGGTTACCATGTGCAGCTCTTAATGGAATGATCCCTTATGAAGCATGGTGGGGCAAGAAACCAACACTTGATCATTGTAAGGTGTTTGGATCAATTGTCTATGCTTATGTACCATCACAACTCAGACATAAGCTTGAACCAAAGGCTGAAAAATATGTATTTATTGGGTATGATGAAAAGCAGATGGGTTATAGGCTATGGAGCCTTTAACTAAACAATTTATTGTTTCCAGAGATGTGACATTTGATGAACAGAAGAGTTGGTATGCAGATAAAGATTGTAACCTTGAAACATTTGAAGAAGAGGTAAGAAGAAGTGAAAGAGGCAAATCACATATGCAGGTAGATGGAGATGAAGATCTTATGCAAGCAAGCACATCCAGAGTTGGATCATATAGAAGAGATGAAGATGTACCAAGATTTGATGAAGAAGTATACCCAGATACACATGAAGAGTGTGAACCAAGAAAATCAACCAGAATGAGGAAACAACCTACAAGGTATTCTTATGATACTTCTTATTTGACTCAAAAAAACTATGCTTACATGATTAAGGAAGATGAAGAACCTCAAAGCTATGATGAAGCAAAAGCTAAGAAGCAATGGGAAGAAGCAATGAAGGAAGATTTTAATGCACTTGAAGAAAACAAAACTTGGGAACTTGTTCCAAAACCTAATGGAAAGAAAGTGATTGGAAATAAATGGGTTTACAAAATAAAGAAGCATGCAGATGGAAGAATAGCCAGATACAAAGCTAGATTGGTGGTTAAAGGCTATGCTCAAACTCATGGCATAGATTATGATGAGACATTCAGTCATGTAGCAAAGATGTAAACCATAAGGACAATCATTGCTATTGCAGCATCAAAAGGATGGAGATTGAGTCAATTGGATATAAAGAATGCATTTTTAAATGGATATATATCAGATGAAGTCTATATGGAGCAACCTCAAGGGTTTGCAGATTACAAGTTTCCAAATTATGTTTGCAGACTGAGAAGAGCACTTTATGGATTCAAGCAAGCCCAAGACCTTGGAATTATAGACTTGTGAAGTATCTTAATAACCTTGGATATCAAAGTTCAAAGGCAGATGCAAGTTTACTTATCAATAGAACAGAAGAAGTGGGAGTTCTTTCTCAGTTCATGCATTGTCCAAAGGATCCACATTGGATTGTAGGTCAAAGAGTTCTTAGATACATCAAAAGAACTTTGAAGGAAGGATTATATTATCCATTTACATCAGATCTAAGGTTGAGAGCATATAGTGACTCAGATTGGGTAGGAAATCAAGATGATAGAAGGTCAACACATGGGTATATGATATACATAGGAGATAAACTTGTGAGCTGGTGTTCAAAGAAGCAACATACAGTGGCCTTATCATCAACTAAAGCTGAGTACAAAGGACTTGTGGAAGCAGCAAAAGAAGTGATATGGATGTAGACCTTATTCAAAAGTTTGGATATTGATCAAGGTATACCTATCATACATGGAGATAATATGAGTTCATTGTATCTTGCAACAAATCCTGTATTTCATGCAAGAACAAAGCACATAGAGATACAATATCATTTCTTGAGAGAAAAGGTAATGGAGAAGGAGCTAGAAGTGGTATGCACTTCTACAAAGGATCAGATTGCAGATATTATGACAAAGAGCTTGGATGGAGTGAAGATAAGTAGATTCAAAGAAATGGCAGGAATAAAAGAGAAGAAGATTACATGAAAAAGTTAGAGGATGCTAATTAGTGATTGAGGGGGAGTTGTTGGGACTTCACTCACTAATTAGACATGAATATATGAAGATATATGAAGGAAGAATAAAGACAAAGAGAAGTGAAAGCAAAGCACTCAGAAAACTAAGCCTAAGTGAAGGGACAAATTCACTCTTGTAATTTACTGTAAAATCAAAGTTTAATCTTGACATAGAACTTCAAAACTTACAAGTTTGAGTCTAGGAGTATGTAGACTATATGTATATAAGTTAATTTGAGTTGAAAAACATATGGAGAACTCAATTTTGTAATCCTTTAGAGAATAGAGAAAAGTCGGGTTTTTCTGAGAGAGATGTTGAGGAGAAACTACTCACTGTAAGAGAGTTTTCCATGGCTATGAGCAGAATGAGGCCAAGCCAATTTGTACACATCTTCTCCAATAGATAACACATGGTTTTGTAAAAAGATTTGGTCTAATTCCTCTTGTGTGTTGAATTCTAAGTAATTTCATATCAGTATGTAAGATAGTTGACAGGTACGAGTTTTCTGGCGCACTTTTCCTGATCTTCTTAAGGTCAGATCTCACAGTACAGTGTAAAGTTTTTCATGAGTAATAGCTCATATTAAAGCTACTACCTTCAACTATGATTGGTCAAAAGATATTTGCGAAACGGGATGCATACTCAGAGAAATGAGTCTAACAGTGAAGGGATGTCAAATCGATGAAGTAATTTTTCAGATTTCAGAAATAGTGCAAATGTTGAAGTGAATTCAGAAGATCTTGAAGTTATTACTTGAAAGTCTTGCTTGGTATGTGTTGCTTAACATTAGCAAGAACTTCTACTAGCAAAAGATCAAAAGAATTTATACAATTCAAGCTAATACAGATCAGATTTGAAGTTAGAAGAAAAGGTGCAGATTTCTCGAAAGCGAATTTTTTGATTTCACTAAGTTTGGTGGTAAAGTTTTCAAATTGATAGTGTTACTAAGCTAATGATGATTATGGAGGTGTTCTAATATCACTTTAGCTTAGTTCTTGTGGTGTTTCATACATCAACAAGTTGGACATTAAAAATTCATTTCTGAGTGGTGACTTGCATGAAGAAGTGTATGTTTTTCAGCCCCGTGGCTTTGTGCAGAAAGGGCATGAAAACCAGCTGTGCAGGTTAAAGAAGGCATTATATGGTTTAAAGCAAGCACCACGTGCTTGGTATGAGAAGATACATGCCTATCTGATTGCACATGGTTTTGAGAACAGTCCAACTGAAAGCACCTTATATGTTGAGCGTGCTAATGATGTACTTCTGATCATTGTGGTTTATGTTGATGACATGCTGCTCACTGGTCCTCATGAGAGGCATATTGCTGATTTTAAGGCTGATTTACATGCCTCATTTGAGATGTCTGATTTGGGGCATTTGCATCACTATTTGGGCATTTAGTTTATGCAAGTTGATGGTGGAATGGCTTTGTGTCAAAGGAAATATATTGACACATTATTGCAGCGTTTTGGCCTTGAAGACTGTAAGCCTATTGCCACTCCTATGGAGACAGGTTTACATTTGAGTCTTCATGATGCTGGAGATGCATTTGATGTTGTTCTCTATCAACAGGTTGTTGGATGCTTGATTTAACTATGAATTACTCAGCCAGATATTCAGTTTGTTGTCTCACAGATGAGCAGGTTTATGCATTGCCCAGGAGTCAAGCATTGGCAGGCAGTTAAGCGCATCTTTTGCTACTTGGGTTGTTTTATCCCAAGGGGGGATCACTGCCGCCAGATTTGCATGCTTTTTCTGACTCTGATTGGGTTGGTTGCTATGACACTCATGTGTCCACTAGTGGCTTTTGCTTCATGCTTGGTAGCTCATGTATATCTTGGCTGAGCAAGAAGCAACCTACTGTGGCCACTTCCAGTTGTGAAGCTGAGTATAGGGTAGCTTTCACAGCTACTGTTGAGTGTGTGTGGCTCAGACACCTTATGGATGATTTGGGTGTTGGTCAGAATTCTGCCACCACCATCTTCACTGACAGTCAGAGCGCATTCGCAGTTGCGAGGAACCTTATGTTCCATGCTCGCACTAAGCACATTGAGGTGCATTATCCCTATGTCAGGGAGAGGTTCTCTGCTGGGGAGATCAGCTTGGCATATGTGCCCACGCAAGAGAACATTGTAGACCTTTTCACGAAGGCTCTGCCCAAGGAGAAGTTCGAAGCTTTTCGCAAAGCTTTGGGCTTACTTCCTTTTGTGGAGTGACTTCCACATAGTTTGGCACTTCCTTATACATGAGTGTCAGCTACTTGTTCACCGCATCACTCCCAGGGGGGATTTGTTGATATATTTAGGTAGTGATGTGTGTGAACACTCTAGGACTGTCGGGGCAATTTTTTCCCTCTTTAGGAGGTTTTTTTCCCCCGTCTTGTATATACGCCTATTGCCCTAATGGGCTACTTATCTTTGTACATTCTCTAGTAATACATTCAGTATTGTGTGTTGTGCTCCAAGCTTCTTCTCCTTCCATGTGTTGTTCGCGTGCTTCTGCAGACATCTATCTCCAACAAAAGCTATCAATGCATATGCATGAGGATCTCTGCCATGCCAACAAAGTCGCTCTACAATAGGTGCAGCACGAACTGCAACATGAGTAGGAATTTGAAGATCGTCATCTTCGATGCTATCTATGTCACCTTTGATAATTGTATTTGTAGGTGTAATAGGATTTTTTCCAACACCCTACATAATATTCCACATTTCTTTTGCAGCCAATAGATGACACATCATATATGCCCATAATGGGTAATTAGTACCATCCAATCTATCCTCAACAACCAACATACGAAATACATCATTACTTTCAGCCATGGCCACTAACTAAAATACCTTGATGCAAAAAAATGAGTCTCTCTCTCTCTCTCTCTCTCTCTCTCTCTCTCTCTCTCTCTCTCTCTCTCTCTCTCTCTCTCTCTCTCTCTCTCTCTCTCTCTCTCTCTCTCTCTCTCTCTCTCTCTCTCTCTCTCTCTCTCTCTCTCTCTCTCTCTCTCTCTCTCTCTCTCTCTCTCTCTCTCTCTCTCTCTCTCTCTCTCTCTCTCTCTCTCTCTCTCTCTCTCTCTCTCTCTCTCTCTCTCTCTCTCTCTCTCTCTCTCTCTCTCTCTCTCTCTCTATATATATATATATATATATATATATATATATATATATATATATATATATATATATATATATATATATATATATATATATATATATATATATATATATATATATATATATATATATATATATATATATATATATATATATATATATATGGAGGCCTTTGGTGGGTTGAACAAGAGAAGCAAGGAGGAGATGGAAGGAAAGAGAGAGAGAGAGAGAGAGAGAGAAAGGAGAGGAAAGGCATGCACACTTGCATACGAGCCTCTAAACCCACATGATGATCTTCTAAGGTTATATTCTATAAAAGATATATGTATATGAGCATAGAAGTAGGGTTACATGATCCTTACATCCCTGACAATCTCCCACTAAAGGGTCAATATGACCATAAGTGGCAACATATATAAAGAATGATGTAGTACAATACAGTAATGTACCCCTACCAATCAACCTACACCAACTGCCTCAAACAAGATGTATCCATGCACCCCAAAGTGCTTTAGATCCATATCAACAAGAGTTGAGCTCACATCTAACTGATGTGAGAACTGATGTTCTTGCAAAGCTGCCACTTGCTCTATGTTGGTGTCATCATCCAACAAGTGACAACTCCAAGTGCAAAGGTTCAAATACCACTTGCAATGTCTAATCCCGAGCATAATAACTCATACATTAGACTTTGAATGCTAACAAAACATGTGCCATCTTGGCTAACATAACTATTTTAACCATACCTATATCCAAAGCAGCCAAAGCACCATCATCAAGACCAACATTTCCTCATATATCTATGTCAATATTTGGCATGAGTGAATCCAGCAATAATTGCATAACTACTGACTCCTCAACATCCAAATTAGCCATCCTCTCAACCAAGGATGTGTCTAGTTGTGCATCAAAAGAGCTATCTTTCTCTACTACACATTGTGTATCAAAAAATCTAACCTTATCTACCACACTAAGTCTTTCAATATGCTCCACATGAGCTAACTATGCAACCTCAACACCAAGGTCCATATGATGACTAATTCGTACCTGAGCATCCACATCATGCTCTAAAGCATCCAAATGATCATCCAAAATGTGTTCTACATGTGCATCCACATGATCAACCAAATCATTCTCTACATAAGCATTATAAGCATCCAAAGCATGCTTATAATACTTATGAGGATCTTAATCCTACCATACATAAGCATCTATATGTGCATCTTAATCCTACCATACATAAGCATCATGAATGTCAATAGGCATACCTATAGATAGGAAAATTGAGACATGATGAGTCTCACTGCACATAAGTCTAAACTCCCATTAAGATGATATTGTTTCTCACATGGAGTGCCCATAGTCAATATGTGTGCCCAATCTTGGGATCTCTGATAAGCCTAAGTTGTCCCAATTGCAATTGAAAATTATGCTCACCAAGGAATGCATAACACATGCCCTCTTGTAACTAGATGACTGAAATCAACATCATCAAGAATGGAGTCACCTAATGTACATGTCTAAGTATAAATGATTCTCCACTAGTTAGCATAAGTCATACATCTCCTTCATCCTCAATATCATATGTTGCACCAGACATCCACGACTCTCATTTGAGAATCGATAAAACCACTCACAAACTAGAGTTACATGGAAAGTGGGAAATGCAAGCAACCAAGTCGTTTGCATATTATCAATGAACAAGAGGAATACTAAGATGAATCATAGGAGAAAGTGATATCACCATCATATCATAAGCTCTCCTAAAACCATTACCTGAACCGCATCATGTGCATGTCTTTGACATCATTGTTGCATATGCTCGAAGCAACATTGTCGAATATGATCCCCAATGTCATTGTACTAACATCAAAGCCATTGATGTGATCTACATCTCACATGATTCAATGGACTTGCATACATATCATGTAGACTTTGCCATAATGCACTACTCATCCACAAGATGCAATCAAATAGTGGATGAGCTAACCAATGCATTCATATCCATCCATACCTAGACGGACATGTCATGAGGCCTCTATCCATCTCTTTGCACACACATGTGTAACCCTACACCAACCAAAGTATCCTACATCTGATCTTTCCACTTCAAAAAGTCAGTGCCATCAAATCAAAAAGACATCATGCTAGCAATTCAAGAAACTCAAAGTGTAACAAGACACTAGAAACAATGCTCTATCATCAACAGGATCACACTTGCATATCCATATGCATAACTCAAAGACTTGTCACATGACTATTATATGTACATAAAACCATGAGCATAAAATGAAATAAGAAGATGTGAAGAATCTTAGGAAAAATCCAACAGAGTATCCACTATAAACTGAGTGATCAAGACAAGATAACTAGTAGCAAAAGAAGAATGAATAGCTTGTTAACTTCTATCATTGATCCAATCATAGATCATGGAAAATACACATGCAAACCATTGATGGCAATACATGCCAATACAATGGCAATGCACCTCCCACTCTAGAATGAATTTGGTAAGATGGTCCTATTAGATATACTCAATACTCCACCCTCAAGTGACCACAAGTGATCCATTGTGCTCTAAGTTTTAGGCCTCCATTATGAGGAGAAGCCATTGTGAGAACATGAACATTTGTGGAACCTGAACTTCCAAGTTAGATGGATTCTTTGTGTGATTGCTAATGGTAATAGATGATCTTTGTGAGCCTAGACATGAGGTTAGATAGGGCATAGATTTCCAGGCCATTGATTTTCCATTCAAGGCAAAAATAAAGGCTTTGTGTCATCACATGACTTTCCCAACTTAATGGGAGGAGTGTAGAAGGGGGCTTCCCCCTTCTATGGGGTCTAGGGGGCCTACCATAGGGCAAGACTCTAGGAATTCTAGTAATGGAGATATTGTCTGATTATATATTTTTTCAATTATCTTGTCTCTCTCGACCACGTTTATCTATATCGACTCCCATTGAAAAGCTTTATAAGTGTTATACTTATGTGTTCCTCGAGTAGCTTTGATGTGAACATTTTCTCTATACATGGGCACTTTTTACTCTAGTGCTAGGTAGATGTTTTTTCCCCGTGTTACCACATACTTGCTACACTCATATGTGGTGGTACTCTGTACTTAAGGATATTATTCAGCTCTTACTTCAGTTCAGTTCATCGTTAATCAAGAGAGCTATTCTAGCCATCCATCTTCTCCATTTGTCTTTCTATGTTCGTGCTCCTTGTGCATGCTTCTTGTGTGTCTCTGAATTTCTACACACACCCAGCAGTGGTATCAGAGTAGGTTCAACTCCTTCTCAAGTTTTAGTTTTTTGCATCATGGCATGCGTGCAGTTTTAACAGTACAAATCGACTTCGAAGCATAGAATATTGAATTTTAGTAGCCAAGAAATAGTTCCACTAGTTGCATTGGGGTTTTACCACCATTTTGAAGCCCTTTGTGCAGTCAAAATCACCATCAAAGTGAGGATTTGTGAGGTGAGATTTCAGCATTCATTTCAGCTTTTGTTGAAGTAAAGATTTTGTCACATTCTTGTTCTTTGGTGAAATGGCGGGCAGCAATGACTTGTTTGGCATGCTTCATGCTGAAGATAAGCTTGATGAGACCAACTATCCAATGTGTTCTTACGTGATGAAGCATGTTCTTGTTGCAAAACAACTATGGAACATAGTGGCAAATGTAGATCGAAGACCCATAGGTTCTTCCACTTCATAGTCTATTGTCATATATGGAGCTTCTTCTTCAAGTACAATGATTACTCCTTCTCCACCTACACAGGAGTAGCTTAGATGGGATGGAAAAGATGCTCAAGCCCATACATTAATTTCTCTTTTTGTGAAGCTTCATATAGTTCCACACATTTGGTCATGTTCTACATCAAGGCAGGCATGGGACACTCTTGCTTCTTTGTATGTCGTGCGTAATGGACATGTTGCATACTTGAGGAAGCAACTTGAGGATGCATGTATGGCTAAAAATGAGTGTGTGGATGTGTATGTCACACACATCAAGGACTTGAAAGAGCAATTGGCAAACATAGATAAGATTATTCCAATTGCATCACTCATCTCTACATTTTTTAAAGGATTGCCAGAATCTTTTCAAAGCTTTGCCACTACACTCTGTTTGGTTGCAAAAGGGAATCCCGATATGTATCCATTTGATGAGGTTGTGTCTCTTCTTTTGAAACAAGAGTAATCTAGAGTGAATAGGAGTGGTTTGATTGAGGGAACACAAGCACTTGCTATCTCACAAAAAGGGAAAAGCAAGTATCATTCAGCTTTGGGTTCATAAAAATCAAAGCCTCAACCTTCCTCTTCCACACATTCCTCTAATGATGCTGATTTGCAAAAGAAGAAGAGATGCAAATATTGCTGAAAGGCTAGTCATACTACTGATGAGTGTAGAAAGCTTGCTAAGCACAATGAAAAGAAGAAGAAATCCAGCATGTCTATTGCTGAAGTTCAGCAAATGCAAAGAATGATGAAGCTAACATGGCTCAAGATTTTTGGGCATGTTTTGTTACGTGTCATTATGATGCATCTTTGCATTCTAAATGTATGTTTGTAACTCAGGTTGATTCGGATTGATTCTTTGATAGTGGTGCTTCAAAGCACATAACTTCATTCAAAAGGTTTTTTGCATCTTTGAAAGATGCACCTAGTGTCTCTCGCACTTCCACACACACCCAACAATAAGCATGGTCCATGTGAAGCTTTACACACCATTGCACACTAGTAAGCCCTTCATCTCGAGTCTGCTTAGATCTCCATCTAGGCTCCATGTTGGGAGCACATGGGTAGACAGCACCAGGTGGACAGCATCATCCTTGTAGCTACATTGCTCTTGGAAATTTGAGAAAGTTCTTTATCTCGATCTGCATCCCTCTTTGTTTGCGTTATTTCTCAAAAAAAACTAACTTGGTGTCAAAGTGATTATAGATCCAACTTGAACAAGAGAAGCAAGGAGGAGATGGAGAGAGAGAGAGGAGCGCAAAGATGTGCACACTTGCATAGGAGCCTCTAAACCCACATAATGATTTTCTAATGCAATGCTCTATAAAAGATATATGTATATGAACATAGGGATAGGGTTATATCACACTTAAATCCCCAACAATATATAGTGTTCATACTTTTGTTGCTCCTACAATAGTTGTGCTTCGCTTTTTTCTTCTTCAATTTCATCCCTCTTGGAGTGTCTCTCTTCATAATAGTATTCAACTTCTTTATATAGATAGATGAGTTGATCATTTTGGACCATGTGGTTGAGCTTGACTTAAACCTGCCATTATAATTTAAACTTCCTACATATGGCTAAGTTCCCTATGTAGTCTAAATATTCCTACTCGGATACCAATTGTTGGTTTTAAAGCCCACAATTAATACAGAGACAAAAAGAAAATAGAGACAACATGCAAAGAAGGTAGCACATGAGAGAGATGTAAGAAGCCGTGATCCAAATATAATCTTTACATTCCATGATTGAAGTTACAATATAGCATAGATGATACACTTGAAGTAAAAGATGATGAATATAAGTTGCTCAATAACTCCAAAATCTCCTAGGCTGAATTAGGATCTCCTCCAAGTATATATAAGCTCTTGCCACACACCTTCAAGATGATGAAGAAAACACAACCCACTTTCTCCTAATTGAAGGGACCTCCTCCTCCATTCTAGTTCTTGAAGAGCTCCAAAGAAAGTCATAAAACAAGTGAGGATATGCTTGTCTATTTATAGATTTTAATAACCTAAATAAATCTATATGAAAGATCTCCAAGTAAACTTCCACAAAGTTATTCTATAAATATCACTCAAATTTTTGGGATTTGTCGTTTTTTCTATTGTCAACTAGTTTTTGATGTGCCAAGTGCCAAGCATCAGAATCGTTGAATTTATTTTATGGTATTACAAGATAGGACAAGTGTGATATTTGCTTCTCAAGTTTTAAAGGGCTTTCCACATTAAAATCTAAAATTAGGGTTTAGTTTTGACCATGATTTAGGTGTCAGACACATAAGTGCTACATATGGTTAGATAGCTGTCATCAAGCACTTCAAGAATAAGTAATAAAAATTTTGGACCATGATTTTCCAAGAATGGGACTATTTATGATCATTTGTGAAAGCCATTTGTGATCCTCAATTATTATGGCTTTGACCAAGTTGAGCTTCTTAATGGAAGGTTGCTCATATTTTCTAACAATCCCCTCCTAACATGACATTAGGGGAGTATGACACATAGGAATATTTGTTATTTGTAGTTATTTGTTTCAAGTACATGTATAGTTTTCAAATATCATGCAAAGCATCCTACAAGCACACAAGCGGGCCTTTGTCATGAAGAGCTCTTCCCAAACACAGATCACAAAGAGAACTCACACATTCCCCACTCCTCTTTACCACATAGTACTTGGAAGGATAGAGACAGATATAGAATGTTATGTAATTAAATAGGATATAAGACTCGAACATACTCACAAGATTACCAAGGTTGGTCAATCCTTTTCAAATCGGGGCTATATGCTCTCCTCTACACTTATTGTACACATACACATATATATAAGGTGTTACATTTACCGCATGTTAATCCTATTATGTTTCTCCATATAGAGATAAAAACCCTCCTTGCTCACATAAGTCTTCCTTAATGGCCACCAAGATAGATGCAAACTTCCATATATGGTTGAGAGACTAACTTCAAGGAGCACTTGAAGGTTGACTAGTGAGTGAACACCAATTCGTAAGTACACATCCAAGTAGCAATGTTCTCCACATTGTTTTTCACTAGTGATTTTAGCGAATCCAACAAAAATTAAAATTTAAATTATAAG
This sequence comes from Ceratopteris richardii, assembly GCA_020310875.1. NCBI lineage: Eukaryota > Viridiplantae > Streptophyta > Polypodiopsida > Polypodiales > Pteridaceae > Ceratopteris > Ceratopteris richardii. Next base: position 142,697,863 of record CM035411.1, on the reverse strand, counting down.
CTAGAACTTTTTGCATATGTACATAGTGATCACACTTTTGTTGCTATTATGATAACCGCAATCTACCTTGTTCTTCTTCAATGTCACTCCTCCATGAGTGTATTTCTTCATAAGTACTCAACATCTTTACATAGATTCATGACTTGATGACCACTTGTTGAATGTGTCTGAGCTTGACTTGAAGCTACCATGAAGATTTAACCTTCCTACGTGTGGTCAAATTCTCTATGTACTCTAAATTTGTGGTCTGATACCAATTGTTATTTAAGCCCACAATTAATGTACAGACAAACAGAAAATGGAGACAGCATGAGAAGACAACACATGAGAGAGTTGTAATCCAATAACTCCAAATCCTCCCAGATTGAAGTGTGGTCTCCTCCAAATAGATGGAAAAAAACCTTGACAATGATGAAAAAACACCTTCTCCAAGTTGAAGAGACCCCTTGCAAGCTAGCTCTTGAAGAGCTCCACAAGAAAGTGATAAAACAAGTGATGATATGCTTGTCTATTTAGAGATTTTAAGAACCCAAATAAGGTTGTACAAAAAATCTCCAAGAAAGCTTCTAGAAAGCTATTTCATAAACATCTTTGTCTTTTGATGTGCCAAGTGTCAAGCACATGAATAGTTGGATTTATTTTATGTGGTATTGCAAGATTATGACAAGTGCACTATTTGCTTTTCAAGTTTTGAAGTGCTTTTCACACTGAATTCTAAAATCAGGGTTTTATGTTTTGACCTTGATTTGGGCGACAACACACAAGTATTATATATGGCAAGATACCTCTCATTGAGCTCTTTGAGAACATGCAATTAAAATTTTTCAACATTATTTCCTAGAAACAAGACCATTTCTGGCCATTACTGAAGACCATTTGTAACCATCAATTTTTTTACTTTCACTAGGTTGAGTTCCCTAGTGGAAGGTTCCTCACAATTTCTAGCTATACTCTCATAGATAAAACTTATCCACCGAGTTTCCTTTCTAATATAAAATTACTTGATTCCATAATACTTATGTATGCTTGAGACCCCAAGTCTAGAGTCACACACAGAAATGTCCTATTCTGGTTACATGATGTAACATACATTAGATCTTTGCATCATGATGCTATAATTAAGAGTATGATGTTACCTGCCCTGAACTATAATGTATATTGTCCATGTATATCATGAATTATGCATAATCTTTTGTACATGTCTTTGAAATTGCATATTGCCAATGTCATGGATCTCCCCTTGAGATTGTTCATAAAAACACAATATACTATAATATTCTGAAGGATAACCCTTCTCAAAATAGTTTAGCTGCCTTCTCCTTCACATACACAATCATACTTAATCAAAAACTCATTATTTGGATTTTATTGTCATTCTGCACTCTTCTCAAAACAATCAAAAAGGATTCCTCTTCACCAATGCAAGTTTTAGCCTCATGTACCCACTTACAGTGTAAACACCATTTCGCCTCAAGTGGAACACTATCAAGAACAACCAACTACAATGCTGGAACTAACACGATAAGATATACTAGACCTTTAAAATTTCATTCCACAGAAGCTCACCACCTGAAAATGTAGGTAGCAACAATTAATTTTCAGGTTATTCCTTGGTGCCCTTCCCCTGCTTATTACGTCTTTGTGAACAGTTCATGCATATGTATATGCAGCTGTTCTCATGCTCTTTCCACCCAACTTTCACAAACTTTTCTTAAAATGTGGCATGTACATTTCTCTAGTCATATAGTCGAAAGGGTTGACAGTAGGAAGCCTTACATGGAGACTTAAGATTCCTGAACAAGCTCAGTAATGTTTATGATAGCATAAATGGTTAGTGATCCTTCAGCGCAGGTTAATTGACATGACAATCCTAACAATCCATCCGGCTACTATAGATTCTCCATGGACAGATTGTTAAAATGCACAGAGAAACTCAAAAAGTATTAGTCATCACTATCTTCGTTCTCACCATATTCATCAGTGTCTTCATCCTCCTCTCCATCATCTTCTCCCTCTTTTATCACCTCTTTACCTTTAAATGAGCTTAATACAGCTGTTTTTCCTTTGTTCTCTTCAATATCCCTTTTGAGTTTTGCTAGAGACTCCTGTCTACGAAGCTCCTCCCTCTGCTCTTTGTCTGCCTTTCTTGCATCAAGCTCCTTCCTGAATATATGATAGCATCATCAAGATGCAGAATCAGTTTCTGCACCTTATTAAAAAGCCAATAAAGAAAGTGGGTTGGTGCTCACTTATACGTGTCCATGTACTCGTCTGCGCACTCGTCAACAGCCTCGAAAAATTGGTTTAAGCCAGAACCTGTAATAGCTGAGACTCCTACTGTTCGTAGGTTGCGATAGAACTCATCAAGCACCAGACACAAGCTCCTGCTCAGATTAGAAGAATAGGACTTCTCACCATCCACAGCTGCCTGAAACGCTTCAAAATCTTGCATCCACTGCAAAATGGAACAGGAAGTAAGCTGCACACTTTGATGAGGTAAGTTGAACCTTTCAAGAATGCACAAATACACATATACCATAACCCAATAACCTAATTAAACATCTTGGAGACAGGTGGTATTCCCACAAACCTCCCCGAAACAATGGTCTGATAACAAAAGCCCAAAGGTGCTTTGAAAAGTAAGTGAGCAACAGATAAAAAACTCTACAAGAGCAACATGTGATATCGCTACAGCAGTAAGCCAGAAGTGAGCTTTAGATGGCTTTGCATCTACCAAGACCTAGATTCTTTGAAGTGTCCTAGAATGATAAGCCCATGTAGATTACACCTCTTATATCAAACAGACGAACGTTCTCCTCAGAGTTTGGAGATAACAAAGCCCAAGGCTTATCAGTCATATTGCAGACATCTAATGCACTTGCAAGAAATATTGCCGATTAGCACCATGGATATCATGAAACTTTTGTCAGCAGAATGTGTAGACGCATTAATAATAAGTGTAATCCATTCATCTTATATCCTCTTTGTAAAAAAAATTAGGAAAAGTGTGTATAAAACATACAGAAGTCTTACCTCTACAGCAAAGTCATGTTGTGCAACATCTGTCTTGTTGAACAGCAACAATAAAGGAAGCCTTGTTTTATATAAAATGCTGCAAGCATAGAGCATGTTACTCATAAAAGTAACTGGGTTCGTTGATCTTGGTGTGTCCACAACATAAGTCACAACAGTCGGAAAGACTGAAGCAAATGCTTCGGTAATGATGGCACCAGAGGCCGACCATGTGAAAATCTCTATTTGTCCTGGTGTATCCACCAACACATAGTCCAATTCACCTGCCCTTTTCTCCACCAGCTCAACCACCTACAAGAAGGAGATTATAGAATGCAACCAAATAAAAAGTCATGATGTAAAGTTCATTAAGAACATAAATACCTCATCGAATTTCGTCGCAAACAAGTTCAAAGATGTGAGAATTCCTCCATTTGGACCAAGATTATATTCCTTCATCACATTCTTGTAGTTGACAGTATCTCGAATGTCTATATTTGCCATGAAGGGTAAAGACAAGACAGCTGGGTCCAGATTTAGAACATATCCCCTGATACCTGCTGATTGAGTGTAGTGAATAAGGCGGTACAGAAAGGTTGTCTTTCCACTCCCTACAAAGTCAAGAATTCAAACTTAGTCACAAAGTTACAACCATTAGTAGCTGCTTAACCAAAAAAAGAAAACTTTCAAGCTGACAATCACCATATCCATTGATGACTACCAATGCGCTTCTATTGTCATTTAAGATGGTAGTGGGAGATGACTGACAAACACTCAAATCGAAGCGAAGGTGTATGAGCCATGCATTCAATAATAGCAATGAGAACTTCCCTATACTCGATCCCACAACCAAATGCCTCCATAATAGGTTACTTCTTGCTTAACCAACGTATGCATGAGCCACCAAGCATACGCAAAAAACCACTTATAAACACAGATGAGTGTCAGAGCAACTAGCCCAATTTGAGCTTATAGAAGACGTGGGCATGTAAATATGGTAGTATTGATTCCCCTCGCCACTTGGGATTAAACAACCCAAGCTGCCAGGTAGCAAAATAAGCATTCAGCTACCTGCCAATGCTTGACACCTGGGCTATATGCATAAACTTACTCATCTGAACGAGAGCAAATTTATCATCATACCATGTGCTGGTAGGATCATATAAGTTAGAAAATCGCTCTTGTTACAACACTTGACAATAATAACAACAGCAAGTATAGCACCAACAGATGACCAATCAGCATATAAATGTCCAAAAGCAGACCTCAACATTTTACAATGGCAGAATATAACTATCACATGATTGGATTATCAACAACCAACAATATAGCAGATAATCAGTGAAGGAACAAAGAGAAGGGATTGAACAGAAAATCAGCAGGAGCCAAGAGATAATCAATGCTCTGTTCTGCCTAAGTATAGTCTAGAATAATAGATGTGATTTGTGCATAACCTGAAATGATCCTGAGAGCTGCCACAAGTGCAATCTATAGTCCTGCATATGGCTCTAAACTTAATGATGGCTCTACCTGACTTTACATTGAAATAAAAAGTAAGATCACTTTGATAAAGCTGAAAACTGTTTTATGTGGTTAAAAACAAGGAAGGCAAAATTTACATGCATCAACTATTGGGTTGAATTTGCAGTTAAATTCTCTAGGATTTTGGTAAAATTTTGGGTGAATTTTCAAATTATGAATGATGAGAAATACAGTTTTCGGCAAAATTTTAGTCATAAAAAGCTAACAAAAACAAAGTCACCAAGGGACAAGGACGGGTCTCGGGAACAGTGGTGTCCGCGAGACAGGGACAGGGATGGGGACGGGGATGGGGACGGAGCCTAGGGTGTCCCGGGGACAGCACTTCAAAAATGTTGATTTTCTCAAAAATATCAAATGAAATGAAAGAGGGCGCGGAGAGCTACGTCGTGGTGTGCTCAGTTGCTCCAAATGCAAAGGGAGTGGGCTGCTGCATGAGGAGAGAGAAAGTAGAGAGAGAAACCTGCACAAAAATTTGGAGAAGAAGATGGAGAAACTGAAGTTGAAGAAGTCCCAATCAAGTTATGAGAGATTTGGGACCAAGTCTTATTGATAAGTGACTTTTAGGTCATTTGGGCATGTTTGCACATGGCCAATGACCAAAAGTCATAAAAATAATGTAAATGCCTATAACTCCCCAATTTGGGGTCCAAAAAATACAACAAAAATATGTCTAGAAAGCTCTCGAAGAGAGCTTTCACATGGAAGGGTCAAAATATACAAAAGGAGAGTCCTTGGGGCCTTTATCCCCAACAACCTCCCACTTAAAAGGACCAAGGAGGCTCCTTTAAGCTAAGTAACTCCCACCATCTGTATACATATCTGATGTTGTGCCTTGGGTAGACACTTCGTGAGAGCATCTGCAGGATTCTGTGAAGTATTGACCTTGATCAAAGTGATCAAGCCATCCTCTAACACCTCTCTGATGAAGTGATATCTCACATCAATATGCTTTGTGCGAGCATGAAACATGGCATTCTTTGCCAAACATATGGCACTCTGGCTATCGCATCCAAGAACAGGTGCCTTTTCAGGCATCCCAAACTCACTGCAGAGGCGGGCTAACCAAATGGTTTCTTTGGAAGCCTCTGTGGCTGAAATATATTCAGCCTCTGTAGTAGATAGTGCAACTATCCTCTGAAGTCTAGAGCACCATGAAATAGCTCCACCTGCAAGTATGTATACATAGCCACTTCTGGACTTGCGTGTCCACATCACCTGCCATGTCTGAATCACAAAATCCTTTTAACTCCAATGGACCCTTTCCATAACATAAGCATTTACTTTTGGTCCCTTTCAAATATCTCAAGATAGATTTGACTGCCTCCCAATGAGCTCTACCAGGATTAGCCATGAACCTGCTAAGAACTCCCACTACATGAGCAATATCTGGCAGAGTGGCAACCATAGCATACATAAGTGAACCACAAGCTGATGCATATGGAACACTCTTCATGTAATTGGCTGCATCATCATTTTTGGGAAAGTCATCCTTGGAAAGCTTAAGATGTGGCTGCAATGGCACTCCAAGAGGCTTAGCATCAGCCACATTAAATCTGTCCAGCACTTTTTCAATGTACTTTTCTTGGGATACCTGCAAAGTATGCTGCTGCCTATCCCTTTTTATACACATACCAAGAATATGCTCAGCTTCCCCAAGGTCTTTCATTGAGAATGCAGAGTTCAGCTGCTGTTTTAGAGCATTCAGAGTGCTCTTTTTCTTCCCAGCCAGCAGCATATCATCTACATACAGTACAAGAATAATTGGGCTTCCATCTTCATCCTTTTTGGTGTACAAACAGAGATCTGCATGGCTTCTTTTAAACCCATGTTTGAGCATAAATGCATCAAACTTCTTATACCATTGTCTGGGGGCCTGTTTCAGCCCATATAAGCTCCTTTTCAGTTTGCATACCAGATGCTCTTTTCCAAGAATGGCATATCCTTCTGGCTGTTTCATGTACAGCTCTTCATCTAAATCACCATGCAAAAAGGCTGTTTTAACATCCATTTGGAATAATTCCAAATCCAAGGCAGCTGTGAGAGCAAACAACACACGTAAAGTGGTCATCTTCACAACTGGAGAGAACACTTCTTGGAAATCAATGCCCTCTTTTTGGGCATATCCCTTAGCAACCAGCCTTGCCTTATACTTGGGTTTGCCATCAACAGTTTTGATTTTGTACACCCACTTGTTGGGAATGGCTTTCCTTCCTTTGGGTAACTCAACCAGATCCCAAGTATCATTTGCATGCAAGGCCTTTTATCTCTTCCTGCATGGCTAACTCCCACTTCTTCTTGAGCTCACATAGCTTTGCCTCTTTATAAGTAAGAGGCTCACCCTCATCTGATAACATAATATAATGTATAGAGGGATCATATCTAGTCACTGGTCTCCTAAGACGTATAGATCTTCTTACCCAATGATCCACATTACCAGGCAATGGATCTGCATCAGGAGGTACATTAACTTCTTCATTGTTAACAGGCTGCTGTACATCATTTTCAGCCCTGTTTTCAGCATGAATAGGTGGCTGCATATACCCTTCAGGAGCATCATTTTGCTGTCCAGCATCATCTGGCTCAATAACCACGGGCTCATTGTCATTTCCAGCCATATGTGGTGCATCCCGAGGGTTCATATCAGATTTAACTGGTGGCTGTACATGCTGAAATTTGACTCTTTTATGGTCATCTTTAGAGGCACAATTGTTTTTGAGCAGCCTTGCCTCATTAAATACAACATCTCGGCTGCGTATTACCTTCTTGAGTTGAGGTAGCCAAATCATGTAGCCCATTTCACCTTCATCTCCATAACCCATGAAGATTCCTTTCATGGACTTTGCATCTAACTTGCTTCTCAACTCAGGCCTTATATGCACAAAAGCATCACAACCAAAGATGCATAGGTGGTCATATGAAGCTGGTTTGCCAGACCAAACCTCTTCTGGAATGCCACCTTTTAAGGACATATGAGGGGACCGATTGCAAACATGAACTGCAGTTTTCAAAGCCTCTCCCCAAAATCCATGAGGGAGATTAGCTATGGACAGCATGCATCTCACCCTCTCACATAAAGTCCTATTGTACCTTTCAGCCACACCGTTGGAAGAGGGGCTGTATGGGACTGTTAGCTCCCTCTTAATACCAAGATTTTCACAAAATCTATTGAATTCAGCACTTGTAAACTCACCCCCATTATCTGTACGTAAGCATTTCAGCTTTCTACCTGTTTGAGTGGTCACAAATGCATGAAATTTCTTAAATGCAGCAAAGGCTTCATCTTTAGATTTTAACAAATATACCCAAAGCTTCCTAGAGTAGTCATCAACAAAAGAAACAAAGTAAAGAGCACCCCCCATAGATTTTGTGGGCATGCTACAAACATCAGAATGAACAAGATCAAGCACATTACACTTACGAGAGACACCAGAGTAGTAGGAATTCTTTACTTGCTTACCATATTGGCATTCATTACAAAAATCAAGTTTTGAGCCTTTAGCATCAAACTTGTCCAAATTACATAGTTTATCAAGGCCTTTTTGGCTCATGTGACCAAGCCTTTTATGCCATAATTCCATATGTGAATGGATTTCAGCCAAAGCAATAAACTTGCCCAGCAAGGCTTTACCATGCAAGCAATAAAGAGTCCCTTTCTTTGTACCTTTAACAATCAGCCTAGAGCCTTTGATAAGCTTCCATGACCCCTTCTCAAAGAGGGTACTATATCCATGCATATCCATTTGCCCAACAGACAATAAGCTTTTCTTGATGCTTGGTACATACGTTACATCATGCAAAACAAGCTCATTGGTACCATCCACTGTGAGATGCACTGTGCCAATACCTTCAATAGAACAAGCATGGTTATTTCCAAGATATATATGTCCATGGCTGCCTACATGAAAGGTCGTGAAACACTCCTTAATAGGAGTTACATGAAACGATGCACCTGAATCTACAATCCATGTTTGTGACAAAGCATCATTCACAATAAGCAAGGCATCAATCAAATCCCTCTTTGTGATCTGCATATCTTGTGCATGAATATTAATAGAAGCATCAATAACTTCAGCATGCTCTGCTGCCATAATAGCACAAAGTATATCTTCTGCATCTGATAGCTCCTCAATGATGACACTAGAGGCCACATTGGCCTTCTCTTTGTCTTTGTCCTTTGAGGTATCATGTGCTTCATTCTTGGTGTCCTTTTTCTTCCTGTCACCTGTGTTCTTCTTTCTTTCTAGTTCAGCTTTATAAAATCTGCAATCAGGCTTCTTATGACCTTTCCTACCACATTGATAACAAGTCACTTCAGCCTTGCCTTTGCTTTTGCTCTTGTTCCTCTGTACATTTCCACTTTTCTTTTCTGTTCTTCCTCTAGCCACATTGGTTGAACCACTGCCCTCTCCACTAGCTTTCCTCCTGATTTCCTCATTCAAAATAGAACCCCTTACACCATCAAAGGTAAGACTGGGGCTATTAAAAAGTGAAACAACCAATGTTTCCCATGAATCAGGTAAGGTCATCAACAAGAAGATGGCCTTAAGCTTATAATCAAATGGAGGTAATCCAGAGTCCTGCAATTGTGAAAGAGTACGTGTAAACGAAGATAAGTGCTTAGCCGCACTTTTTGACTCATCAAGCTGCATACACACTAGCTTACGCATAAGATGCACTTGATTTACAGGCGTGGTATTTTCATAAGTGGCTTTCAGCTTCTCCCATACCTCAAAAGCAGTTGTAAGGCCTTTCAAATCCACTAAGATTTCATCTGATACAGCCATCTTGATGTAAGTGATGGCCTTCTTGTTTAGGTTCATCCATGCTGCATCTGTCATATCTTCAGGCTTGACTTCCTCAAGAGCCCCTTCACAATCTTTAAGAAAGAGGATGCCCAACATTCTCTCTTTCCACAAATCGAAACCATTACCTTCAAATCTCTTGATCTCAAACAAGCTTTTGACATCAGAGGAGGTAGAGGGCATGTTTGCACACTAAGAGCTTCAAAATTTCACCAAAAAAGGTAAAATTCACCTGTTGTCCTGTGCGCAATTACCTTACGAGACTATAGCTGAGAAATTAAGCCCAAAAACTGTTCAAAACTTGCAAAAATCAATTTCTGAAATTTTCTGCAGAAAATTTCAGAAAATTCCAGCAAGCTGTAATTGCATCAAAAACAACAAATTTGTTGTTTTTCAACCACAAAAGGCATACATAGATGTAAAATCAAGGCAATGGGTGCTTGTTTTCACAAAAGCCCCAATTTTTGCAGCAATATGACCTGTAAAATCAGAGAAATGACCTGCTGTAATAAGTTTCCAGCAAGTATGCACTTCCTCAATATTTGTACATGTCCTCCCACTTGAAATGAAAGAGAATTTCTGTCACAAAAAACCTGTAGATGAAAAATCAGCAATGTGGATGCTGAAAATGACCTGTGGGGATACAAAAAAAAGAATAGAAGAGATTCTTCGCGATGAAACTCTCTAAAAAGCACAAAATTTGCTTCAGCTTTGCTCCGGGCTAAGTAATCCTCCAAAAACAGCACTTTTATCGCGAAAAAAGAAGGTTTTTCGCGATGAAATTCTCCAAAATGCAAGAAAACACGTTCAGCTTAACATAGGCTGAAGTGGAAAAGCACTTCGAGCAACTTTGTCGCGATGGAACAGCTCAAGGCTCTGATACCAGTTGAAAGAGGCCGCGGAGAGCTACCTCGTGGTGTGCTCAGTTGCTCCAAATGCAAAGGGAGTGGGCTGCTGCATGAGGAGAGAGAAAGTAGAGAGAGAAACCTGCGCAGAAATTTGGAGAAGAAGATGGAAAAACTGAAGTTGAAGAAGTCCCAATCAAGTTATGAGAGATTTGGGACCAAGTCTTATTGATAAGTGACTTTTAGGTCATTTGGGCATGTTCACACATGGCCAATGACCAAAAGTCATAAAAATAATGTAAATGCCTATAACTCCCCAATTTGGGGTCCAAAAAATACAACAAAAATATGTCTGGAAAGCTCTCGAAGAGAGCTTTCACATGGAAGGGTCAAAATATACAAAAGGAGAGTCCTTGGGGCCTTTATCCCCAACATGAAAGTCATGTACAATGAATGATTTACCATATGAAAAGACCCCCCCCAAAAAAAAAAACCACCATAGAAAAAGGTGTTTTTCAGTGGAAACATGTATGACACATGTTGAACATTCAAACTTGACTCTCAAGTTGAGATAGAGAACATCATAGGCATTGACATAATGATAATTTGATTGGACAAAGTATGAAAAGTCATCTGTATTTCATCATGTCAAAAAAAAAAGATAATGTGAAAAGTCATCTATATTTCATCATGTCAAAAAAAAAAAGATAATGCAACATTATCATCATCATCATATCATATAAATAATAAGAGTTAAGACTCAATGATCATGTGACATATCACATGATCATGAGAACAAATGTCAAAGACTATCTCCTCAAAAGTCACGTGTTTCATCATCATGTCATAAAAGATAATAGAAGGGAAGAAAAGGCTAAGAGGGTGGAGGGGGCTGGCCACTGCTCAAGCCCCAAGATGCAAGGCTGAAGGGCACGGTTGTACATAAGAGGTTGAAGTTGAAACGTGTGTTTGAGCCTTGAAGCGTAAAGTGTCACAAAGCCTCTTTTAATGGTTGCAAATAGGCTTGGGAGGACCTTCCAGAACTCATTACCCAAGAAATATGTGCTAAGTACTCAAGCTTCAAACTTTGAGGTTTTCCCAATCTATTATTTCAAAGGAGGAAGTTACATCAGCCTTACTCTGTGCAATATGTCTCATGAGGACTCATGAGGACTAATGAGGAACATGTCATCAACATAAATTGAAACGATCAGAAAAAATACATCTACAAACTTCACATACAAGGTGGTCTCACAAACATGCTTAGAAGGTGCTTCAAGTTTGGGAAAAAGTACACCATTTTAGATTTCTACAAAGGAAGCAAACTAGCGAAATTCAGATGATCGAAACATGCATGCCAAAGTTTTGCATATGAAATAGCCTGAGAATCATGAACTTCACATGTTGAATCATTCTCAGAGTTCGCATGATCTATGGGGTTTATAGAAGTTAGAACCCACGACATAAAATGCCAGAAGCAATGATATTATCACCGTTAGAGAGCTCATGAGCTGGATAGTTGTCATCAACAAACTTAACAACCATATCGATTTTGGCTAGTGCTAAAACTGATAACTGATTTTCCTTGATCCCTCGCACATATAAAGCATTTGACAATATGAAAGTACTGCCATTAGCAATAGTAAGAATGATGTTTCCAAATCCCATGACAAGTTAAGGGTTGTTAGCACATGTCACAATATTCCCTATAGGAGCAAGCTCGAGTGAAGTGAAAAAACTACGCTACGAAGTAATATGTTTGATTGCACTACTATCAAAATACCAAACAACGGAATCTACTACAAACATGCACTGCTCATGAGAAGACACGCGTCAAGTCATAGTTGCAATGAGTAGTAAACGCCCGTTCTTCATTCTAAACAAGGTTAAAAGACTCATTTTTAGGTGTAGAGACCTTTGCATCAACCATTATGGCCTCTTTCTTCTTTACCTCTTTTGAAGCCAATTTAGGACAGCACTTAATGACATGATCATTTGCCTTACAATATTTGCAAAATTATTTCTTCTTTTTTGTTTTCTTTGCATCTTATCTTCTTTCTTTGCATGTGCAACATTAGCAGATTTCTGCTTACTAGTAGACAAGCTCCATTTACCTTTTCTCTTATGACTAGCTAAGAAGGCTTGATCTGCAACACGCATAATTGACTTATTTTGTCTAGATTGATCTTCCTACGACAAAACAAAGACTAACTCCTCAAAAGTTAAGGCATTTGGATTGTCTTTCATCACCAGACGAGAACAATATGCACAAGTAAACTATCTGGTAAGTTTTCATCAACAAAAATCAACTCCTCTTTAAAATTCTTGATCTTTGTCGAAAAAATGCCCATTACATCTCCTTCATTCATATGCTCACTCTCCAACTATTTTCAAAAGTAAGCAACACAAGCCTCATTTCTTGCTTGGTGTAGTGTGGTAAATATCCCAAGCATGTTTGGCTTTCGCGTGAGCGAATATGAGAGATAATAACACATTTGGCAAACAAACCTATTAATGGAAGTGTTTGTGCATATCTTCCATCCCAACAAAGCTACTATGCAGTAAGTGCAATAGGAATTGCAATGGAACCATGAAATTGAAGATCATCAGCTTCGACACCACTTGCATCACCTATTGAAATAACATTTGTTGTGTAGGTGGACGTATTTCAATTATATTCCACAAGCCTTTTGCTACCAATACATAATGCATTATGTATGCCCATAATGGTTAGTTAATGTTGGAAAACAATGTCACATCAGTCCGAAATCCATTTAGGGCAGAAACCCTAATTTTGGTAGTTAGTCATTTTTGGCACAAAAATGGGTAAAATTTTTATGAGCCTATCTTGTAGAACTTGAAGAGAGCTTTCCAATGGTATATGACATGCAGTTATCAGAGATCAGATTTGGGAGAAAACCCTACTAGTAAACAGAAATATGCTAATGCTGCACAATTGAAAAAGGAAGACAAAGATGAGAAGAAAATAGAAAAGCAAAAATAGTTTTGCAAATACTATAAGCGTAATAATCATGTCATAAAGAGTTGTCCAAAACTGGCTATAAAAGAGGCAAAGAAGAAAGATGTAATGGTTTTTGCACACTCCTCTACACCTAAAACGGAGTCTTGCTAACCTTGTTCAGAATGAAGAATGGGCATTTACTAGTGTATGCAACTATGACCCATCTTCTCATCAGCAATGTATATCTCGAATAGACTCAGATGTTTGGTACTTCGATAGTAGGGCAACTAAACATATTACCTCGCAACGCAGTTTCTTTGGTACGCTTGAGCCTGCTCCTACAAGGAATACCATCACATGCGCTAACAACTCCTCTTATCCTATAATGGGAATTGATAAGATCATTCTGGCTAATATTGATGTTAGTTCTTTAACATTGTCAGATGCTTTGTGTGTACCAAGGATCAAGAAAAATCTTTTGTCAATTTTAGCATTAGCCAAGATTGGCTTGATTGTCAAATTTGTTGATGGAAGATGGACAATTCATGATCTCTCAAATGACGATGTTATTATTGCTTTTGACATTTTATGTCGTGGGTTGTATAAGCTCATAGACTATGCAAAATCTGTGAATGATTCAGCATGAGCAGTTCAAGATTCTCAGGTTATCTCAGATGCAAAACTTTGGCATGCACGCTTTGGTCATCTGAATATTGCTAGTTTACTACTACTACTACAGAAATCTAAAATGGCATCCTTTTTGCCCAAACTTGAGGTACCCTGTAAACATGTTTGTGAAGGCTCTATTTTGGGCAAAATGCAGTGTTCCTCCTTCCCAAAAGATGGTTCAGTTTGAGCTACTCAAAAATTGCAACTTGTTCATAGGGATGTATGTGGTCCTATGTAGACACCTTCTTTTGAGAACTACCTTTACTTTGTAACTTTTATTGATGATTTCTCAAGGCATGCATGGGCATACCCATTGAAAGCAAAGTCCGAAGTGTTTATGTGCTTCATACAGTTTCTAGTTATGGTTGAAAATCTATCGACATGTAAAATAGAAAGCTTCCATTCTAATCGAGGGGGGAATAAATGTCTTCTGATTTTAATGCATTTTTGGCTAAGCGTTGGATAAAACATCAATGTACAGTGCTCGATATACCTAAACAAAATGGAGTTGCTGAAATAAAGAGAAGGTCTTTCAAGGAGATGGTGAGGTGTATGGTCAAAAGTCAATCTTTACCAAATAGTTTCTGGCTTGAGGTTGTTATGTGCAGCATATATACTTAACAAGTGTCCCACCAAAGCACTGCAATCGATCACTCCGTATGAGTCTTGGCATGGTCCCAAGCCATCTGTTGCTCATCTACATGTCTTTGGTTGTCTCGCATATGCATTAGTGTCTGAACAACAATGAAAGAAATTGGATGATAAAGCAGTGAAAGTTTTTCCCCCCCGACTTGTATATAAGCCTATTGCCCTAACGGGTTACTTATCTTTCTACATTCTAGTGGTAATACAATCAGTATTGTGTGTTTTGCTCCAAGCTTCTTCTTCTTCCTTGTGTTGTTCCCGTGCTTCTGTAGACCTCGAACTCCAATAATTGGTATTAGAACAAGTTGCCGCTTCATCTAGGGCGTTGCCATCACCCCTCCAATCAATCTCAGAATCGCACGAAATTTGGTGTGCACGAATTCGCGATCTGAGCTCGTTTCGGCCTCCGAACGCACTATCACAGTGCTTGGGTAGGCTATTTCGTCTTCTTGTGTCGAAGATATATACAGGTTTTGGTTCACCAGTATAAGCGTCCCGAAGTCTACAACAGGTTCAACAGAACTCGTCAGGGTCGTTTTGTTCAATTTTTTCAAATACAGTCATTTTTCGCATCAAGGTATTTTAGTCAGTGGCCATGGTTGAAAGCAGTGATGTATTTCGTATGTTGGCTACCGAGGATAAGTTGGATGGTACGAATTACCCATTGTGGGCTTATATGATGCGTCATGTATTGATCGCAAAAGGACTGTAGAATATTGTGCAGGGTGTTGAAAAACGTCCTATTACACCTACAAATACAGGTACTAAAGCCGATGTAGACGGCGTTGAAGATGACGATATTCTTCATGTTCCTATTCGTGCTTCAATTTCTGTTGCACCTACTGCAAAGCGAATTTGTTGGGATGGCGGAGATGCTCAGGCACATGCATTCATAGCCTTATCTGTCAAACGTGCCATTATTCCTCACATTTGCTCTTGCAGAAAAGCTAAGGATGCTTGGGATACACTTACCACATTGTACAAGGCTAGGAATGAGGCTTGTGTTGCTTACATTCGAAAATAGTTGGAGAGTGAGCATATGAATGAAGATGATTCTATGGACAGTTTTCTAACAAAGATCAAAGATTCGAAGGAACAGTTAATTTCTGTTGATTAAGTCTTGCCTGAGAGTTCACTTGTGGAGACTATTCCGAATGGTCTTCTCGATTCATACCAGAGTTTTTCTTCTACTCTTCGTTTGATGATGAATCATTGCAGTCAGGTGCGTTCAATTCGACGCGCGTAACGTGCGTGAACCGAATGGTACGGGGAGGTAAGGTGCGTAAGGTGCATCACACACATACATACATACATACATACATACATACATACATACATACATACATACATACATACATACATACATACATACATACATACATACATACATACATACATACATACATACATACATGCATGCATGCATGCATGCACGCACGCGCACACACACACACACACACACACATATATATATATATATATCATTATTCAATGTTCACATTGTACGTGCTTGTCTTGATGTCTTGGGCCATAACACTTAGAAAAAAGCATTTTGAGATGGTGAAAGTGAAGCAAAGATATGTATGGGATCTTGATAAAGTCCTCTCTAAGTGGGCCAAATGGGAGCCACGTGAATGATATATGCATTATAGATTATGCATCACTTAAGCCATTTTTCACTTAGATCATGTGGTATTTACTGTTATTTGATTGGTCTATAGCTGCAATTCAGTCATTTGTTGATCCCTTTTTATGGAACCAAAAATCCTCTCAATTACTTATATAAGTGTCTTGGTTTATTGCTACTTTGCCACGAGAGTTGTTGGCTAGTATTTTCCAGATTTCATCATGAATTATATTTCAAAAAGATGTAATTTATTGCAAAATTGTTATCTGAACTTATGCCACAAAAAAGCATAATAATGGATCGAAATTCTCTAGCATGCATCATCAAAAGCTTATTACAAAATGAAATCAATTTTATTTGTGTTGGAAGAAATTGCATGCAAATATCTTCTAATGGGAGAGAGAACCTTCTCAGAAACTCTCTGGCTATGATCTGCTTATGTGTGTAAGAAAGGGAATTCAATGCTTAAGACCTAGATGATTGGTTTGATGATAAAAAAAATTGGTTCCACATTGCACCTTCATATAAACTCGCTTGAGTAGGTTTGCTGCCCACGCTGAGGGTTTAAGTCCCAAAAAAAAAGTTGCAAAAATTCAAAAGCACCGTATGAAATGGTGCGCACCGGATGCACAGAACCGGATATGAGAACCGCATGAAACGGTGCGCGCACCGGTGCTTCCCTGAAGGTAATCCAAAGGCCTTGACATTTGAAGAGTTAGCCTATGTTTTGTTGTAAGAAGATCAGTCTAGGCAGTACATGTCCATTATGCGTGTTGCAGATCAAGCTTTCCTGGCTAGTCAGAAGGGCAAAGGTAAATGGAGCTCTTCTACTAGTAAGCAAAAACTAGCTAATTCTGCAGAATCGAAGAAGGAAGACAGAGAAGAGAAGAAAACAGAAAAGCAGAAATTGTTTTGCTAGTACTGTAAAACAAATTATTATGTCATAAAGAATTGTCCAAAACAAGCTGCAAAAGAGGCGAAGAAAAAAGAGGTTGGAATGGTTGTTGCAGAGGCCTTTACACCAAAAACAGAGTACGCTAATCTAGGCATTTAGTTTGTTGATTTTATCCAAAGAGTGAGGTGTTGTCCTTATACCTAGGTTTACTATTTTAGCCATAACTTTTTAAATGACACCCAAATCAAGAAATTTAACTTGGGTTAGATTCTACACATCAAGAGCTATCTTTTGAGTGGATGTCATATTTTAACACCTACAACCCATCTCTGCATAAGGTTTTAGTTAGTTGTGGGCTAGCGAGGGTTGCTTTTAAAATGAAATTCATGATCAATTTTGATGCTTATCACTTTTTTATCATATTTAGAATCACTTAGGAATTGCATGCATCCATTATTGCATCTTGCACACATGATTTTATTTACTTATGTTCTTTAATAAAAGCATGCTCAAGTTTTCTCTTGTGTTATCAAACTTTGTTTTTTCGATGTCGAAGAAAGAAGAAATTAATTTCAACAAAACAAAAATGTTACCATCGTGAGGGAGTGTAGTGCCCAACAAAATATTTTGCATATGTTTATTTTTTGCAGGTCATGGAGCGAAGAGGGAGTGGCTTACCGACCACTAGGCTTATGCTTTTTAATGGTTATGTACTATTATTTTATTTCCATTTTAATGGGGAAATGCTGCCCCAATTTTTGTAACCGCATGGTGTTATATGCCATGAAAAGAACTAGAGAGATAGAGTCCTTGAGGGAGGAAATCTCATGTGTGTTTTAATGTGGTAGCAAGAGTGGATGTTTGTGAAGTAATTTAGTACATATCAAGATGCATAAATGTATGCATACTCAAATTTTCTTTGAAGAAGGTCTGTGCTTATTTTCTCATCATTAAGATGAGCAAGGTTTTGGTCAAACATGACTGAGATTGTATTGTACATAGACATGGAAGGACAAAGGTAAAGTGACCTTTTTCATTGATATTTATGTCTAAGAAAAGGTTGGAGGATAGATTCCTCAAGAACCCAAAATTTCCTTCCAGTGACATGTAAGGAGTCACAGAGATGAAGTGACTAATAGAAAACATGAAAATACATGTCAAGGATGTTTTTTTATGCATCACAGTTTTAAGTAGTTAGTAACTCAGGAGCGCATGAATCGCTCTTCATGAGAGTCTATGTATTTGATATACAATTCTATTCCTAGTCGGCAAAAGCTAGTGCTATGGTTATGATCATTCATGCAGGTATTGAATGCTTGTATGTGATTGGTTGTGATAAGGTTAATGAATGTGCAAGAAGCACAATGACTAGAATGACCTCCATAGATATTTACTTTCTCTAAAAAGTGAATGTTATGTAAAGAATCAATTTCTACGAGGTGGTTTGCATTGTTGATTGGTTTCCATTGATCTAGATGATCATTATATGCATGGATATGTTTCCACGTCCTAATCCACACAAAAGAAACAAAAGAGCATGTCTAATCATATGGATTAACATGTCTCGCCTTTTTTAGGTTAAAAATAATAATTGAGGAAATAGTTAGAGAGGTAGAAGCCTCGGAGAGAGATTTGAATGCTCCTCTTTGATGGAATGCCCAAATTCATTGAAATTTGGAGAGCAAGTAGTTAAGATGCCTTAGTTTAAGCCACTCAATTTTCAAGTAATTTGGATACTTTCACAAAGGTCAAATCACCTCTGCACTAGAAGTGCTCCTAATAGTGGTAGAGCCATGAAACAAGTCATAAAGGCCTATTAGCAAGGGCATTTC
>CM035411.1:142491532-142674032 GCA_020310875.1 Ceratopteris richardii | reverse complement strand
TATCGTCGTGGAGTACAAAGATCATCACATGTTGAAATGGGGGGACACTTGTGTGGTTCTTGATTCTTCTTCTTACAACTTCAATGGATTTTCTAGTGATCTCCTTCTAGTTGTTATCCTAGTTTATAGTGCATCTTTTCTAATTTTCCACATGATCTCACTCTTGATAACAATCTAGAGGGTGACAAAACATCTAGCCACCTCTCCGAGCATTGATTATTGCCAAGAGATCTTCAACTAGAGAACCCCTTGGACATTCCAACCTCCTTTGTTCTTCGGCCACAAGAAAAAGAGGTGATCAATGTCTTCCTATACTATGATGCAACTTTTACATGTCTAGTTTCTGATACAAATTTGCATTGTCATTGGATTTATAGTTTGGGAGATATTTGCATTTTACTGCTCACTGGTCTATCTCTGCAGAGCCCCGAGAATGGTGGGCATGTTCTAGAAATTGATGAATCTTGTTCTCAGTGCTCAGTCCATCATTTGAAGTGTTTTAACTTGGATTTGGAAGCTTGCTAAGTCTATTTGGTATGCCCAAAAGGAATTTATCTAATTCCCACCAGGTTGAGAGCACTGTTCATTTTTTCCAGCAGGTGTATGTTCAAAAATAGCAAGTTTTTGGGAGCTAGTCATCTTGCAACTTGTCTGTCTTGACTTAAACTTTTGGGATACATGTTCCAAAGTACTTGGCTGATATTTTGGTGGATTTAGGAAGCTTAAAGGGTCTACTAATCAACTCTGAAGTCTCAGTTGGTTGGTGTGAAGCTTGTTGTAGCAGCACCAACTCATCTTTGGATTGCATCCACCATCTCTCTTCACAGTGGTATCAGAGCATAGTCAAGCAACATGGGAGATGGATTTCCATCAACAATTGACAAATTGGATCGAAACAACTACCCGGCATGGTCTCTAAGGATGGTGGCTTACCTTCAAGGGAGGAATCTATATGGATTCATATCCGGAGATGAAGCAATGCCAACCATGAGGAACAAAGGGCAACCATCACATGAAGAAGTGGAAGGACTTTCAAATTGGTGTTCGAAGGATGCACTTGCAAGGTCCTATATTCTAAACTCAATCTCTGATTTTCTTTTACCTCATGTCAAGGGATGCAAGACATCAAGAGAGACCTGGAATGCACTTGCTTCTTTCTTCTCTTCCAACACTCGAGCAAGGAAGAACCAATTGTGGATGGAGTAATGACAATGCAAATTTGTATAAAAAACTAGACAGTAAGAGATATCCAACGCACGTTAAAACACTGAAAAATGTTGAGTAGAACTCGAGATATGACCTTCTGAAGTTACTGCTTTGAGTGAGTATAGCAGAGAACAAAACAGAGAAGTAGATGATGATAAATGTATAGATTCACATATGATTACAATCAGATTGGCAATGAATATTTGCACAATGGGAGTAGAATGATAGAGCTATGGATTAAGCTCTTCAATCTCTACAAAATGACATGAAGTGGTCACGTACAAGGCTTGCTAATCGGCTCTTCCTTCTTGCTCCTTTTAGAGCTATTCTTGGAGGGAGGTTTGAATTCGAATTTGAATGGCTCCACCTAAAAGTGATCCCCAAAGTTAGGAGATATTCCCTAAGCTCAAAAATTCGTGGTTTTAGGTAGTTAGAGCCACGACTTTGCTTTTACATCATGGATGAGGTAAGCCATCCTTTTCCTTTTTTCTTTTTTCAATTACAAGAGATAAAATGTACTCTTTTACAAGAGGTGTTCACATGACTACACATGTGACTTACAAATGATCATAATATCAAGCATATCAAGCATGTAGGCTTGGGTAAAATGCACCAACATCTCCCCCTCAAGCCTAAGATGCTTGGCCTCCAAATAAGTCTTCAATTGTCCTTGATTTCCTGCAAGCCAATCATCAACTTGAATCTACTTAACTTTGTACCATCAAGAGCTTTAGTCAACATGTCTGCACATTGCATATTTGTAGAGACATAGGATAGTTGAATATCCTTGCTCATTAGCTTCTCCCTTACATAATGGTAGTGGACTTCAATATGCTTGGTTCTAGCATGGTATACCGGATTAGCTGCTAGATGTAGTGAGCTTGTATTGTCACAAAAAATGTGAGGTGTTGAAGAATGAAGTCCAAGATCTGTGTACAAGGACTTTAACCACATGATTTCTTGAGTTGACCTCTATATTCGGCTTCTGTAGAAGATAGTGCCATGGTTGGTTGCTTCTTGGATGACCAAGAAATGATTTTTGAACCTGCAAATGATATATACCCGGATGTGCTTCTTCTATCATCTCTAGATCCGGCCCAATCTGCATCTGACTAGACCTTTAGCTCAATATCTGAAGTATATGAATAAAACAAACCTTCATTCATGGTCCCCTTTAGGTACTTGAGGACTCTCTTGGCCACTTCCATATGTGGTCTTCTTGGCTTATGCATAAACTGACTCAATATGCTAACACTATGGCATATATCCACCCTTGTGAGTGTTGCATAGTTCAAACTTCCAACCAAGCTTTGATAGCTTGTGATGTCTTCAATTGGTTCTCTTTCATAAGCACTAAGCTTATAATTTTGCTCCATAGGTGTACCTGCACACTTGGTATTTTCCATCTTGAACTTGACAAGCATGTCATGCACATACTTCCTTTGTGTGATGTATATACCTGAACCTGTGTAGATTAACTCCAATCCAAGGAAATAAGTGAGTGGTCCGAGGTCACTTATTTTGAACTCCTCCTTCATTTGAGTCTTTACCTGTTTGATTCCTTGAAGATCATTGTCTATGATAATAATATCATCAACATACACACATAGATCACTTCAGATCCATTCCTCTTTATGAACAAAGAGGCATCTGCTTTGCTAGCTTTGAATCCATGGTCCTGCAAATAAGTCACCAATCTAAAATTCCAAGCTCTTGGAGCTTGCTTCAATCCATACAAAGCTTTCTTTAGTTTGCATACATAGTTAGGATGATGTTCATCCTCATATCCAGGAGGTTGTGCCATATACACTTCCTGAGAAATCCATCCATTCAAGAAAGCATTCTTTACATCAAGTTGATAGAGCTTCCAATTTCTAGATGCAGCAAGACTAATCAGAACCCTAATTGTAGGCATTTTTGCAACAGGAGAGAAAGTCTCCTCATAATCAATACCATGGGTTTGAGCAAACCCTTTTGGCAACTAACCTTGCTTTGTGTCTATTTATACTTCCATCTGGTTTCCTCTTGATTTTGTATATCCATTGAGATCCAATTACCTTCATAGATGGCTCTTCCATTCCACACTTCATATGGAGCGGTTCCATCTAGTGACTTAGATGGAAGTCTATTTATGAGATATGTGGCTGTCGACACAGCCTCTGCCCATAGGTAGTTTGGCAATCCCTTTTCGTTGAGCATGGACCTTGCAACTTCGACAATAGCTCTGTTTCTCCTCTTTGCTACACCATTGAGTTCGGGTGTATACCTTGTAGTGACTTCCCTTTTAATGCCTCTTTCATGCAAGAAGGCATCAAATTCAGAAGAGAAGTATTCTCCTCCACCATCTGATCTGAGTCTTTTCAAACTCCTACCTGTTTGGTTTTCAACAAGAGCAATATACTTCTTAAAGCAATTAAACACTTCATCCTTGTGCTTCATGAAAAACAGAATGGTCCACCTGCTACAATCATCTATGAAAGACACATAATATCTTGAGCCTGATATAGATGGATCCTTACTTGGACCCCACACACCCGTGTGCACTAGATCCAAAGGATTTTGATACATATATCCTTTCTTATTGAAAGGTTGTCTACGAGCCTTGCCGAGTTGACAAGCTTCACACTTATAAATCATGTGTTGCCTTGTGATATTAGGCAAACCAAGTACACTTTGATCCCTGCAAATTTGTTTGAGTGTCCTCTCACCAATGTGAGCAAGCCTTTTGTGCCATATCTCCAACTCTGTTAGAGTTTGAGATCCATAGCTAAACAAAGCTATGTTCTTTGTATCTTCCACTTCAAAAGTGAAAAGCCTTCTTTTCTTTTCTCCTTTGGCAATCCTTCTAAAGCCTTGCCTTGGGTCTTCAACATATGCTCCAAATCTGTCCAACACTTAATAAATTTTTGGTAATCGTAGGGACATACAAAACTTTGCTTAAGAGGTTCATATTCCCATCTGATGTCTTCACATTACCTATCTTCTCCACTGAGTGCTTTGTGTCATCTCCTGTCTGCACTTCATGCTTGTTATGAGGATCTTCCAAATCAGAAAGTAAAGCCACATTTCTTGCTACATGGTTTGAGCATCCCGAATCAATGTAAAATATGTGATCATCATCCTTACCCTTCTTCACTGATAGATTCATAATCAATAATGAATCTTCTTGACTTTGGTCCTCTGCATAGTTATTGTAGTCTCTCGTTCCTCTATGGCTAGTTTGATAGTTGTTGTTGTTGTAATTGTTATTGTAGTAGTTGTTAGTGTAGCGTCCATTGTATCTGCCTCTATTTGATCCATAGCCACCTCTATTGAATCCTCTTCCTCTTGAGTTCCTTGGATTCCTGAAACATTCTTCAGTAGTATGATTAGACAAGCCACATATATTGCAAGGTTGAGATGATTGGAATCTCCCCCTGCCTTGCTTTCCACCTCCGCCTCTTCCTTTAGCTCTTCCTCTACCTGCAAAGTTTGCTTGGAAAGAGCTACCTTCATCTTCATTCTTCCTATTCTTTGACTTTTCCTTGATCTTAGCTTTATCAAAATATAAGGCAGAAGTTTGATTACCTCTTGAGGACTCACCACCTTTGCTAATCTTTGCTTCATGAGTGAAGAGTTGGCCCATGAGTGTGTTGAGGTCGGGTACATGCATATCCATGTATAAATCCATGGCTGTTGTGAATGACTCCCACTTGTCTTTTGCTTTGATTCCATTTATGATTTGTCTAATGATTTGCTCCTCTTCAATTACCTCTCCAATGCTTCCAAGTTTTTTGGAAATCTCCTTCATCTTTGTGACATAATCAATCACACTTTGCTTCGGGATTTTCTTCATGTTTGGGAGATATCTACATTTTACTGCTCACTGGTCTATCTCTGCAGAGCCTTGAGAATGGTGGGCATGTTCTAGAAATTGATGAATCTTCTTCTCAGTGCCCAGTCCATCATTTGAAGTGTTTTAACTTGGATTGGGAAGCTTGCTAAGTCTATTTGCTATGCCCAAAAGGAATTTATCTAATTCCTACCAAGTTGAGAGCACTGTTCATTTTTTCCAACAGATGTATGTTCAAAAATAGCAAGTTTTTGGGAGCTAGTCATCTTGCAACTTGTCTATCTTGACTTAAACTTTTGGGATACATGTTCCAAAGTACTTGGATGATATTTTGGTGGATTTAGGAAGCTTAAAGGGTCTACTAATAAACTCTGAAGTCTCATTTGGCCAGTGTGAAGCTGGTTGTAGCAGCACCAACTCATCTTTGGATTGCATCCACAATCTCTCTTGACACAATTGGATGTAAAAAATGCATTTCTAAATGGCTGGATTTCAGAGGAGGTGTACATGTCTCAACCTCTTGGCTATGAGGACCCAAACAAGGTAACATATGTATGTAAATTGAACAAAGCTCTTTATGGATTGAAGCAGGAACCTAGGGCATGGAACCATAGGTTGCCCACATATCTTCAGGATCAAGGCTTTATCATGAGCAAAGTAGATACATCTCTATTTATCAAAAGAAGTAATTCAGAGGTAATATACATATGTGTATATGTTGATGATATCATACTCATAGGTAATGATGCTAATGGCATCAAACAGATTAAGAATCAGATGATGAAGGAGTTCAAAATTAGTGACCTTGGATCACTAAAATATTTTCTTGGACTTGAGTTAGTCTATACTAACTCTGGAATTTATATTATTCAAAGAAAGTATATACAAGACATGTTGAAGAAATTTCATTTGCAGGATGCCAAAGTTGCAAGTACTCCAATGGAGGAAAACCTAAAATTAAGTGTTCATGAAGGTGATGTGCTTGAGAACATTGCAGGATACCAAAGCATAGTGGGAAGCTTGAACTATGCTACATTGACAAGGATTGATATTGCTTATGGAGTAAGTGTTCTAAGTCAGTTTATGCACAAACCTAGGGCACCTCATTTGGAAGCTGCCAAAAGGATTTTGAAGTACCTTAAGGGCACTCAAAATCAAGGATTGTATTTTCCCTATACCTCAGACTTGGACATCAAGATATATTCAGATGCAGATTGGGAAGGTTGCAAAGATGATAGAAGAAGTACCTCATGATACCTATCTTTTCCAGGTGATAAACCTATATCATGGTCTTTAAAGAAGCAACCTACTGTTGTTTTATCTTCTACAGAGACAGAGTATAGAGGATTGGCCAATGCTACACAAGAGGCCATATGGATCAGATTGTTATACATAGATTTGGGTTTGCATACTACATCTCCAATGATTTTTGGAGATAATACAAACTCATTACATCTTGCAACAAATCCCATTTATCATGCTAGGACCAAGCATATAGAGGTCCACTATCATTATGTGAGAGAGAAGCTATTGAGAAAGGAAATTCAGATGGCTTATGTATCAACTAATATGCAATGTGTAGATTTATTGACTAAAGCATTAGATGGTACAAAACTTTGCAGGCTTAAGTCAATGATTGGATTGCAGGACATTCATTAAGATTGAAGAAGAAGACCAAGCCAAATTGTTTGGCTTGAGGGGGATCTATTGGTGCAAAGTTCAAGCCTAGCCATTTGGCTAGAACTTCATGAATATTTGAAGCTCCATGGAAACCATTGCTAAGAAGATTTTATCGTTTACCATTTGTAAAAGTCATTTTTTGACTTGGAAGAATCATTATAACTACCTCCAAAATCGTGGAGTTTATTAGTTGAGAAGTCATGACTCAAATTTGAAAGAATATCTCCTAGATTGAAGGACCACTTTTTAGTGAGAGCCAATGAACAATTCAAATTCAAATTTGAAATCACTCAACTATAAAAATGGCTAGAAAACTTGCGGTACAGATGACTCCATTCCCGAGTTCTTCATTGCTACATTGTAAGAGAGTGAGGTCTACACTGTAACCTACACTACTCACCATCATCAATGTTGGAGAAACAATCACTAATTGGACATATATTTGAAGGCCAAATCTTTATAAGAAAACCACATGCATATGTGAAGGGACAAATTCACAAGTGTATTATATTTGTACAGTTAGTTCACTTTAGTTCTAGAAGGTTTTTAAAAAGTCACGAGATAGAGAAAAACTATATAAGTTAGTTTGTATCAACTGACGCGAAGTGAAGAGTGAAGACAATGAGAAAGTGAGTTAGAACTCATTTTGTATGACTAAGAATAGTCGGGCTTCTCTACGTGAGAAAGCACCTGTGCATTCCCGAGTTTTCATAGTTATGGAAAGAGTTTATTGAACTTCTGTGTATAAGTTTTCTTCTTCCATCTCCAGTGTTTGTCTTGTGTGAAATGATTTCAAGAGTTGAAGTTTTCCAAGCAAGTCGATGCCTGGCATCGAGTTTGTGCTGATAAGTCTGTGTTTTATTTTCTGAGTTCTAACTCCTGCTAAATCTTCTTGAAAAGATGATGTTTGTGGAGCAACTCGATGCCTGGCATCGAGTTTCAGCATAAAGTCGATGCCTGGCATCGACTTCCCACATAAAAGTGGTCTTGTTCATGTGTGTGTTCAAGAGACTAATTCTGGTGCTGAAAAAGTGGCTGAAAAAGCTTAAAGTCGATGCCCGGCATCAACTTTTGGTTGCAAGTCGATGCTAGGCATCGAATTTTCATTTTTAGACACTTAGGATTACTAAAACAGGCAAAATTTCCACTTTTAGAAGTCATACAAGGTCATCTTGTGAAGGCCATAAGCTGAGTTCTAGAGATCCGTTTCAAGCATATCATAGCTTGTTGGAAAGCTCTACTCTTTTAGTTTCATTCAGTAAAAGATCATGGAAAAATAATATTTGAGCTAAGAGAAATTAGCAAAATACTGAAGGTATGTCATTTCAGTGACTAGGAATTTCTGTAGAAGCAAAGTTCTCACTTTAGGCTATCATTTCTCAAAGTTTGGAGTGGCAATGAGTTAATGGTGACCATAGAGGTGTTCTAGTGTCACATTAATTCATTTCTTGTGGTGTTTTACACATCAACAAGTGGTATCAGAGCAGAAAGGTCCTAAAGAGCAGAAGGCGGCAAAGGTACGAGAAGATTTCAAAAGTTTTTCATTAAAGGTTGAAAGGTGAAGCATTTGAAGACACAAGGCATCAAAAGGTTACTTCAAAAGTATCCTCATACACAAAGAACTCCAAAAGGTATTATTCTTTATCCTTTAAGCTCAAAGGTTGCAGCAAAAGGAAAGGAGTATGACAGATCATATCTCCATTGACAAACTGGACCGAGATAATTATCCCGCATGGGTAATGAGAATGGAAGCCTTAATTATGAGTAAGGATCTCATGATATATGTTACAGGTGAAGAAGAAAAGCCAGTATTTGAAGATGAAAGCTGACCAAAGAAAGAGGAACTTGATGCTTTAAAGCATTGGCAGAAGAAGGATGCAAGTGCAAAAGCCTACATCTATAATACAATCTCTGATTATTTGCTACCACACATCAGAGGATTGGAAACATCTGAAGATATATGGAATGCATTGGAGTATCATTTCCAAAGGACTACTAAAGCATGGAAAGCAAGTCTATGGTGAGTTTACAACATTCAAGAAGAAGCCAAGTCAAAGTATTAGTGATTATATCACTAAGATGAAGGATCTAGTAGATAGTCTTGGATCCATAGATGAAGATGTTGAAGATCACAGATTGATTGCTCAACTACTTGCAGGTTTGAGAGGGGATGAAAGGTGGAAACCTTTTGTCTTATCAACAGAACTTTCATTAAATCATTATGTTCCAGATTTGAACCAGTTACTTGGTTTGATGGTCACATATGAGCAAGACTTGAAGGGAGATGGAGATAAAGGACAAAGTTCTGCAATGTACATGAAGAATAAGAAGAAAGGAGATAAAGGTAAAGCAAAGGATGAAGAAGAGTCAACTTCTCAAGTTTATTATGCAAGAGGTAAAGCCACTGGCAGAGGAAGACCAAGAGGTTTTGGAAGAGGAAGAGGTAATCAGAATAACAACAAGAAGGCTTGTTGGATATGTGGATTGAGTAATCATTTGGCTCATGACTATTGGCACAACCAACAAGGATCAAACCAGAATCAAAACAACAATAGCAGAGGTCGAGGTGGAAGATATCAAAGTAATTTTCATAGAGGTAGACAAAGTCAAAGAGGAGGCTATGGTAGAGGTGGAGGAAGAAGTTGGGGACAGAATCAATCCTACAACACCACCTACTACAATTATGCAAATGACACACAGAATGAAAGTCATACATCATTGATGATGAATTCAATCAGCACATCAGATAAAGAAGATCTAAAGGTATTTTACATTGACTCTGGATGTTCTAATCATTTGTTAGGAAACATAGAATTGATGTCAGAATTGGAAAAAGGCATTTCTAGTCATACAGTTCAAACAGGTGATAATACAAGACATAGTGTACATTCAATTGGAAAAGTGAAATGCAAGAGTGGAGTAGATTTGCTAACCAATGTTTTGTATGTTCCTACAATACCTAAAAACTTGATTAGTGTGGGACAGATAGTTGAAAAAGGTTTTCAAGTTAGGTTTACAAATGAAGGAGTATTTGTTGAAGATCCAGAGAATGGATATAATCAGATTGTCTCTGGTAAGAAAGAAGGTAGACTCTTTACTTTAAGAGTGCAAGGGAACATTGGTCAAGCTTTGCTCACACATGGTGAAGGAGTGATTACAGAACTTGATCTCTGGCATAAGAGATTAGGTCATTTCAATGAAAGAGGAATTAAAGCTATGATTGTGAATCAATTTGTACTAGGATTACCAAATGTGCAGAGTCAACATATGGTTTATAAATGTGAAGCATGTCAAATGGGTAAAGCACACAGGTTACCATTTCAGAAGAAAGGTTTTAAACATGATGGATTACTTGAGCTCATTCATACAGATGTATGGGGACCAACAAAAGAAGGATCTATCAGTGGCTCAAGGTATTATGTTCTTTTCATTGATGATGCTACAAGATGGATAACATTATATGTTTTGAAGGAAAGATCAGAAGACTTTGGAGCTTTCAAGCATTTTCATGCATATGCAGAGAGAGTCACAGGTCAAAAGCTTAAGAGACTGAGGTCTGATGGAGGGGGAGAATACTTCTCCCAAGAGTTCAATGATTATCTTTGGAATGCAGGTATTAAGAGAGAAATAACCTGCAGGTATACACCACAACAAAATGGTGTAGCAGAAAGAAGGAACAGGACTTTGGTTGAGTTTACTAGAGCTATGCTAAAGGAGAAGAATTGTCCAAATTATCTTTGGGCTGAGGCTGTAAATACAGCTACATATCTTGTGAATAGATTACCATGTGCATCTCTAAATGGAATGACTCCATATGAAGCTTGGTGGGGTAAGAAACCAACACTAGATCATTGTAGAGTGTTTGGATCGATTGCATATGCTTATGTGCCATCACAGCTTAGGCATAAACTTGAACGAAAGGTAGAAAAATATGTGTTCATTGGTTATGATGAAAAGCAGATGGGTTACAGGTTGTGGAATCCTTTAACCAAACAATTTCTTGTTTCTAGAGATGTTACATTTGATGAACAGAAAAGTTGGTATGCAGATCAAAGTGATACAGCTGAAGAATTTGAAGAAGAGGTAAGAAGATGTGAGAAAGGAAAATCAATTATGCAGGTAAATGAAGATGAAAGGTATATGCAAGCAAGTACATCCAGAAGTGGATTAACAAGAAGGAATGAAGAAGCTCCTATATTTGATGAAGAGGTGTATCCAGACACTTATGAAGAATGTGAACCAAGAAGGTCAACCAGGACTAGAAGACAACCAGAAAGGTATTCTTATGATACTTCTTACATAACTCAGAAGAACTATGCATATATGGTCAAAGATGATGAAGAACCTCAGAACTATGATGAAGCTAAAGGTAAGAAGCAATGGGAAGAAGCAATGAAGGAAGAGTTCAATGCACTAGAGGAGAACAAGACATGGGAACTTGTTCCTAAACCAAATGGTAAGAAGGTTATTGGAAATAAATGGGTTTATAAAGTGAAGAAGCTTGCAGATGGAAGTATTGCCAGATACAAAGCTAGATTGGTGGTGAAAGGCTATGCCCAAACCTATGGCATAGATTATGATGAGACATTCAGTCCTGTAGCTAAGATGTCAATTATAAGAACAATCATTGCTATTGCAGCTTCAAAAGGATGGACCCTAAGTCAATTGGATATAAAGAATGCATTCTTGAATGGATACATATCAGATGAGGTATACATGGAACAACTTCAAGGGTTTATAGATTCCAGGTATCCAAATTTTGTTTGCAGGTTGAGAAGAGCATTGTATGGATTAAAACAAGCTCCAAGAGCATGGAACTATAGACTGGTGAAGTATCTCAATGAACTTGGATATCAAAGTTCAAAAGCAGATCCAAGTCTACTCATCAAAAGAACAGAGGAAGGTACAATCTACATTTGTATTTATGTAGATGACATTATAATCACAGGTACTTCAGATGAAGGAATCAAGCAGGTAAAGAGATTACTTGAAAAAGAATTCAAGATCAGTGATCTAGGAAAGTTATCATACTTTCTTGGAATGGAAGTCACTTATACAGATCATGGCATATATGTATCACAAGAAAGGTATCTTCTGAATCTATTGAAGAAGTTTGATATGGAAAATTGCAGAGAAGCTTCAACTCCACTTGAAGTTAATCACAAGCTCAGTAAATATGATGGTGCATAATACAAAGATATGAGGAAGTATCAATCTCTTTTGGGTAGTTTGATTTATGCTACACTAACAAAACCTGATCTTAGTTATGCAGTGGGAGTTTTGTCACAATTCATGCATTGTCCAAAGGACCCACATTGGATTGCAGGTCAAAGAGTTCTCAGATATATCAAAGGAACTATAAAGGAAGGATTATATTATCCTTTTACATCAGATTTGAAGTTGAGAGCCTACAGTGACTTAGATTGGGCAGGTAATCAAGATGACAGAAGATCAACTCATGGTTACATGATATATATTGGTGATAAGCTTGTAAGTTGGTGTTCAAAGAAACAACATATAGTAGCATTATCATCAACTGAAGCTGAGTACAAAGGACTTGTGGAAGCAGCTAAGGAGGTCATATGGATGCAGAAATTGTTCAAAAGCTTGGGCATTGATCAAGGTATACCTACAATACATGGAGATAATATGAGTTCACTTTATATTGCAACAAATCCAGTTTTTCATGCAAGGACAAAGCACATAGAGATACAATATCATTTTCTCAGAGAAAAGGTAATGGAGAAGGAGATTGAAGTGGAATACATTTCTACTAAAGATCAGTTAGCAGACATAATGACAAAGAGCTTGGATGGTGTGAAGACTAGCAGATTCAAAAGCATGGTAGGAGTAAAAGAAAAGAAGAAGATATGAAGAAACAGAGAATGTCAAATAGTGATTGAGGGGGAGCTGTTGGAGAAACAATCACTAATTGGATATATATTTGAAGGTCAAATCTTTAGAAGAAAACCACATGCCTATGTGAAGGGACAAATTCACAAATGTATTATATTTGTACAGTTAGTTCACTTTAGTTCTAGAAGTTTTTTAAAAAGTCACGAGATAGAGAAAAACTATATAAGTTAGTTTGTATCAACTGACGCGAAGTGAAGAGTGAAGACAATGAGAAAGGGAGTTAGAACTCATTTTGTATGACTAAGAATAGTCGAGCTTCTCTGCGTGAGAAAGCACCTGTGCATTCCTGAGTTTTCATAGTTATGGAAAGAGTTTATTGAACTTCTGTGTATAAGTCTTCTTCTTCCGTCTCCAGTGTTTGTCTTGTGTGAAATGATTTCAAGAGTTGAAGTTTTCCAAGCAAGTTGATGCCTGGCATCGAGTTTGTGCTGATAAGTTTGTGTTTTATTTTCTGAGTTCCAAATCCTGCTAAATCTTCTTGAAAAGATGATGTTTGTGGAGCAACTCGATGCCTGTCATCGAGTTTCAGCGTAAAGTCGATGCCTGGCATCGACTTCCCACATAAAAGTGGTCTTGTTCATGTGTGTGTTCAAGTGACTAATTCTGGTGTTGAAAAAGTGGCTGAAAAAGCTCAAAGTCGATGCCCGGCATCGACTTTTGGTTGCAAGTCGATGCTAGGCATCGAATTTTCATTTTTAGACACTTAGGATTACTAAAACAGGCAAAATTTCCACTTTTGGAAGTCATACAGGGTCATCTTGTGAAGGCCATAACCTGAGTTCTAGAGATCCATTTCAAGCATATGATAGCTTGTTGGAAAGCTCTATTCTTCTAGTTTCATCCACTAAAAGATCACGGAAAAATAATATTTGAGCTAAGAGAAATTAGCAAAATACTGAAGGTATGTCATTTCCGTGACTAGGAATTTTTATAGAAGCAAAATTCTCACTTTAGGCTATCATTTCTCAAAGTTTGGAGTGGCAATGAGTTAATGGTGACCATAGAGGTGTTCTAGTGTCAATTAATTCATTTCTTGTGGTGTTTTACACATCAACAATCAAGCATTGATTATCAAGCATTGTTCTTTAATACAATAGATCAACAATCAAGCATTGTTCTTTAATACAATAGATCTTCATTACTCATCTATGGTCTCTTTGTTATAGTCATTCATAACAATCAACTTGTACTGCTCATATCTCAATCATTTCTCCACCATTTTATATGTTCTATAGCTTTTTGGAATCACTCCAAGTTGTCTACATGGTCACAAATTTTGAAGAAAATTCATTCAGCAGATTTGGAGAAAAGCTTGTCAAAGCACTCGCTAGTCAAACTCTCCAGAGGTCGTAAAAAATCGAGGGAAATGATTTGATTGCTAAATTGATTGCTCTGTGTATAGTGATCATTTTAAGTGATTCCATTTGGAATTATTAGATTACTAAGCTCATTAGATACCTCTAAAAGGAATTTTTCTAATTCCTACTGTATTGGAAGCACTAAGCATAACAAGTAGCAGGTGTGTGAACAAAAATGGAAAGTTTTCATTAATCCTTCAACTTGGAAGTAGTCTGTTTTGGTTCAATCTTTTCTCACATCATTTCCAAAGTACATAGGCACTTATTTAGTGTCATTGGAAAGCTAAGAGGGCCCACAACTCAACTCTGAAGCTACAAGGGGCTGGTACAAAGCAGAATTTGGCAGTACCTACTCATTTCTTGGAGTGTCCATCCATCTTTCCCCACAATGGTATTAGAGCAAAGCTAAGGTAAAATGGGAGATGGTTTTCCTTCTTTCATTGATAAATTGGACACGAACAACTACCAAACATGGTCATTGAGGATGAATTTATAATTGCAAGGAAGGAGCCTCTATGGATACATCTCAGGAGATGAGGAGATGCCCATATTCAAAAGCAAAGGACAACCTACAAGAGAGGAGCATGAAAGACTCAACACATGGTGTGCCAAGGATGCATTAGCAAGGTTTTAATTACTTAATTCAATCTTTGATTTTCTTCTTCCACATATTAGGAATTGTAAGACATCCCAAGAGACTTGGGAAACATTGTCTTCATATTTCTCTTCCAACACAAGGGCTAGGAAGAACCAATTGTGGATTGAGTTTACCACTCAAAGAGAGCAACCCAAGCAAGGCATCTCAAAGTATGTGACCAAAGGCAAAGATGTAGCAGATCAATTGGCAAGCATAGGAGAAGAAATCGAAGAGGAGTAGATTGTAAGACAAGTAATCAATGGTATTAAAGCTAATGATAAATGAGAGAGCTTCACAACTGCCATGGACTTGTACATGGACATGCGGATTCTAGAACTTACCACACTCATGGGGCAACTATTTACCCATGAAGCCAAGCTCAACAAGAATGGAGATTCATTAAGAGGTAACAACTCTTCTGCCCTATACACTGATAAAAGTAAGTCCAAAGAGAAAGGGAAGAACAAAAAGGCTGAAGATGAAGGAACTACCTCCCAAGCCAACTATGCAAGGAGAGGTAGAACCTCAAGAGGAAGGGGCAGAGGAGGTAAGCAGGGTAGGGGGAAACCCTATAACTCCTCACCATGTAATATTTGTGGATTGTCAAATCATACTACAGATGAGTGTTACAAGAATTTCAAGAATCAGAGAAGTAGAGGATATCAAAGAGGTGGATATACACAATCAAGAGGAAGATTCAATCATCATCAAGGATACAACAACAACTACAATAGAAAATACCAAGGAGGCTACAAATCAAGGAAGGACTACGACAACTACATAGAGGAGCAAGAAGATTCTCTTCTGATTATGAACATGACTTCAAAACAAGGTACAAATGATGATAATCTATTCTACATTGACTCAGGATGCTCAAACCATGTGGCAGGCAATGTAGCTCTTCTCTCTGACCTTGAGGAACCAAAGGGTAAGCATCAGGTACAAACAGGTGATGAAACCAAGCACTCAGTGATTAAATTAGGAAATGTTAAGATCTCTGATGGAAACAAGAATCTATTGAACAGTGTTCTATATGTACCTAGAATTACCAAAAATTTGATGAGTGTTGGACAGATTGTGGAAAAGGGTTTACAGGTTAGATTCAACCAATATGGAGCATTTGTGGAGGATCCTCAACATGGGTTCAAGAGAATTGCCAAAGGAGAAAAGACAAGTAGATTATTCACTTTTGAACTTGAAGATACAAGGAATATTGCACTTTATAGTTACAAAGATCAAACACTCTCAGAGCTTGAAATTTGGCACAAGAGATTAGGGCATGTTGGTGAAAGAACTTTAAAACAAATATGTAGAGACCAATGTGTGCTTGGGATACCTAATGTATCCAAGCAACACATGATTTATAAATGTGGTGCTTGTCAGTTTGGAAAATCTCACAGGTTACCCTTCTCAAGGAAAGGCTACATGCATGAGGACTACCTAGAGCTTGTCCATACAGATGTATGGGGACCAAGTAAGGATCCCTCAATTTCTAGATCAAGATATTATGTATCTTTCATTCATGATTACAGTAGGTGGACTGTATTGTACTTTATGAAGCACAAAGATGAAGTATTCAGTTGCTTTAAAAAGTATATTGCACTTGTTGAAAACCAAACAGGGAGAAACCTAAAGAGATTAAGGTCAGATGGAGGAGGTGAGTACTTCTCAAATGAGTTTGATGCATTCTTGTAGGATAGAGGAATCAAGAGAGAAATTACAACAAGGTATACCCCTGAGAAAAATGCGGGGGCAGAAAGGAGAAATAGATTAATTGTTGAAACAGCTAGGTCAATGTTAAATGAGAAAAAATTACCTAATTACTTGTGGGCAAAGAGTGTATCTATTGCCACTTATCTTGTAAACAGGTTGCCATCCAAATCCCTTGATGGGATGACCCCATATGAAGCATGGCATGGTAGAAGACCCTCACTTGATCATTGCAGGATCTTTGGATGTGTAGCTTATGTGCATATCCCTTCTCAGATAAGAGGTAAGCTAGACCCTAAGGCAGAGAAGTGCATCTTCATAGGGATGACTTGAATCAGAAAGGATATAGGTTCTACAATCCTTCAAACAAAGGATTTATGGTCAGTAGAGATGTTGTCTTTGATGAGAATGACTCTTGGTTTGATAGTGAATTCAGGAAAGTAAAACTACCTTATGACTTGGAAGAGGAGTTTCCAATCCTCACTAAGGAGGAGCCTACTCAAAATGGGGACATCAACTCAGCTGATGTGGACATTATCAACCTAGAAGAGTTCAAGGCATGGAAGTCCAAAGGCAAAGTCAAGATGAAGAAGTTGGAGGATATACCTAAATCATCCAACCAAGCAATCAGAAGATCACAAAGGGAGAGCAAGAAGCCAATCAGATATGGGTATGACACTTCCCTAGTTACTAAGCACTCTGTGTATCTTGCAAAAGACTTGTCATTTGAAGAACCATCATCATATGAAGAGGCAAAGACCAAGGCAAAATGGAAGGAAGCTATGGATGAGGAATTTGAAGCACTCAGGGAGAGTGATACTTGGGAACTAGTACCAAAGAAGGAGTCTATAAAGGTAATTGGTTCTAGATGGATCTATAAGATCAAAAGGAATTTTGATGGGTCAATAAGCAAGTACAAAGCTCAACTTGTGGCTAAGAGCTTTGCACAATCCCAAGGAGTTGATTACGAAGAAACCTTCTCACATGTGGCCAAAATGCCAACCATCAGGGTATTGGTAAGTGTGGCTGCATCAAAGAATTGGAACATGTATCAATTGGATGTAAAAAATGCATTTCTAAATGGCTGGATTTCAGAGGAGGTGTACATGTCTCAACCTCCTAGCTATGAGGACCCAAACAAGGTAACATATGCATGTAAATTGAACAAAGCTCTTTATGGATAGAAGCAAGCACCTAGGGCATGGAACCATAGGTTGATCACATATCTTCAGGATCAAGGCTTTATCATGAGCAAAGCAGATACATCTTTGTTTATCAAAAGAAGTAATTCAGAGGTAATATACCTATGTATATATGTTGATGATATCATACTCACAGGTAATGATGCTAATGGCACCAAACAGATTAAGAATTAGATGATGAAGCAGTTCAAAATTAGTGACCTTGGATCACTAAAATTAGTGACCTTGGATCCAGAGTTAGTATAGACTTGAGTTAGTCTATACTAACTCTGGAATTTATATTACTCAAAGAAAGTATATACAGGACATGTTGAAGAAATTTCATTTGCAGGATGCCAAAGTTGCAAGTACTCTAATGGAGGTAAACCTAAAATTAAGTGCTCATGGAGGTGATGTGCTTGAGAACATTGCAGGATACCAAAGCATAGTGGGAAGCTTGAACTATGCTACATTGATAAGGATTGATATTGCTTATAGAGTAAGTGTTCTAAGTCAGTTTATGCACAAACCTAGGGCACCTCATTTGGAAGCTGCCAAAAGGATTTTGAAGTACCTTAAGGGCACTCAAAATCAAGGATTCTATTTTCCTTATACCTCAGACTTGGACATCAAGATATATTCAGATGCAGATTGGGTAGGTTGCAAAGATGATAGAAGAAGTACCTCAGGATACCTATCTTTTGCAGGTGATAAACCTATATCATGCTCTTCACAGAAGCAACCTACTGTTGCTTTATCTTCTACAGAGGCACATTATAGAGGATTGGCCAATGCTACTCAAGAGGCCATATGGATCAGATTGTTATACATAGATTTGGGTTTGCATACTACATCTCAAATGATTTTTGGAGATAATACAAGCTCATTACATCTTGCAGCAAATCCTATTTATCATGCTAGGACCAAGCATATAGATGTCCACTATCATTATGTGAGAGAGAAGCTATTGAGCAAGGAAATTCAGATGGATTATGTATCAACTAATATGCAATGTGCAGATTTATTGACTAAAGCATTAGATGGTACAAAACTTTGCACGTTTAAGTCAATGATTGGATTGAAGGACAGTCATGAAGATTGAAGAAGAAGACCAAGCCAAATTGTTTGGCTTGAGGGGGAGTTGTTGGTGCAAAGTTCAAGCCTACACATTTGGCTAGAAGTTCATGAATATTTGAAGCTCCATGGAAACCATTGCTAGGACGATTTTATCCTTTACCATTTGTAAAAGTCATTTCTTGACTTGGAAAAATCATTGTAACTACCACCAAACTCGTGGAGTTTATTAGTTGAGAAGTCACGACTCAAATTTGAAAGAATATCTCCTAGATTGAAGGACCACTTTTTAGTGAGAGCCAATGAACAATTCAAATTCAAATTTGAAATCACGCAACTATAAAAGATGGCTGGAAAACTTGTGGTACAGATGACTCCATTCCCAAGTTCTTCAGTGCTACATTGTAAGAGAGTGAGGTCTACATTGTAACCTACACTACTCATCATCATCAGGCATTGATTATAAAGCCTATGATCTTGTACAACATTGTTCTTTAATACAATAGATCTACATTACTCATCTATGGTCTCTCTGTTATAGTCATTCATAGCAATCAACTTGTACTGCTCATATCTTAGTCATTTCTCCACCATTTTATATGTTCTATAGCTTTTTGGAATCACTTTGAGTTGTCTATATGCTCACAAATTTTGAAGACAATTCATTCAGCAGATTTGGAGAAAAGCGCCTCGAAGCACTCACTGGTCAAACTCTACAGAGGTCCTAAAAAATCAGGGGTAATGATTTGATTGCTAAATTGATTGCTCTGTGTATAGTGCATCATTTTAAGTGATTCTACTTGGAATCATTAGCTTACTAAGCTCATTAGATAACTCTAAAATGAATTTTTTTAATTCCTACTGTACTAGAAGCACTGAGCATAACAAGCAGCATGTGTGTGAACAAAAATAGAAAGTTTTCATTAATCCTTCAACTTTGAAGTAGTCCATTTTGGTTCAATCTTTTCTCACATCATTTCCAAAGTACATAGGCACTTATTTAGTGTCATTGGAAAGCTAAGAGGGCCCACAATTGAACTCTAAAGCTACAAGGGGCTAGTACAAAGCAGGATTTGGCAGTACCTACTCTAGTGTCCATCCATCTTTCCCAACAAATCCTCCTCTAGGTCATAAGGTAGCTTAACTTTCCTGCAATCATCATCAAACCAATAGTTGTTCTCATCAAAGACAACATCTCTGTTAATAATAAAACATTAGTACTTGTGTGATATAATGTGTACCCTTTTTTATTTAGGTCATACCCAATAAACACACATTTCTCTGCTTTAGGATCCATGTTACCTCTGATTTGTGATGGACTATGTGCATAGGCTATGCAT
Source organism: Ceratopteris richardii (assembly GCA_020310875.1). Taxonomy (NCBI): domain Eukaryota; kingdom Viridiplantae; phylum Streptophyta; class Polypodiopsida; order Polypodiales; family Pteridaceae; genus Ceratopteris; species Ceratopteris richardii. The sequence continues at coordinate 142,654,098 of CM035411.1, read as the reverse complement.
CCAAATATCTTGCAATGATCAAGACTAGGTCTTCTTCCATTCCATGCTACATATGGTGTCATCCCATCCAAATGCCTTTGATGAGAGTCTATTAATGAGATAGGTGGTTGTAGATACAGCCTTTGCCCACAAATAATTGGGTAATTTTTTCTCATTAAGCATGGACCTTGCATCTTCAACTATGGTTCTATTCCTCGTTTTTGCTACTCCATTCTGTTCTCGCGTATACCTAGTTGTGATCTCTCTCTTGATGCCTCTATCTTGGAGATATGCATCAAACTCATGGGAGAAATATTCTCCCCCTCCATCTAACCTTAGCCTCTTTAATGTTTTCCCTGTTTGATTTTCAACAAGAGCAAGGTACTTCTTGAGACAATTGAATACTTCATCCTTAAGCTTCATAAAGTATAGGATGGTCCATCTTCTACAATCATCAATAAAAGATACATAGTACCTAGATCCTAAAATTGATGGCTTCTTTCTAGGTCCCCAAACATCTGTGTGGACTAGCTCCAACAAGTCATCATGGATGTATCCTTTCTTCATAAAGGGTTGTCTATGTGATTTTGCAAGTTGACAAGCACTGCACTTGTATATCATATGTTGCTTGGATATATTAGGTAGGCCAAGCACACTTTGATCCCTACACATTTGCTTCAGATTTCTTTCACCTATTTGAGCCAATGTTTTACGACACATTTCAAATTTTGATAGGGTTTGACCTCCATAATTGAACGAAACTGTATTTCTAGTGTCTTGGAGCTCAAGTAAAGATTCTAACTGTCTTTTCTCCTTTTGCAATTCTCTTGAATCCCTGTCGTGGATCTTCAACAAATGCTCCATTCCTTGTGAACCTTATTTGCAATCCTTTCTCTACAATTTGTCCAACGCTTATAAGATTCTTTGTTATGGTAGGCACATACAATACCTTGCTGAGTAGATTCATATTTCCATTTGGAGTCTTCACATTTCCAATCTTTTCCACTGAGTGCCTAGTGTCATCTCGTGTTTGAACCTCATGTCTATTTCTTGGATCTTCCAAGTTTGATAGTAGAGCCACATTCCCTGCTACATGATTTGAACAACAAGATTCTATATAAAATACATGCTCATCTCCTTTACCTTGCTTCATAGTCATGTTCATCAACAGAAGTTATCCCTCTTGTGTTTGCTCTTCAGTGTAATTGTTGTATTCTCTCCTTCCTCTCTATCCTCCTTGATGATTTGTATTGTTGAAATTGTTGTTGTAACCATTGAAGTTATTTGGTCTGCCTCTTGTACTTCCATAGCCTCCTCTATTGAAGACTCTTCCTCTTTGATTTATGGGGTTACTGAAATAGTTCTAAGTTGTATGACTAGTTAGGCCACATATGGCACATGGAGAAGAGCTTTGAAATCTCCCCCTGCCTTACCTCCTCTGCCTCTTTCTCTTGTGCCTCTACCTCTACCTGCAAAATTTGCTCGGGATGTACTAACTTCATCATCAAATCTTTTTCCTTTTCCTTTGTTATCTTTACTTTTATTCTTATCTATGTATAGGGCAGAGGTTTGGTTACCTTTTGATTTGTCACCATTCTTCACAAGCTTTGCTTCATGAGTGAACAATTGTCCCATGAGAGTGTTGAAATCAGGTACTTTCATGTCCATGTACATGTCCATTGTTGTGGTGAAAGCTTCCCATTTATCATCTGCCTTGATTCCATTGATTACTTGTCTCACTATCTACTCCTCTTCAATGACTTCTCCAATGCTTCCAATTTGAGATGCTAAGTCCTTCATTTTTGTGACAAAGCCAGTCACACTTTGCTTGGGCATCTTCATGAGTGTGGTGAATTCCATCCAGAGTTGATCCTTCCTAGCTCTAGTGCTTGATGAGAAGAATGCTTCAAGGGCATTCCATGTCTCTTGTGAGGTCATGCAGATCCTAATGTTTGGAAGTAAAAGATCAGAGACTGATTTGAAAATATAGGATCTAGCTAGAGCATCTGTTGGAAGCAGCCAGAGGCACAGACGACGCGGAAGCATGTAACGACGGAGCAGGGAGCCAGTCAAATCTTTTTTCAAAGAATCATGTTCTAAAAATACTTTTCAAAAACCTCCAACAGTGATTTTTATCACTATTGTAACATATGTAACATAGAAAACCCCATTTTGTAATCCATAGCTCCATTTTGTGCAAGCCGAGGAGTCCTCGAGCTTGAGGAGCTTAGGTAGAACAAGCGTATCAATTTTCGTTATTTTTAGACATCGCTTACCCTTCCAAATAGCATCTAGGACCTAATTTTTAACTAGGCCGGTCACTAGATGTGAAACCGGTCAAAACTAGTCTAGAAACTATAAAAAGAGCTAGAGAGCTCATTTTTGAGGTTAGCTTGTTTGAGGTTAGAGTTCTTTTGAGCTTGTAATAGTGTTCTTGAGTAATAGAGTTGATTTCTCACCTTCCATTGTGTCTTGCTTGTCTCTTCGTAGTGTGTGTGTATGTGTGTGTGCATTTCTATGCTTCTCACCTTCACTCTCACTTTATCTCACATTCACGATCTTCATATCACTCCTATCTCTTCCGCGGATTGACAATTAAGGAGGTGCAGCTTCTTAACGTGGTTCTCACCATTGTGCTAGAGCAACACCAAATTTGGCGCCGTTGCCGGGGATCGAGTCTAGGACGAATGTGTGATGGTAAGAGTATAGCAAGAAGTGGCGTTGGAAGGTAAAAATTTCAGTTTTTGTTGTTGTTTTTACTTAGTTTTTAGTGTTTTTCACCTCCCCCACACTCCATCTTCATCACCGCATCATCTTCATCTCCAAAAAAATCAAAAAATTCACCATATCCACCCATTCTCCTCATTTCCCCTCATTTGTGCATGCGAGAGAGTGAGAGAGAGCTTTTGTGCTTGTGTGTGCTTTTGCTTTCTTGAGTTTTCTTGCAGGTACAGTACTCCAGTGCATCAAGAAGGCTGCAAAAAGGTAAGAAAATCACCTTCTGTCAGAAATTTCCGAGTGTGTCAGACCATCGCGATGGTCTGCAAACTTCAGAATTTTAGGTAAGCGACCACACAGGCGTGTAGGCGACCCTTGCGCATCTACAAATCCACAGACGCATTTCAGAAATTCTCAGTTTGGTGGACCATCGCAACGGTCTCAGACCATCGCGATTGTGTCACACCATCGCGATTGGCTCACGCCATCGTGACGGCTCGGCCGGACCATCGCGACGGTTCCACGCCATCGCGACGGTTCCACGCCATCGCGACGGTTCATTTGGACCATCGCGATGGTTCGGTTGACCCCACACCATCGCGATTGGCTCACGCCATCGCGACGACACCCTTACACCATTGCGACAACTCAAATTTTGGACCATCGCGATTGGCTCACGCCATCGCGCCCAGACCATCGCGATTGGCTCAAGCCATCGCATCTGTGACCATCGCGACGGTTCACTTTGGACCATCGCGATTGTTCACGTTGACCGTTGACTGACGCCATCGCGATTGTCCGCCTAATCGAGCCATCGCGACAGTTCACACTCACGCCATCGCGATTGTTCACCCTCACGCCATCGCGACGGTTCACTTTTGGACCATTGCGACCGTGCACTTCAGACCATCGCGATTGTTCACTTTTGGACCATCGCGACCGTGCACTTCAGGCCATCGCGATTGTTCACCCTCACGCGATCGCGACGGTCCCAGACCATCGCGATTGTCTCAGACCATCGCGATTGTACACCCCCATCGCAAATTTTAGGGTTTCATTTTTTGGCCAATTTTGGGGCTAATTTTGGGAAATTTTTGGGTGATTAGACTCATAGGAGACCCCTTAGCTCATATTTGGAGAAACATCGGTTTGTCAGTTTTTACCCCCCAGGGCCTGAACGGTCATAACTTTTTCATTCGAAGTCCGTTTTTTGAGCTTAATAGCTCGTTAGAAAGCTCTTGACGAGTACTACGTGACCTCAACTGTTTTTTTCTTAAAGGATACGTCTATTTTTAGATAAGCTATTTTGAGGTTGACCTAGTTTGGGACTAGAAAGCCAGGGGGCAAACATTGAAAAGTTGGGCAAAAGGGAAGGGACTTAAAAGGTGTATATAATCAAGTGCTTGATCATCCAGCTGTGAATTGGTCTAATATTGGATTTTTCCAGGTCTAGCAAGGGCAATCAAAGGCAACCAAGGCAAGGCAGTGAAGGGCATAAAGCTTGGGAAGCGCGACTTCTTGGGCATCAGAGCAACCAGAAAAGCTGACTCGAGGTTGGAAGATTACTTAACCCCCTCAGTCAATTCTTAGCTTAGGATAAACGCTAGCATTGGGGATTAAAGACGATAGGAACGCCTCAAGTTCAAGATATTTAATTCTTTCAAGTCTAAGACTACAAGTAAAGGTGTGTGATACGAAAACCTAAAGGAAAGAACCTAAGTCTGACGGAACGAGAACTCAAAATTATAACAGAAAGTCGAATTCCTGACGCATACAGTAAGACAAGAATCTAAAGAAATTTAAAAAGAATCAAGAAGTAATAACAAAGAATCATTGACGATCTGAGCGTGTACTGAGTGTGCAAGGAACAAAATTAATGAACCTTAGATCGGGCAAACATATAGGTAAGTCAGACCGACGAAGCCTTAGATCATCAGAGGCAAGTGTAAGAACTACTGCACGATTGTGGGCTCAACAATTGAACACTAGTTATCCCTACGAGAGCTCAGATACTAGCGAATCAGAAATGGCATTTAGCACAGAAAGACCAGAAGGAGGGTCGAATGTAGCCTATTTAGAAAAACCAGAAGGACCCTATAGAACACAACTAGAGTTTCTCTGAACCAATCGATTAGGTGCTCGCATCTATGAGGATGGTTTGCGAAGGCAAGTGGTGCAAATGCACAACCCCGATCAACCCATTGGATTGGAACATCCAGTGGTGAAATTCGAGAGAGACGCGTACATAGACAAGGAAGGAACGAGGTACATCTTAAGTACGTAGCCAAACAATACCAACGAGTTTGGCGTGATTCAGCCAGAGACGGAAGCTAAATCTCAAGGAAAAGAACCATTAGAAGAGCCTAGAACACCTAGAGGGAAATCTGTACTGACACGAGTACTAATCCCAGAATGGATCCCTCAGGACAACAGAAGCATAGAGTTGTTTGTAAATAAAGAAACTGATGAAGCCTTTTGGAAATACAAGACAGAACTACTTAGTGAGGTAGGTATCATCACTATATACGAGTTCAAGGACCCGGATACACCTGGAAAGGTTGTATACCTGGATGAGACTTCAGAAAGAGTCTTTGTGGTGCCTGACCGCGCTAAAAACGCATACACATGGAGAGGTGAATTGGTATTCCCTCCATCTAGGACGAACATGAATACAAGTCAACAAGGGGCAGGAACATCATCAGCCCATGGAAATCAAAGAGAGAAAAATAAAGAAAGACCCGAAGTAAGCTTCACTCATCCCGTAGGGAGAGATAGAACAACCACGGACACTAATAGAGCGGATAGACAAAGAGATCATGGAGTACTAGGTGGTAGAGATGATTTTCCTCTACCTAGACCACGCGAACACGCAAGAATATTGAGACCCACTCAGTTAGTGAAATCCATGAAAAATTATTTTGATGGGACAGGAGATCCCTATGACCATGTTGCAGAATTCAAGCAAGTACTAAGAGCCGAACAAGTCGAAGACATGTTCACGCAATACAACGCATTTGGACTAGCGTTAAAGAATACAGCTTTAACTTGGTTCCAACCATTGCAACAGAGGCAATTTAGAGACATCCATCACTTTTTAGAGTCATTCATCACTGAATTCTCTAAAAGTGGGATTAGACATGACACGTCTTCGTTGATTCATAGCTTTAAACAGACCCCTCAGGAAACAGTAAGACTGGCAGGACGTAGGTTTAGACAATATGTTGAACGATGTCCAATGCAAGAGCTACCCTCACAAGCTAAGCAAGTGTCATTGTTTTTAGATGGCTTGTTGAGCTCTAAACTACGCTCCTACGTGTACCTAAAAGAACCCAGAACGCTAGAGCAATGTGTAAGAATTTGTATAGACATTGAGGACAACTTAGGAGACGAGCTGGAACTCTCAAAGGTCTATAAGGACTCAGACTGTTCATCTCTAGCATCCAAAAAATTGTCTAGCTCAATAGAAGACCTAGCAGAAAAAGTGGCTGAGAAACTAGGAGTTTCTAGTAAACCTAGGGTGCTAATGAACAAGCGTTGTTACACCTGTGGTGGTGATCATATGGCAAATGTGTGTCCCAATGCACCACAACCTCAAGCCAACCCTAGTGGCCAATATTGTACAATTGAGAGAAGATACACGAATCATACGGCTCAGGACTAACCATACAACAAACAGACCGTGAGACAGAACTACCCGCAAGCATACCAGTAGCCAGGTAGGTATCAAGGCCATTACAATGCTCAGCCTTATTACTATAGGCCTCCTCAGAACTACCCATACCAGGCTCAACAGAGACCTCAACCTGTCTTAGTTCAGCAACCACCCCCACCAGCGAATGTCATCTCAGTCAAATACGCTGCTGCAGAAGAGAACCTAAGTAGGGCCTTAGTGCCTTCTTCACCTTTGATCACAGAGGGTGACCCGAATTCGAACAGTTTTGACTCTACGCATGTAGATAGTCCACCCGCATATTACACAGAGTCACCAGAACACGTAGAAACATATCATTATGATAGTCCACCAGTGGAACCTAGTTGGGAGCCAGACTATGCTAATGTGATGTACACAAACCCAAATCCACGGCCCCAATTAAGACAACAAAGACCACAGGGCCCTAGAGGACCATGCTTTAGGTGCCAAGGAGACCATTTCATAAAGGATTGTCCACATCCTCCGATATCAGGACAATCACAGTACTATAACATCCAAGGCTTTTGTGCTGATTATGGCAAAGAGCACATAATCAAAGATTGTCCTAAAAATCCAGTTAACGCTTCGAATGTGACACCGATCAACGTGATAGGTATTGTGAACAACGCAGATGGATCCAACCCTACATACGTGCCTATCCAAGCTATCACAAGAGCCCAGGCGCTCTTACAGAACCAACAGCTTAATTAGGAGAAAGTAGCCGGAACTAGTGAAGTCGTAGAATCTAGCAGTAAAAAGACAAAATCTTGGAAAGATTCTAGAGAAAGAATAAAGAGAAAGTGGAGTAAAAAGATAACTGAGTTGGAAGGAAGTTTAAAGGAATCTAGAGCCAAAATCCTAGAATTGACTTCACAGGAATTGAATCAAGAGAATCCAGCTCAGAAATCAGGATCAGTTCTAGCGGAACCCATACCAGAAAATCTAGACATGATGTTTCGTGCATATCAGGCTAGATTAAAAGAGGGACCTCAGGTAGCTGAAATGAGCAAAAACTACCCTCGAGCTAATCTAGAAATTGAGAGAACTAAACTTTGCATGAAGATGGTAGAACTAGCACAAGCTTTGTTTGAAGCCTCTAGATATCTCAATTGGAATAACATGGCAAAACCGGAATTGCATTTTCAAGGACTAATGGAGAGGCTAGAATATTTGATTGAAAGCAAAGAGAAAAAGGATCAGCATAGGAACCCTATTGTCTCAGAGACACAGGAAAGGAATGCACCATCCCTGTCTCAAGTACCCAATACAGAAAGTCAAGACAATTTGTCTTCCATACATAGGTACTCACATGAATTTTTGAGAGAAATCCAAGAAGAGAAATGGAGAAAAGAACAAGGAACCCATCCTCCTATTCAAGAAATAGACGACTTGCAAGAACAATTTCCCCAAGACATTCCCTCTATATACGATGATGTAGAGGAAGAACAACTGAGTGAACACACAGGATTTGAATCTAATTCTTTACAAGAATTACCTCAGTTCACAGGACCTTGGGAAGCAAAGTCTATTAGTATGAGAGCACCCACGATAATAGTGAGGAATGAAGAATCAGTAATCCCTAGAAACATGGAAGTGATCAAGAACACTAAAGTACAATGTAATCTCACTCTAGAGGAGTTGTTAAAGGTAAAACCAGAATTGTGGAAACATGTAGCAAGTCAATTCCCCGAGCTTGCTACTACTTCCTCACAAATAGGATCACATAAGAAATGTGTAAAGTAGCCAAACAAGAGGAAGAAAGGTTAGAAGCCAGGACCTTAGGTGCAGAACAACATCCACGAACCCTTCAAGATCCAGCCTACGCACCTGTAGTATTCCCAGACGAGGAGTTTGAACCCCATGGTTCGGCAAAAATCCTAGCAACCATGGATGTAGCCATCAATGAAGAACAATGGACACCCCACTGTGACGAGGATGGCTATGACATATCAGTTTTCACGATAGAGCCAATCATGTGCGATGCAATTTTAGAAGAGTGTGAACCTAACACTGATGCATTTGAGGATGCAAGCGATTTTGATTTAGAATCAATTATCATGGACCCACCCTTTGCATCAGAGGAAGAATATTTTTTCGAGGTAGAGACTCACACTCAGAGACACGAGGAAATTACGAATGAGGTGAGGTTAGCCACGGAAGTGACTAACAAGAGTGAAGGCAAGAAAAGAAAGAAGAAAGAAACCATGTAAGAAAAAGAAGAATCTTTATTTGAAGTACCCGAGAACTTCAAGAAATATGAAATCGAAGATAGAAGAATCATGGTACGAATGCCTAATAGAAAGGAGAATGACGGACAAGTATATGATAACCGAGAGAAAACCAAGAAAATAATCGTAGCCATAGAAGGAGAAGAAGAAAAATGTACATACATAGGGCATGATTTGACAACTGAAGAAGAAGAAGAGCTCGTTGCCCTATTGCGCGAATATAGAGATGATTTTGCTTGTAGTTACAAAGATTTGAAAGGAGTAGATCCAGATATATGCTCTCATAGTATCCCTATGACTCCAGATGCAAAACCGACAAAACAGAAACCGTACACGTACAATGATAACTACGCTGCGAAGATTAAAGAGGAGATAGATCGCTTGATAGAAGCAGGATTCATTTACGAAATTGAGCATACCGAATGGGTATCTCCCATTGTGGTAGTGCCCAAGAAGAATGGAAAATTGCGTGTGTGTATTAACCTTAAAAAAGTTAATGCCGCCACGATTAGAGACAGTTATCCTCTTCTTATCACAGAACATCTATTGGAAAGAGTTGCGGGCAAGGAAGTTTACAGCTTCCTTGATGGTTTTTCAAGCTATAATCAAGTAGCCATTGCTCCAGAAGATCAACACAAGACGGCATTTGCCACTGAATGGGGCATATTTGCATTTCGTGTGATGCCATTTGGCTTAACAAATGCACCCGCCACTTTCCAGCGACTCATGTGTCATGTTTTTAAGGAATTCTTACGCAAGAGTTTGGAAGTTTATGTCGATGACTTATGTGCTCATTCAAATGTAAGACAGACGCATATCCCAGAGTTAAGGCAAATATTTGACAAATGTCGAGAATATCAGGTTTGTTTGAACCCAGAAAAGTGCGTTTTCATGGTCAGACAAGGCAAAATTCTAGGACACATTGTGTCAAAAAATGGAATCTCTACGGATGAAGAAAAGGTGAAGGTAATTGCAGAATTACCTAGACCAACTAATGTGAAAGAGGTACAAGCATTTATGGGCCATTGCGGTTATTATAGGAGATTCATACACATGTATGCAATCATAGCCAAGCCTTTGTACTCTCTTTTAACCAATTTTGAATGGACAGATGAATGTGAAAATTCATTCAATGAACTTAAACGACGTTTGTGCTCAGCACCTATATTGACAATCCCGGATTGGAGTAAGCCATTCCATGTACATGTGGATGCATCCAATTATGCCATAGGATGCGTGTTAGCACAACCCACGAATGAAGGTAACATAGATCTCCCCATAGCTTACGCGAGCAGACAATTGAACGCAGCAGAAAGAAATTACACGACTACGGAACGAGAAGGATTAGGGATGATCTACGCGGTAAAGAAGTTCAGGCACTACTTGTTGGCCACTAAGTTCAAGTTCTTTACAGATCATCAAGCCCTATTGTACCTAGTCAACAAACCATGTAACATGGGACGACTAATACATTGGTTTCTATTACTCATGGAGTATGATTTTGAAGTAGTAGTCAGGAAAGGAAAGACACATCTTAGAGCTGACCACCTTTCGAGATTAACCTCAGGAGAAGCTCCTCAAGGAATAGCGGATGAATTACCAGATGCTTATTTGTTTAATCTTGAGATAGCACCAGAATGGGCTAAACCAATAGTCCCTATTCTGACATACGGACCCAAGAATCCTAGGATAAAGATCAAAGAGGGAGAGATTACCAAGTCTCAGAGATACCAAATAATGGCAGGAAGCATATACAAACAGGATAATCAAAAGATTCTTGCTTGTTGTGTAGATGAATCAGAACATGCGAATTGGTTGCAATTAGCACACATAGGTGCATTAAAGCAACATCATTCAAAACATCGAACATTACAGACTCCGCATAGGCTAGGAGTATATTGGCCTACGATGGAAGCAGATGTCTACAAGTTGTGTAAAGAATGCCATGTTTGTTGTGAAAGACCACCAGTAGAGCATGCTACATTATATCATGTGTCTCTCACACCAGACTGGAGTGAATCGTTAGTGACATACTTGAGGACGAACACATTCCCTCAAGGAATGGCTTTAGCACGACAACGTAGTCTAGAGCAAGAAGCTCAAGATTACTCACTTATTGGCGATAACCTATACAAAAGAGGACGAGATGGATATCTAAGACAATGTATTCATGAGAGCGATTATCTGAGAATACTAGAGACTGCACACCAAGGTGTTGCAGGAGGTCATTTTGGACCCGATAGGATAATCAAAGCCATCCTCTTTGCAGGATTATGGTGGCCCACTCTTCACATGGATGCTCATACCTATGTTAAGAGATGTGATGTGTGCCAAAGAACTTAGTTTCCTACTCGCAGAGATGAAATGCCATTGAAACCCATGATGGGCGGACGTGCATTTTCAAAGTGGGGTATAGACTTTGTAGGACCCATTAACCCCCCTGCGAAAGGTACACATGCTGAATACATTATTGTTGCCACGGATTATCTTACAAAATGGGTAGAGGCAAAAGCCACAAAAAAGAATGATGCACACACAACTGCAAAATTCTTATTTGAAAATGTCTTTACAAGATATGGATTGCCTATAGAGTTAGTGAGCGATCGAGGCACTCACTTTCTAAACCAAGTCATTGAATATTTGTTACAGGATTTTATGGTGATTCACAAGAAATCCGCACCATATCATCCTCAGGCCAATGGTCAGGCTGAAAGCACTAATAAGATCCTTTGTAACGTACTGACGAAACTCGTGAACAACAAACGTTCAGATTGGGACAAACAGTTACACCACGCTGTTTGGGCATATCGAGTGGCCTACAAGACCGTACTCAATGCAACTCCCTTTCAGATGGTTTTTGGTCAGAATGCTGTGCTTCCTTTGTACTTCTTGATACCGACCCTTAAGGTTGCACAAGAACATCAGTGGATCGGCCATGAATTATCAGCGAGAATAATGGACTTGGAACGATTAGGAGAAACCAGGCTAAAGGCAGCAGCAGGCATATACGCAGCGAAGAAGCGACAAAAAGCATATTTTGATGCACATGTGAAAGATAAAGGCCTAAAAGAAGGAGATTTAGTTCTAGTATATACGCTAAAGCAACACGCACGTAAGTTAGAAAAGCGAGGTTATGGACCTATGATCATTAACAGACTCTCAACAAGTGGAGCAGTACAGTTAACCACTTTAGAGGCTGTAGAGTCAAGCTATATCAGGAACCTCTTACTGAGGATATGCTTAGACGACTCACATTGGCAAAGAAGCGTAAGGAGGAAGAAAATAGAATACGAGCGGAAGCTCAGGCAGCAGCAATAGAACACATTAAACGCATGAAGTTAAGAAGACAAGGACTAGGGAGAGAACATTATAACCATCTGAAAACTACACCCAGATAACCCATGGCCATGTGTCAAGTAAAGTCAACCACTCATCCTAGTATAGTGGACAGGAGACCATTCATTACACTCAGGCTAGAGCACGTCAACCCTTGCCAAGAGCTCAGGGCTTTAATTGACTCAGGTGCTGCGACTAGTGCGATTAGATGGTCCCACTATAAGGATTCAGGAATAGAAATGCGGCCAATTGAGGCATACCTCATAGGGCTAGGAGGCATGGAAACCCCTTGCATGGGTGAGGTGGACCTTCCTATTCTCATTAAGGATGTGACCATGACAACGAAGCTACTAGTGTGCCATGATGACGACCTGATAGAACCCCTAATCCTTGGCCAAGATTGGCTATACGATCACTCAGTGGACCTAAATCTTAGACAAGGCTCCTTACAGATTGGAACCTTAGAGCAGAAGCGAGTGATACCGCTTGACTTCGCTAATTGCATTCCGATTGAGGTTTGTAACCCTAGACCCTATGAAACGCATGCGACGGAAGACCGGAAGATCTTGGGTCAGACCAGTCACGTTATGTCTACACCAACCCACTCGGGCTTGGCTATGGACAGTTGTCAATCAGAAGGGCGACAGGAGATCTTCCCTGGGGCTTCCTGCAAACTAGAAGGGGCAGCTACCCAACCGCTAGGGCAGATGAACACAATCAGCGGTCAGATGGGTTGCATCAGCGGCCAAATGAGCACAATACCCTGCTGTGCTCATCCTTCCAAACTTGCTGTGGACTGGCCTAGATTAAAGATAAATAACGAATCACTTCCTAATGGGCAGGTCACGCAAGTGTTGGATCTCCCTTCTTTTCCAAAGCAGAGCGTCCAATGGACCTCTCAAACCCAACCACGGACGAGTCAACCACAATAGAGGAACCCAGACCGACAACACCACCAGGCAAGGCAAAGAAAGCAGAAGTATCAACCTCATGGAACAAGTGGCACGAGACAAATATGGGTGCCAAAAGGACAGCAACCACAGGCTATTGGCAACACTGCAGACGAGAGCAGGACAAAGTTTCAACAGAAGCAGAGTCAGCATCCAAAGTCCCCTCGATCTTCTTTTACAAGTACCAATACTCGACAGATTTGGATCGCCAAGAAATACCTTATCCATGGACCCACACCCATGCAGATTTGGGTACCCAAACAATGTATTATAGCCCAACCCTCTAGCCATGTAATATATACCCCTCCGAAATCTTTTCATCCTTCAATACCACCAAACCCGATACCACTTTTTGTCCCTCAGCAGAAACATACCACCCACTGCAAGACTCTTAGGAAATGGATACCGAAACGTATCCAAACGTCTTCTTGTACCCCATTATCTAACAATTTTCCCACCCCATTTAAACTCCACCCTTGTAATAATTCACCCTCAACCAAACCTTGTATAAATTCATACACCCAAACCCCACATCAGGCATAATAAAAGCTCATCAAGAATTGTAGGCATAATCTGAACCATGTAGGTGTCTAGAGACCTGCATTAGCTCTACAAAGAATCATTGCATCAATCACTTCACGACACTTGGCTACACGGGTTACACATCGGTTATGGAAAGGGATTGCGGTCTCACATTAATGGGATCATAATTAATTTCCATACTAATGTGTTAATCTTTTGTAGCAGATCTTTTCCATTAGCTCGTCAGCCATCATGCAAACCAAAGCAGGACCATCAGAAGCTGGCCCAAGCACACCAATGGCCAATATTGGAGAATTACTCGCAGAATCTTATCCTACGATGCAACCACCCGAGTTTCAAGGTTTTCCAGGACCCATGCCAATCGATGATCCTCCTAGAGGATATACTGGGAAGATTCATCGTAATTCTCATTGGTTTCAAGGCCTAGCAGGACCATTAGCCGACGTTGATTTCATATTTGAGGCCAATTTAGCATTTGATCTTCGCACATGGACCAAGTACCAGTTCTTGTCAAGAGAATTTGAAGGACTACAGAATACACAAGATCTAACGCACGTTTGGGCACGAACAGGATTTATAGAATATTTTAGTGACCCTCTGCCTAAACCTGATTTTTACAGAGTACCCATGAAGATGAAACTTACGAAGCAGCCGCTTACACACTGGCTATTAAGAAGCTGTATAGAACTATGGAAAAAGTTTGGGCACGCAAAAAGCTGACAGAGGAAGAGAGTCAAGCAATAATAGAACAAGAACTTATCACAGGTGGATTCGAAGACGCATACATCAAAGGATTCAGAGAGTTAGTCAAATTAGTAGGCTCCAACGAAGCCCTCAGGTACTTGCAACGAAAGCCACTACCACAGTTTGACCCCCGCAGAGTACGACTACTTTCAAAGCCCGGCGAATACATTCGTGTACCAACAAGAGCACAATCTTCAGAACAAGCCAGGGAGGCATGCCTCGTCCCCGAAAGTTCGTTGGCTGTAGAAACCATCTTTGTAGATTCCCCACCCCGCGCTACAGCTATACAAACCTCAGTAGTCACTGAAGTACCGACCACCCCAACCGCTCCTCTCTCACCACCCGTCCATCCAGCCTCCCCTCTTCACCCTCCTTCCCCCAGACCAACATCTTCATTCGCCGGTGGCGTTGCAGAAATTGTCTTTACGACCACTCATCCCACAATTCCTGCACCCATCAGCCCTAGTCTACCCCCTCCCACACCCACCTTTCTATCCAACCCATTCCTCCATCCATCTTTTCCATCTTTCCCCACAACTCCAAGACCCCTTTTCCCATTCCCACCGCCATTAACCTTCTCCCCCGTCTCACCTCCCCGACCCACTGTAACCCCTCTTTCCCCTTTCTACCAAGCTGCTCCAGCCAGCCCCCCTGTAAATTACCCCTCAACCTTTGTAGATCCCGTATTTACACCAGCACGAGTACCCACGATCACACCCATATTCACGGTCACCGCACTAGACACGTCCACTGACATGGACATCTCACCACCCACTGCACCATCACTCACTTCACTCACGGCACAAACATTTTTAGGCACATCACAATTTTCAACAATCACTACATCATCCACCTTCCCACCCCCATTCCCCATTCCCGTTGCATCTACACCAACTGCATCTTCATTTAGCACCCCATTAATACTATCACCCACTGTAGATAATGCATTCCGACAGATGTTCATGTGTATGATGCAAGTAAGAGATGAGTTCACATCTCTTGGTGATAATTATCAGCAACTGTAGAGGACAACCAATGACTTACAGTCGAAGCTTAATTTATTGTCTATTGAGAATGCCTCTCTGAACACCCGATACCAGGAATTACGCGAGGCTTATCACAAATTGGAGCTAGAAAGCGAAGAAAAGACCAAGGAAGCAACTGCTGACCTGGATAACTTATTAAGAGCCCAGACAGTCCGCAATGCAACGCTAACACGAAACATGGGCTTACTACGAAGACACCTAGCAGCCACCAAGGAAGAAAACCAGCGCTTACAGGATCAGAACCGAGAAAACTTAGAAGCAGCGCTCGACCACCCAGACCAACCACTCAGTCCTAACAGGTTCAAAGCCATTCCTTCAGACTCGATGAGGATGCTGCTAGAAGATCATGTAAGATTGCTAGATGAATATGACCGCATGAACGAGGAGTTACAGAAACTCAAAGAAGATCACAAATTACTCCAGTTACGAGAACCGGCACACCAAGACATACCAGCACCTATGGACCCCTCTCCTGACCTCCTAGAGGAACTCAACTCATTACGGGCCCAGGTATCGAACCTTGAATCAAGGATTGCAGTATATGAAGCACCACCAAGGCCAGATTCCCCACCTGAGCTTCCAGATGAGGAAGAAACGGTCACCATCCCTGTGGAGGAAACGTTTGAAGAAGCGTACGAGCCACAACCCATCCCAGGCGGACGTGTCACGGCCGAAGGTCAGATGACGTACGAACTTCCGACCCCCGCATGGATGAAGACTATTGAGGAACTTGGAACAACGCACTCAGCTAGAGTAGAGGCACAATTACATGCCATGGCGATGATAGAAGAAAGAATTTTACAATCTCCATTCTTTGCTCATTTGGCCCCGCGACGATACATATCTGGGCATGAGCTACAGTATAAACCGTATTTCATGTTAATGGCCGAATACCAGTTAGCCATTGAGAAAGAGACAGGTAAGAAACCATCGCATGCAACTCAATTCGAGGCGGATGATTTGCCACTAGATGCACAGCAAGGAAGGATCTATCAGCCAGAGTGGCGAAAAGATTTACTACAGCAGTATCCAGAGATGATGAGTACATGGGTAAAGGCACCTTTGCATTTGAAGTACAATCTGTGTTGGGGACCAGTACCACGACGCCGCTCCTGGACTGCCTTTGCTATTAAGGTACAAAACAATAAGCAGTGCCAAGACTGGTTGAATTACCCCTATTTTATGCCACCCATTGAGTTACCAACTGTAGGCTACATGATGGCTACAATTCGCCACTGGCTCCCTAGACTAAAGCATATGGATGATATAGCGGCGCATATGACTGTCAAAATCTTTGACATGATGCAAATGATTTTTAAAGTCTTCCGACGCGTCAAGGCACCCCATGTCAACACCCCGGGCTTTGAGCATGGCAATTTTGACCTGGTATATGATATGAGTACAACGCCATCGCTACGGGTGTGTTATGCCTGGCATTGCAGAATAAAATATCTACCGGCGTGCTACAAGCAGACGTTCGAAGAGATGTTCACAACCGGCTTCTGGGAATACCATTCAGAGGTATTCATAAGCAGGCCTACACATTTATTACAATTATTTGCCTGTGAACGAATGGTCTATTCCACACACTATCAGCTCCCGCCACCGGAAGAACCGCAACCAATCGACTGGGAGAAACTTGAGGCAGATCTGGCCCGAGGCATTCATATCTCTGAGCACACCCTCGCTCAAGACCTCCTATAGAACTATATCCGGCAGACCTCACAACAAGGTTCTGTCAGGGACGACAGAAGCGAGAGGGAGGGGGGTGTTGGAAGCAGCCAGAGGCACAGACGACGCGGAAGCATGTAACGACGGAGCAGGGAGCCAGTCAAATCTTTTTTCAAAGAATCATGTTCTAAAAATACTTTTCAAAAACCTCCAACAGTGATTTTTATCACTATTGTAACATATGTAACATAGAAAACCCCATTTTGTAATCCATAGCTCCATTTTGTGCAAGCCGAGGAGTCCTCAAACTTGAGGAGCTTAGGTAGAACAAGCATATCAATTTTCGTTATTTTTAGACATCGTTTACCCTTCCAAATAGCATCTAGGACCTAATTTTTAACTAGGTCGGTCACTAGATGTGAAACCGGTCAAAACTAGTCTAGAAACTATAAAAAGAGCTAGAGAGCTCATTTTTGAGGTTAGCTTGTTTGAGGTTAGAGTTCTTTTGAGCTTGTAATAGTGTTCTTGAGTTATAGAGTTGATTTCTCACCTTCCATTGTGTCTTGCTTGTCTCTTCGTAGTGTGTGTGTATGTGTGTGTGCATTTCTATGCTTCTCACCTTCACTCTCACTTCATCTCACATTCACGATCTTCATATCACTCCTATCTCTTCCGCGGATTGACAATTAAGGAGGTGCAGCTTCTTAACGTGGTTCTCACCATTGTGCTAGAGCAACAACATCCTTTGATCACCAAGTTGTTAACCTTTATTGTTCTTCTTGAGTTGGTTGCCCTTTGCTTCTGAGGATTGGCATCATCTCATCTCCAAAAATGTAACCATAGAGATTTCTACCTTGAAGACATGCTTCCATTCTAAGTGACCATGCTGAGTAATTACCTCAATATGATTTTTCAATGGATGAAGGAAATCCATCTCCCATGTTGAGTTGATGTAGCTCTGATACCACTATGAGGAGTTGGTTGGATACACTCCAAAGATGAGGTCATGTTGCAATAATCCTGCTCTACACCTGCCAATGTGACTTTAGATTACCTTAGTGGACACATTTAGCTTCTCAAATATGCATTTAGATCCACTATGTACCTTGGAGCATCATTGCCAAATAGTTGTGGCAAAATAGATAACTTTCAAGATAGAGGAACTTCTAAAAACTTGCTAATTTTGGACTTAAACCTCTCAAAGAAATGCTCATTTCTCACTCTCATAGATCATAACTCAAGATCTAATGATTCAAATGAAGTGAAAATTGATAAATAGCAACTAAACTGATCATGTTACCTATCCCAAGTTTAAGTAATTCAAAAGAATAAGTACACATAGAGAACTCAATTGATCAAAGTCTCTGAAATGATGAGATAGTAGCAGACAACAATAGATAGAGATTAACTTGCACTAATGACTCAAAATATATATGATTATGAATGTATGATACAAAGGAGATAAAGTGAACTTACTCATAAATTTTTGAGCTAAATGTAAGCTCAATCATGAGGCTCAATGGCTCATCTTTCTCTATCATTCCCCATGACTAAGAATCACTCCTATTTATACTCATAAATAAATTTGAATTTTGAAATTCTTCCATCTAAAATTGTTCCTCTTCTTTTGGTGGCGATTGATTTGATTCCAACTATTAAGTAGTTGTGATGCATGACTCATAATGTCACGAGATTCCCTCAATCCTTTTCCTTTACTTTTGTCTCAAGAGTCAAAGTCTATGACTTTTGCAAGGTGTGTTCATGTGCACTTTAAGAGTGATCAAAAAATGGATATGTGGTAAGTCCTTGCTATTTGGTCAAGCATCACGGCTGACCAAATGTGCCAACATAGTCTATGCATTGATTTCTAGATTCCAAACTTTTTAAAAAATCACTTTTGAGCTCCTTTTCCCCATTTCTCAATCAAGACATCATTATATTAAGATTGTACTTCTTTTCTTGCAACTCGGTAAGGCCAAAATCATGCAACTTGATGAGAGCACGGGTTGCTTTAACCACGACAATATTTATGAACACCCTCATAATACATGTTGATGCCATGATTATGTTTTTGAGCTTAGAAAAGTATCTCAAGTAAAACAAGAGGGGCTACTCTGGCACTCCATTAGACACGTAAGTTGGATGATCCTCATTACAATGCTGACATATCCTAAGTTTTTTTTGTCTTTGGCCACATGGAACATTATGTTTCTCTTTTTCTTGCTCCATTTGAACCTTCTTCACTACTAGCTCTGCAATTTCTTCAATTGAAGATTTCACTGAATTAGAGGAAGTGGATGCTTAGCTCTTCATATTGGATAGTGAAATATTGAGTTCAACAGCTAAATTGTCCCTTACGTCCATGCTTTCTCTGATGCATTTATTTAAGGTATTGAGCCTTCAAATGTTTACCAATGGGCATAATTTTCCATTAGTCAATCCCTCTATGAATAGAGATATGAACTTCCTCTTTGGTAGACTTTCTCTAGGTTGACATCTATCTACATATTGCTTAAAGCACTTTGTTGCTACTTTCACAGATTCATGATTAGATTTCTTGAAGCTATAGGTTAAATAAGTCAAATCATGCTTAGTTCCTCATTTGCAAAATTATTTGATGAAGTCTTCCACAAGGGCTTTCAAGTTTTTTAGCATGCATATTGCCAATGCTTGAAACCATGAAAACATGGTTCCAAACATAGTTCATCCAAATTCCTTGTATTGAGTGAAAAAGTCAGTGACTTGTTCAACTCTCAGGAACTACTTGAATTCTACTACATGATCATAAGGATAAATAGACCCATCATAACAATTTTTCATTCACTTCACTACTTGGCATGATCAAAGGTGACATCTTGGATCTTCCATTCTAATCACAAGGTTTGGTAATTGAGGATTAACTTGCTTGCAGTTTGGTGCTACATGAACATATTGCTCTTGCTGTGGCACTATCACTTGAAATCTAGCTAGGGGTGCCTCTAGAAATCTAGAGTTCACTTCCTTATCGATATTGTCCAATGGAGCATCAAAAGGATTTTTACTCATTGTAGGCATGGGACTTCCCAACATATCCTTTAGGTCCTCAATTCATGAATGAAGACTAAGGATTAGGTCCTTCAAAAGATAGTTTTGGTTCAATGACTTCCCAATAAGAGTTTCTTGCCTTGTCGCTTATTTCAGGCAACATATTAGAAGCATATTGATTATGATACACTTAGACTATCACTCTCTTGCTAGTTGGAGTAGATGCACTATTCATCAAATATCTCTTTTGTGTACTCCTTTCCATGTAGATGGTCTTCCATGAAGGTTTGATGTTTATAAAATGGAGTATGCACATGCTTGCCATTACCATTCCTTCTAGTGGTGTGGGTAGAATTTTAGGTATGTCATCTTCACCCATGTTGATACTTTTTGAGATACAATCAATTTGTTTGCATCAAGGTATTTTAATCAGTGTCCATGGCTGAAACTAGTGATGTATTCCATATGTTAGTTGTTGTTGAGGATAAGTTGGATGGTACAAATTACCCATTATGGGCTTATATGATGTGTCATGTATTGGTTGCAAAAGGACTATGGAATATTATGCAAGGTGTTGAAAAACGTCCTATTACACCTGCAACCACAATTGTTGAAGGTGATACAGACGGTGTTGAAGATGGTGATATTCTTCATGTTCCTGTTCATGTTGCGGTTCCTACTACACCTATTGTAGAGAAAATTCATTGGGATGGTAGAGATGCTCAAGCACATGCATTGATAGCCTTGCCTATCAAACATGCCATCATTCACTCTTGCAGAACAATGAAGGATGCTTGGGATATACTTACCACTTTATACCAAGCAAGGAATGAGGCTCGTGTTGCTTACCTCTGAAAATAGTTGGAGAGTGAGAACATAAATGAAGGAGATTCCATGGAGAGCTTTTTGACAAAGATCAAAGATTTGAGGGAACAATTTATTTCTCCTGATGAAGTCTTGCCTGACAGTTTACTTGTGCAGAATGATCTAAATGGTCTTCTCAATTCATATCATATTTTTGCTTCTACTCTTTGTTCTATGATGAAAGGCAATCCAAATGCCTTGAAATTTGAGGAGTTAGTCTCTGTTTTATTGCAAGAAGGCCAGTCTAGGCAGAACAGGTCCATTATGCATGTTGTAGATCAAGCTTTCCTAGTTAGTCATAAGGGCAAAGGTAAATGGAGCTCTTCTATTAGTAAGCAGAAATCTGCTAATTCTGCACAATCAAAGAAGGATGACAGAGATAAGAAGAAAACAAAAAAGCAAAAATTGTTTTGCAAATACTGTAAAGGAAATGATCATGTCATAAAGAGCTGTCCAAAATTGGTTGCTAAAGAGGCACATAAGAAAGAGGCTAGAATGGTTGTTGCAGAGGCCTCTACACCCAAAATAGATTCTACTAATCTTGTGCAGAATGAAGAATGGGCATTTACCACTGTTTGCAGTTATGAACCATCTTCTCATGAACAGTGTATGTCTGTAGTAGACTTAGATGTTTGGTACTTTGATAGTGGGGCAACCAAACATATTACCTTGCAATGCAGTTTCTTCACTTCACTCAAGACTGCCCCTACATGGAATACTGTCACGTGTGCCAACAACTCCTCTTATCCTATCATGGGAGTTGGTAAGATCATTCCGACTACTACTGATGGTTGTTCTTTTACATTGTCATATGCTTTATTTGTGCCAAGGATCAAGAATAATCTATTATCAGTTTCAGCTTTAGCCAAGATTGGCTTGGTTGTGATGTACAGTCCATGAGCTATCAAATGACAATGTCATTATTGCTTTTGACATTTTATGTCGTGGGTTGTATAAGCTCATAGACTATGAAACATCTATGAATGATTCAGCATGTGTAGTACATGATTCTCAAGCTATGTCACATGCAAAGCTTTGCCATGCAGGCTTTGGTCATCTGAATTTTGCTAGTTTTCTATGCATGCAAAAATCTGAAATGGTGTTCTCTTTGCCCAAACTTGAGGAGCGTGGTAAACATGTCTATGAAGGTTGTATTTTGGGCAAAATTTAGCATTCCTCAACCCCAAAAGATGGTTTAGTTCGAGCTACTAAAAAATTGTAGCTTTTTCATCGTGATGTTTGTGGTCCTATGCAAACACCCTCTTTTGGAAACTATTCTTACTTCATGACTTTCATTGATGATTTTTTCAGGCATGCATGGGTATATCCACAGAAAGCAAAGTCCAAAGTGTTTATGAGCTTCAAACAGTTTTTGGTCTTGGCTGAAAATCTGCCAGCATGTAAAATGGGCACCCTCTATTTTGATCGAGAGGGGGAATATATGTCTTCTGATTTTAATGCATTTTTGGCTGAACATGGGATAAAACATCAGTGTACAATGCCGTATACACCTCAACAGAATGGATTTGCTAAACAGAAGAACATGTCACTCATGGAGATGGCGTGTATGGTCAAGAGTTAGGCTCTACCACATAGTTTCTAGCTTGAGGCTATTATGTGTGTAGCATATGTCCTTAACAAGTGTCCCAGTAAAGCATTGCAGTCTATCACTCCATATGAGGCTTGGCATGGTTGAAAGACATCTATTGCTCACTTGCATGGTTTTGGTTGTTTGTCATATGCATTAGTGCATGAACAACAACATAGGAAATTGGATGATAAAGCAATCAAAGGTATTTTTATTGGGTATAGTTTTGAAAGCAAAGGCTATCGTTTGTATCATCCATAGACTAAACACATTCTGGTTAGCCATGATGTTGTTTTTGTGGAAGATTCTATTCAGCCATTACTTTCATGTACTAAGGAGACATCTCTTGGCTCCAAAGACATGTATGATACTTTGCTGCCTCTTTTTACAGGTGGACAAGACTTTGCGGCCTTTACAAGTTTCATGTGATGAAGCATATCATGCCATTTGTGATGCAGATTTACATGATGCACTTGTTGATGAGAGAACTGATATAGAGGAGGCAAAAACTATGCCTAAGTGATTGGTGCAGACTTTGCAAGATAGCAAATTAGATGCATCTATGTCATATCGTACTCGTTCTAACTCTCATAGTGCTTCTTTTGCATTGAATTGCTACGCTATGGCTGCTAGTCTCTATGATGAGAATGATTATGTTTTGTTTGATGAAGCACAGAATTTTGAAAATTGGATGGCAACTATGCAATCAGAATATGATGCTATCATGAAAAACGGTTCCTCGGTTAGATATTCAGTATGTTGTCTCACAAATGAGCAGGTTCATGCATTGCCCACCTGTCAAGCATTGGCAGGCAATTAAGTGCATCTTTTGCTACTTGAGTGGTACCTAGTTACTTGGAATTTCTTATCCCAAGGGGGGATCACTACCGCCAAGTTTACATGCTTTTTTTGACTCTGACTGGTCCAGTTGCTATGACACTCATGTGGTCCACTAGTGGCTTTTGGCTCATGTGTATCTTGGTTGAGCAAGAAGCAGCCTACTGTGGCCACTTTCGGTTGTGAGGCTAAGTATAGGGCACCTTTCACAACAATTGTTGAGTGTGTGTGGCTCAAACGCCTTATGATTGATTTGGGTGTTGTTTGGTCTTCTTCCACCACCATCTTCATTGATAGTTAGAGTGCATTGGTAGATGCGAGGAACCTTGTGTTCCATGCTCGCACTAAGCACATTGAGGTGCACTATCATTATGTTAGGGAGAGGTTCTCTGCTAGACAGATCAATTTGGCATATGTGTCCATATAGGAGAACATTGTAGACCTTTTCATAAAGGCTCTACCTAGGGATAAGTTTGAAGCTTTCCACAAAGCTTTGGGCTTACCTCCTTTTGTAGATTGATTCCACATAGCTTGGTACTTCCTTATACATGAGTGCCAACTCCTTGTTCACCGCATTAATCCTAGGGGGGATTTGTTGATATATTTAGGTAGTAATGTGTGTGAACACACTAGGACTACCGAGGAACTTTTTTCCCTCTTTAAGAGGGTTTTTTCCCCAGCTTGTATATACGCCTATAACCGTAATGGGTTAGTTATCTTTGTACATTCTAGTGGTAATAAATTCAATATTATGTGTTGTGCCCCAAGCTTCTTCTTTTTCCTTGTGTTGTTTGTGTGCTTTTGCAGACCTCAAACTCCATCAGGTTGCATATGAATCTAGAAAATTAAGAAAACACGTACTTAATTATTCTAGTCATGATCTAGAAATGCTTGCTGTTGTACATGCACTTAAGAATTTTAGACATCTACTGTTAGGGGTTAAGTTTGAATTGAAAACATATCATCAGAGTCTAAAATACATTTTCACACAACCATTGCTAAAAAATAGGCAAAATCATTGGATTGAATTATTAAGTGAGTGACATTAAGTATTTGGCTAGTAAGGAAAATAAGGTCAGTGATGCATTGAGTCAGAAACCTTTATGTAATCTCCTTTTTGTAATAAATTTTGATTTTCTTATTCAAATTCAAATAGAACTAAAACATGACTCTTTTTATGAACCTATCTTGAATTTTTTGCATTCAAACAAGGGATTGATGTATCAAGATAAATTTTGTTTGCAGAATGGACCTTTATGTTGTAACAATCGATTATGCATATCTTTTGAATCTCCATTGAAAGCTCAAATATTACATGATTGTCATGATGCACCTTTTTTTCATATCCAAGTTATTCAAGGACCTATGTTGAAATGAAGTAATCTTATTTATGGCCATGTATGAAGCAAGATATTAGAAAATATGTTAGTGAATGTTTAAAGTGCCTACATGTGAAATTTGAGTTAAAAAAATGCTTGGAATTCTTCATTCTTTGGATGTTCCAAATCAGAAGTGGGAGTCTATCTCTATGGACTTTATCATTCAATTACCTACAACCAAAAGTAAGCATGATACCATATTTGTGGTAGTTCATAGAGTTACCAAGGTGCACATTTCTTTCCTATGAAAAAGACTGATACCACCTTGAATGTTGCAAGATTATTCGTAAAAGTTTTTTTTCGACTACATGTAATGCCTAAAAACATAATCTTTGATAGAGACTCTAGATTCACATCAAACTTTTGGAGAGCACCATTTGAATTGATTGGAACTCAACTTCATATGACTACAACTTTCCATCCACAAACTGATGGGGAAATTGAGAGGGTTAATCTGGTACTTGAATGTTGGGGAAGATGGATGGACACTCCAAGAAATGAGTAGGTACTACCAAATCCTACTTTGTACCATGCCCTTGTATCTTCAGAGTTGAGTTGTGGGCCCTCTTAGCTTTCCAATGACACGAAATAAGTGCCTATGTACTTTGGAAATGATGTGAGAAAAGATTGAACCAAAACAGACTACTTCCAAGTTGAAGGATTAATGAAAACTTTCTATTTTTGTTCACACACTTGCTATTTGTTATGCTCAATGCTTCCAGTATAGTAGGAATTAGAAAAATTCCTTTTAGAGGTATTTAATGAGCTAAGTAAGCTAATGATTCCAAGTGGAGTAACTTAAAATGATGCACTATACACAGAGCAATCAATTTAGCAATCAAATCATTACCCCCGATTTTTTAGGACCTCTGCAGAGTTTGACCAGTGAGTGCTTTGATGCACTTTTTAGCACATCTGCTCAACTAATTGTCTTCAAGATTTGTGAGAATGTAGATATCTTAGAGCTGATTCCAAAAAGCTATAGAACATAGAAAATGGTGGAGAAATGAGTGAGATATGAGCAGTACAAGTTGACTATTATGAATGACTATAACAGAGAGACCATAGATGAGTAATGTAGATCTATTGTATTAAAGAACAATGTTGTACAAGATCATAGGCTTGATAATCAATGCCTGATGATGGTGAGTAGTGTAGGTTAGAATGTAGAACTCACTCTCTTACAATGTAGCAATGAAGAACTCGGGAATGGAGTCACCTGTACTGCGAGTTTTCCAGCCATCTTTTATAGTTGAGTGATTTCAAGTTTGAATTTGAATTGTTCATTGGCTCTCACTAAAAAGTGGTCCTTCAATCTAAGAGATATTCTTTCAAATTTGATTCGTGACTTCTTTACTAATAAACTCCACGAGTTTGGTGGTAGTTACAATGATTCTTCCAAGTCAAAACATGACTTTTACAAATGGTAAAGGATAAAGTCTTCCTAGCAATGGTTTCCATGGAGCTTCAAATATTCATGAAATTCTAGCCAAATGTGTAGTCTTGAACTTTGCACCAACATTTAAGGTATTTTGCATATGTATGTGAATGAAAAGCAAGATAATTGGAGTGAATATTTGCTGTTAGTCGAGTTTGCATATAATATAGCATGGTATGCATCTATAAAAATGACTTAATTTGAGGCTATTTATGGTTATAATTGTTTGACTCCACCTTCATTTTTTGGTTTCCCAAATAAAAATAAAAGTATCTAAAGAAATGCTTGAGAAGATGGATGAAGAACTTGGAAAAATTAAGCAATAAATAAAAGAAGCTGAGAAAAAGCAAAAGAAATTCTATGATTTGAAGAGAAGACCACTTGAATTTCAAATTGATGACATGGTATTTCTTAAAGTCAATCCTCACCAATCAAACCTATTGCTAGGGAAGGATCATAGAGTTTCTCCATGATATGCAGGTCCTTTCAAAGTTTTGAAGAAGATTAGATACCTTTCTTATTGATTGAAATTTCCTGAACATTTAAATGTGCATCCTATATTTCATGTTAGCTTACTTAAAAGATATGTACCATCCATTTGGACTAGATCTAAGTCCTCCATTGCAATGAATGCAAGTAGCATACACAAGGTAGTCATCTTGATGGTTGGAGAGAAGATTTCCTCGAAATCAATGGCATGTTTTTGCTTAAAACCCATTGCAACAAGTCGTGCTTTATACTTTGGTGAAGCACTATTTGATGTGAAATTGAGCTTATATACCCATTTATATGGTGAAGCTTTCCCGTCCTTTGGCAAAGGTACTAAATCCCAAGTACCATTCTTGTGAATAGAATCCAATTCACTCCTCATGGAACACTCCCACTTGACATGATCCTCTGTGTGCATGGCCTCTTTGTAGCAATAAGGCTCACCAACATCTGTTAGCATAACGAAATACAAATCTGGAACATATCTATCACATGGATGCAAGACACATATAGAACCTCTCAATGGTTGCCAAACAAGGACATTTGTAGACTGATCTGATTGGACATTCTGTTGAACATCCCTATGTGTAGCATTTTTATGCATGCTAAATTGAGGACTAGTATCCTCAAACACCACTCTTCTCACTTCAATCTCCTTAATTAGTTGTTTATGCATCTTAGACCCAGTGAAAAGTACACCACTACTTTTGATCATTGACCATGTTTTAGGATCCCATAAGTGATATCAAAATTGGCCTTCTTGACCATATCCAAGAAAAATGCATTTCTATCTAAGATTCTTGGGTATATGAACATATGCTTCACACTAAAAAACTCAAAGATGATCATAATATGGTGGCTTACCTGTCCATAACTCGTGTGACACTTTCAAAACTTTGCCAGTACTAGGTGAAAGGTTAATCACATGAACTACAATCAATATTGCTTTTGCCCAAAATCTTTGTGAAAGGTTTGCATGATGCAACATAAAAACTACTCTATCTTGAAAATTTATATTCATCCTTTCAGCTACACCATTTTGTATTAAGGAGTTATAAACTCTCTATGAATTCCTCTAGAGTGACCTAAAAGTTTAAATTCATGTGAAGTATAATCAACCCCATTATTTGAATGTAAAGCCTTGAGCTTAGTTCCTTTTTTTTGAAGGTAGGAAATGCCTCATCCTTTGCTTTGATAAGATATATCGAGCCTTTTCTAGTAGCATAATCTATGAAAGTGGCAAAGTAAAGAGAACCACCTAATGACCTTGTGGGCATAGGACTACACACATCTATATGATCGAGATCTAAAGGCTAAATTGAAGAGTCAATGCGCATCTTATGCACATTCCTAGTTTGCTTTCCATATTAACAATGTTCAAAAACTAAAAAATATTTCATGTAAGTATCCAAATGAGAAAGATTTTCCATTCCACTAGAAGATATATGGCCCAGACAACCATGCTAAATACAAGCCATAGGTTGTTCACTAACAGCTAACAAGTGTTCTTTCATACAAATAAATGATAAAGTGAGCCAACTTTGCTTCCTTTTCCAATAACCATATTGCCCTTTGATATGCAAAAGGACTGAGCACAGAAAACCACCATGTAACCAATGTCATCAAGTTGACCAACTAACATCAAACTATGTGATAACTGAGGTACATGGCATATATTATGTATAGTAAAGTTTGAACCATCAATGAACTGCACAACCACATCTCCAATCCCCACAACATCACATTGGTAAGAGTGACCAAGTCTCATAGTACCAAGAGATTTTGCTACATAATTAGAGAACTATTCTCTATATGGTGTCACATGGAAAGAAGCACCATAATCTAGCAACAAAGTGTGGGAAAGACAATTATCCATAAGAGCCTTAGTGGGCACAATATTTTCAAGTTTCAACACATCAATATCATCAGAAATAGCATTAATTTATTCAATCTTCACAGTCAAAGAAGGTGATGTAGGTAGCTATTCAACATGCCCATCATATTATCTCCTGTACCTTTAGCATTCTTTAGTGCATAGTGGTCTTTTTTCATGTGTCTTTGTAATGATAATAATGGCATTCAATATCCCTCTTTCTTGATTTACTCTTAGATAAAAGTTGGACCATAAGTCAAAGAAATGCATTTTTCTTAGATATGGTTGAGAAGGCCTATTTGGATATCGCTTATGGGATCCTAAAACATTATCAATGATCAGAAGAATTGATTTGATTTTCAATGAGTCTAAGATGTATAAACAACCCATAAAGGAGGTTGAAGTGAGAAGAGTGGTGTTTGAGGATACTAGTCCTCTAGTTAGGATACATAAAAATGTTACACATAGGGATGTTCAAGAGAACATCCAATCAGATCAGTCCACAAATGTTCCTTTTCAACAACCATAGAGACATTGTGCATGTGTCTCACAAAGAGGCTACGCAGACAGAGGATCATGTTAAGTGGGGGTGTGCCATGAAGAGTGAGTTGTGTTATATTCACAAGAGTGGTACTTCGAAAATGATACCTTTGCCAAAGGGTAGGAAATTTTCACCATGTAAATTTGTGTATAAGATGAAATTCACATCAGATAGTGCTTCTCCAAAGTATAAAGCACGACTTTTTGCAAAGGGTTTTAAGTAACAACATGGTGTTGATTTCAAGGAAATTTTTTCTCCAGTGGTCATGATGACTACCTTGCGACTGTTGCTTGGATTCTTTGCAATGGAGGACTTAGAACTAATCCAAATGGATGTGAAAAATGCTTTCTTGCATGGAGATCTTATAGATGAGCTCTATATGGAACAACTAAGCAAAGAAAGTCTATTTTGTAAGCTAAAGAAGAGCTTATATGAACTTAAATAGAACCTTAGACAATGGTAGCAAAAGTATGATGCTTTTATGAAGTCCCAATGCTATTCTGGAAGCAATGAGGATCATTTTTTCTACATAAAGAGATGCCCAATTGGCAGCTTGATATGCTCGATACTTTATGTCGATGATATGTTGAAGTCCTTGTAAGACAATAGTTACGCAATATAACACAGGAGCAATAGCAGAGAAGATAACAGATATAGGAGAATCTCAACAATTTTCTACTAGCAGCAAGTACAAAGATGATGGCGTTGTCCACCCGTGCGCTCTCAAGGTAGAGCTTAAATGGTGATCTAGACAACTCTAGATAGGGAGATACAAGGTAGAGGTATGCTGGCTCAACTCAATGTCTTAGGTAGTGCAGAAGTCATGTATATATAGGATCATGGGTGGCCTTCCATGGACGGCTATACATGGGCGGTAGAGCGTGGGCGGCCACCGCCCGCGTAATTGCCATACACGGCTTAGACTGGTTGAACCGACCTAACAAATATAAATGATTTCTGACTCTGACAGGGAATATTCCATGGAATATTCCCTTTACCGTCGCGTCGGGGGCGCTGCCCCCGGACCCCCACCAGGGGGCCCGCTGGCCCCCTGGGACCCCCCAGCCAGGGGGCCCGCTGGCCCCCTTGGACCCCCCAGCCGGGGCTGCTCACCGCTGCCCCGGACCCCACAATTGGGGACCCTGGTAACTCCCTTTCCTTATAATATCTTACATGGTCCAATATGACCTTCATCCAACATTCAAGTTGGGATTCCCATCAATTGGGTAATGCACGCTTGGCTTCTCCTCATAAAGGGGGCCTTACAAAATGTGCATACAATCATGAGGGGTAGACATTGATCATACTCTAACACCCCCCCTCAATGTTTACCGATGATAAATCAAGTAGGTCTCGGTCCTATGCCCATCTGTTGAAGATGCTTGTTGAGCTGCTCTCTTCCAAGTGCTTTAGTGAATATGTCAGCACAATTTGCCTCTATTGGGAAATATTCTAGCTCCACAATTTCATCTTCAATTGGCTCACGAATGTAATGGTACTGTACTTCTATGTGCTTGGTGCGAGCATGAAATACTGGGTTCTTTGCAATAGCCATACAACTTTGATTATCACACTTGAGTACAATTGGCATATTTGATGGAAAGCCTATATCTGCAAGAATTCTCCTTAACCAGACTGCCTCACAAGAAGCAAAACAAGCTGCTTTGTACTCTGCTTCAGTGGAGGAGAGTGCGAGAGTTGGTTGCTTCCTACTTACCCAAGAAAGTATTCCTGAACCAAGTGAGAAACAATATCCAGAAACTGATTTTCTAGAATCACAATCTCCAGCCCAATCTGAATCACAATATCCTTGGAGTGTATCACCTGTGGTATACAAAATACCAAAATCCAAGGTTCTTGCAATGTACCTTAGAATTCGCATTCCAGCATTCCAGTGACTCTCCTTAGGTTTGTTGGAAAACCTGCTTAACACTCCAACAGCATAGCAAATGTCTGCTCTAGTGTTGCACAGAAAAATAAGACTTCCAACGAGCTTCCTATACTTCTTAGCATCTACATCAGGCATGTTATCATCCATAGATAGCTTATGATTTACCTCCATAGGTGTGCTAGTTGGTTTGCAGTCCATCATTCCAAATGCCTTGAGAATTTCTTTGGAATATTTTTGTTGTGAGATGAAAATGCCATCCTTCCTTTGCCATACTTCAATTCCCAGACAAAAATGGAGTAGACCTAAGTCTGTCATTTCAAACTCAGTTCCCAAGCTGATCCGAGTTTGATTGATGAGTTCCTGATGATCTCCTGTAATGATCAAATCATCTACATATACAATTACAACAACTAGCTTGCTATCCCTTTTCGTTACATACAAGTTAGCATCAGAAGTACTTCTTTCAAAACCCATATTTTTGAAAAAATGATCAATTCGTTGGTACCAAGCCCGTGGAGCTTGCTTAAGTCCATACAAAGCTTTCTTCAACCTGCAAACTTTATTTTCTGAATTGGGCACCTCAAAACCTGGTGGTTGAGATACATATACCTCCTCCTTGAGGTGACCATTCAAAAATGCAGATTTGACATCCATCTGGAAAATAGGCCAAGACTTTTGTGCAGCTACTGCAAGTACCGTCCGAATAGTTGTCATGCGTGCTGTTGGTGCAAAAGTTTCTTGAACATCAAATCCTTCAATCTGTGAAAAACCCTGTGCAACTAATCGTGCCTTATACTTTTCTAATGTTCCATCAGCTTTATACTTAGCTTTCCAAATCCATTTAGTACCTATTACCTTCTTCTTTGGCGGCAAGTCGACTAGATCCCATGTATCATTTTTGAGTATACTATCATACTCAGACTGCATTGCCGCTCTCCAATCTGGATCATCAATGGCTTCTTCAATGGTGGTAGGTTCCTTTATCGAACCCATGATATCTGCCATTAGAGCCATGTTAACAATGTGTTCTGAGGCTCTTCTTTGCTCCTCTATTCTCTTTGATCTTCGTAATCCATCTGATGATGATTCTGGTGCATCTACATGTGGATTGTGATCATCAAAGAGCTGTTGTGCCCACTTCGGTAGTGGCTTACGCTGTGCAGCTACAATTGGTTGGCTTTTTATTGAGGAAATTTCTCCATCAGATGTTTCCTCCTCCTCAACTTTAACCTGTCTTTTGATAGGCACAAGGTGAGATATTTCTCCGTTTGATGAGATAGTAGATTTACCTTTATCTTCTACTAAGTGTGGTCGTTCATCAAACACCACATCTCGGCTGACAAAAATCTTCCTTGCCTCAGGATCCCATAACCTGTATGCTTTAGACTCTTCACTATATCCTAGGAAGACACACTTTTTGCTTTTTGAATCCAACTTTGATCTTGTTGAATCAGGAATATGTGCATAACAGAAACAACCAAAAATTCTGAAATGCAAAACTGAAGGCTTTTTACCAGAATATGCTTCTTGAGGAGTCATCCCCTTCAGAGCTTTTGTGTAGCTTCGATTGAGGATGTAGACTACTGTATTGACTGCTTCTGCCCAGAATGAATCAGGCATGTCTTGAGCCTTTAACATACAACGAGCCATTTCAACTACTGTCCTGTTCCTGCGCTCAACAACGCCATTTTGTTGAGGTGTATGAGCTGTGGTAAGTTGCCTTTTCACACCATGCTCCTTACAGTAATTGTTGAATTCTGTTGACAAGAATTCACCTCCTCTATCTGTTCTAAATTTCTTCAGTTTCCTTCCTGATTCACTTTCTACATACTTATGCCACGCTTTAAATTTTTCAAAAGCATCAGCCTTCTCTCGAATGAAATAAACCCACATCTTTCTACTATAATCGTCGACTAACAGCAAGAAGTAGAAAGATCCTCCTAAAGCAGGTGTAGACATTTTACCGCAGAGATCAGCATGTACCAACTCTAGAGGAGCTTGAGATCGATTGCTGGTCTCTCTTGGAAATGCCTTTCGTTGTTGCTTGCCCATCATACAAGCTTCACAAGGTTCCTGCAACTCTGAAAATGCAGGCAAATGCGCAACCATCCCTGTTCGTTGCATCTCCTTCAAAACTGCAAATCCGAGATGCCCAAATCGTTGGTGCCATAACCTGCTTACATCTTTATCTTCTGTAGCAGTTAAAGCAGTTAACTCATACAAGTT
Organism: Ceratopteris richardii; assembly: GCA_020310875.1. Lineage (NCBI taxonomy): Eukaryota > Viridiplantae > Streptophyta > Polypodiopsida > Polypodiales > Pteridaceae > Ceratopteris > Ceratopteris richardii. The sequence continues at coordinate 142,621,042 of CM035411.1, read as the reverse complement.
ATCCCGTCGTGTGCCTTTACCTACAACATTACCTGATGAATCCATGATTTCCGCACCACTCTTATTGAAGTGAACTTCGAGTCCACGATCTGTTATTGCAGAAACTGACAGCAAATTTCTTTTGAGTGTAGGTACATAGAGAACATCGGATAACTTTTTCTCAACACCTGGAGAAGTGATAAAAGAGATGGTTCCAGTTCCTTCAGCTGGACACTTGGAGTCGTTTCCCACCACTACATTGATGGATTCCCGCAGAGGCACTAGGGAACTATACCAATCCTTTTTACTAGTCATATGGCGAGAAGCTCCACTATCTAAAATCCATGGCTCATCAACACGAGCTTGAGCAGATGAACATACCTCTTCAATAGCTACCCAAAGTTCCAGCTCTGTGTTGTTTGCAGACTCTTTGTTCTTCCATGATGATTTTACAGTCCCATTCCGTTCATCAGCTTGCTTCTTTCTGCAATCCTTGATGGCATGGCCTTTCTTTTCACAATAGAAGCAACTTCCTGTGAACTTTTTCTTCTTTGGCTTCTTCTTTGATCCCTCTGAAGAGCCTTTACCTTTTGCATTTGCTGAGAATGCAGCATCAGTTGTACTTTGCCGATTCTTCAGCCGCATCTCTTCTTCTAAAAGCATGGCACAAAACTCTTCAAATGTAAGAGGAGTTGGCCTTACCTGAGTGTTAAGGGCTGTTACTAATCCATCATACTTTGCTGGAAGAACACGTACAGATCTTCGAGCTAGCTCTTCTGGTGTTATAACAACACCAACTGCAGCCAATTGATCTTGAAGATGCTTTATCCGTTTGATAAAATCTTCAGCCTTTTCAGAATCAGAATGCTTTTCATTTGCCAACTGATTTTCTAAATTCTGTATCCTAGTGTGGTTCTTGGTCTCATATTGTCGAGCCAATATGCCCCAAGCCTCATGTGCTTTAGTAGTATGTTGAACTAAAGTAAGCACAGAATCACTTACACTAGTGACAATCGCACATAATGCATCAGCATTCCGCCTCTTCCAAGCTCGTAGAAGATCTGGATTTGGCTGAATCATCAATCTTGAATTTGCTGGATCTTCAACTGGTATAGGCTCTGGATCCAATCCCATCGGTCCCATGACAGTGTCAAGTAATTCATAGGAGTCCAAAATTGCAGAAATTTTGAACTTCCAGAGTGTATAGTTGGTTCCATCCAGCTTCCCTTCAGTGAATGCAGGTGGACGAATTCGAATAGGTGCAGCATTAACATTAGGTGAAGCACCAAGACTAGTGTTTGACGATGAAGCCATCATGTAATCACTCGAATAATCTACTGATATTCTAGTGTGCTAGTAGGCTAAGATAATGATACTTCTCAAGCTATTCGAACCTTACAGCTCTGATACCATGTAAGACAATAGTTACGCAATATAACACAGGAGCAATAGCAGAGAAGATAACAGATATAGGAGAATCTCAACAATTTTCTACTAGCAGCAAGTACAAAGATGATGGCGTTGTCCACCCGTGCGCTCTCAAGGTAGAGCTTAAATGGTGATCTAGACAACTCTAGATAGGGAGATACAAGGTAGAGGTATGCTGGCTCAACTCAATGTCTTAGGTAGTGCAGAAGTCATGTATATATAGGATCATGGGTGGCCTGCCATGGACGGCTATACATGGGCGGTAGAGCGTGGGCGGCCACCGCCCGCGTAATTGCCATACACGGCTTAGACTGGTTGAACCGACCTAACAAATATAAATGATTTCTGACTCTGACAGGGAATATTCCATGGAATATTCCCTTTACCGTCGCGTCGGGGGCGCTGCCCCCGGACCCCCACCAGGGGGCCCGCTGGCCCCCTGGGACCCCCCAGCCAGGGGGCCCGCTGGCCCCCTTGGACCCCCCAGCCGGGGCTGCTCACCGCTGCCCCGGACCCCACAATTGGGGACCCTGGTAACTCCCTTTCCTTATAATATCTTACATGGTCCAATATGACCTTCATCCAACATTCAAGTTGGGATTCCCATCAATTGGGTAATGCACGCTTGGCTTCTCCTCATAAAGGGGGCCTTACAAAATGTGCATACAATCATGAGGGGTAGACATTGATCATACTCTAACAGTCCTCTTATTAGTTGTCAACTCTCAAAAAGGAGTTGAGTGAGACATTTGATATGAAGGATTTGGGGGATGTCAAACATATTCTTGGAATGCACATTACTCATGATAGGAGTAAAAGATGCATATAATTGTCTCACAGTGAGAACATATCCAAAGTACTTCATAGGTTCAATATGCAGAGTGGAAAGGCATTGAGTACACCTTTACCTATATATGTGAAATTGAGCAAGGATGATTGCGCAAAATCAAATGAGGAAAAGGAATTCATGACCAAAATTTCTTATCAGTATGTTCTTGGTAGTCTCATGTATGCTATTGTAGCTACAAGACCAGACATTGCATTTGAAGTGGGAGTTGTGAGGAGATATATGTCTAATCCTCAAAACAAGCATTGGGTACTGGTCAAGATGATTTTGAGATATCTGAGTGGCACTAAGGAGAAGCATCTATGCTTGGGTAGAGGGAAGGCATCCATTATTGGTTACATAGATTCTGATTATGCTAGTTGTGTAGAAAATTGTAAGTCTACATCAAGGTACATTTTTACATTTTGCTGAAGGAGCTATCTCTTGGAGATCTCATCTTAAGAATGTACAAATGTTTCCACTAGAGAAGGAGAGTATGTTGCAGCAAGTGAGTCATGTAAGGAAGCATTGTGGCTTTCTTATTGATATATTTAGGTGGTGATGTGTGTAAACACTCTAGGACCGCCGGGGCACTTTTTCCCCTCTTTAGGAGGTTTTTTCCCCCCGGCTTGTATATACGCCTATTGCCCTAAATGGGCTACTTATCTTTGTACATTCTCTAGTAATACATTCAGTATTATGTGTTGTGCCCCAAGCTTCTTCTTCTTCTTCCTTGTGTTGTTCGTGTGCTTCCGCAGACATCTAACTCCAACAATTGGTATAAGAGAAGGTGGCCGCTTCATCTAGGGCATCGTCAACACTCCTCCGGTTGCAATCTCAGATTCGCACGAAATTTGGTGAGCAGACTCAGGGTGTTATCGCGATCTGAGCTCGTTTCGGCCTCCAAACACACTATTGCAATGCTTGTGCAGGCTATTTCGTCTTTTTGTGCCAAAGGTATCTACTTGTTTTTGTTCGCCAGAATAAGCGTCTCAAAGTCTGCTACAAGTTTAGCAGAACTCGTTTGGGTAGTTCTCTTCAACTTTTTGAGATACAATCAATTTTCTGCATCAAGGTATTTTAGTCATGCGCCATGGCTAAAAGAAGTGATGTATTTTGTATGTTGGCTATTGAGGATAAGTTGGATGGTACCAACTACCCATTTTGGGCTTATATGATGCGACATGTATTGGTTGCAAAAGGATTGTGGAACATTGTTTAGGGTGTTGAAAAATGTTCCATCACACCTGCAACTGTTACAACTGCAGGTATTGAAGCTGATGCAGAAGTTGTCGAAGATGATGATATTCTGCATATTCCTGTTCATGCTGCGATTTCTGCTGCACCTACTTTAGAGTAAATTTGTTGGGATGATAGAGATGCTCCGGCACATGCATTGATAGCTTTGTCTGTCAAACGTGCCATTATTCCTCACATTCGCTCTTGCAAAACAGCTAAGGATGCTTGGGATACACTTACCACATTGTACCAAGCTAGGAATGAGGCTCATGTTGCTTACCTCCAAAAATAGTTGGAGAGTGAGCACAGGAATGAATGTGATTCTATGGACAATTTTCTAACAAAGATCAAAGACTTGAAGGAACAATTGATTTCTGTTGAGGTTATACCAGATAGCTCACTTGTGCAAACCGTTCTGAATTTTCTTCCTGATTCATATCAGAGTTTTGCTTCTACTCTTCGGTTGATGATGAAAGGCAATCCAAATGCCTCGTCATTTGAGGAGTTAGTCTCTGTTTTGTTGTAGGAAGATCATTTCAGGCAGAACAAGTCCATTATGCGTTTTACAGATCAAGCTTTACTGGCTAGTCAGAAGGGCAAAGGAAAATGGAGCTCTTCTACTAGTAAGCAGAAATCTGCAAATGCTGCACATTTGAAGAACCAAGATAAAGATGAGAAAAAATCAGAAAAGCAGAAATTATTTTGCAAGTACTATAAAGGGAATCATCATATCATAAAGAACTATCCAAAACTGGTTGCTAAAGAGGCAAAGAAGAAAGAGGCTGGAATGGTTGTTGTAGAAGCCTCTACATCAAAAACGGAGTCTGCTAATCTTGTGCAGGAAGAAGAATGGGCATTTGCTATTGTTTGTAGTTTTGACCCATCTTCTCATGAGTAGTGCATGTCTGTAGTAGACTCAGATGTTTGGTACTTTGACAGTGGGGAGACCAAACATATTACCTCATAGCATAGTTTCTTCTCTTCACTCGAGCCTACCCCTATAGGGAATACTGTTACATGCGCCAACAACTCCTCTTATCCTGTTATCGGAGTTGGTAAAATCAGTTTGACTACTACTGATGGTAGTTCTTTCACTTTGTCAGATGCTTTGTTTGTGCCAGGGATCAAGAAAAATCTGTTATCAGTTTCTGCATTAGCCAAGATCGGTTTGGTTGTGAAATTTGTTGATGCCAAATGTACAGTTCATGATCTTTCAAATGGTGACGTGATTATTGCTTCTGGCATTCTATGTCGTGGGTTGTATAAGCTCATGGACTATGAAAGCTCTGTAAATGATTTGACATGTGCAATACATGATTCTTAGGCTATGTCAGATGCAAAGCTTTGGCATGCACGCTTTGATCATCTGAATTTTGCTAGTTTGCTATGCCTGCAGAAATCTGAAATGGTGTCCTCTTTGCCCAAACTTGAGGCATCGAGAAAACATGTTTGTTAAGGCTATTTTGGGCGAAATGCAGCATTCCTCCTTTCCAAAAGATTGTTTAGTTTGGGCTACTCAGAAATTCCAGCTTGTACATAGTGATGTTTGTGGTCCTATGCAGACACCTTCTTTTGAAAATTATCTTTACTTCGTGACTTTCATCGATGATTTTTCCAGGCATGCATGGGTATATCCATTGAAGGAAAAGTCCAAAGTGTTCATGTGCTTCAAACAATTTTTGGTTTTGGCTGAAAATCTGTCAGCATGTTAAATGGGCACCCTCCGTTCTGATCGAGGGGGGGACTATATGTCTTTTGATTTTAATGCATTTCTAGCTGAACGTGGGATAAAACACCACTGTATAGTGCCGTATACACCTCAAAAAAATGGAGTTGCTGAACGAAAGAACAAGTCACTCATGGAGATGGTGAGGTGTATGGTCAAGAGTTACGCTTTACCACATAGTTTTTGGCTTGAGGCTGTCATGTGTGCAGCATATGTACTTAACAGGTGTCCCACTAAAGCGCTACAATCTATCACTCCATATGAGGCTTGGCATGATTGCAAGCCATCAGTTGCACATCTGCATGGTTTTGGTTGTTTGGCATATGCATTAATGCCTGAACAACATCGCAGAAAATTGGATGATAAAGCAGTAAAATGTATTTTTGTTGGGTACAGTTCTAAAAGTAAAGGCCATCGTTTGTATCATCCAATGACTAAACGCATTCTGGTTAGCCATGATGTTGTTTTTGTGGAAGATGCTATTCAGTCATTGCTTTCATGTACTAAGGAGACATTTGTTAGCTCCAAAGACATGTATGATACTTTTCTCCCTCTTTTTACAGGTGGACAGTCTAGTGCTCGTCCTAATGAGGCAACTTCTCAGCCTTTGTAGGTTTCATGTGATGATGTAGATCATCCCATTTCTGATGCAGATTTACATGATGCACTTGTTGATGAGAGAGCTGACATTGAGGAGGCAAAAACTATGCCAAAATGGCTGGTGCAGACTTTGCGTGATAGCAAATTAGATGCACCTTTGTCATATCATACTCGATTAGGCTCTCATAGTGCCTTTTTTGCATCAAATTGCTATGCTATGGCTACATCTAGTCTCTGTGATGAGAATGAGCGTGTTTCATTTGACGAAGCACAAAATTCAAAAAATTGGATGGCTGCTATGCAATCTGAATATGATGCTATAATGAAGAACGGTACTTGGTCTTTATGTGACTTGCATCCTGGCAAGAAGGCCATTGGCACTAAGTGGGTTTACAAGCTGAAGCGTAAGCCTGATGGAACAGTTGATAGGTATAAGGCTAGGCTTGTTGCAAAGGGTTATGCAGAGGAAAGAGGCATTGATTTTGATGAGACCTTTGCACCTACATGCCGTATGACTACTGTTTGGAGCATCTGTGCACTTGCAGCCCATCATGGTTGGAATGTACATCAGTTGGACATAAAACTGCATTTCTAAATGGTGACTTGCATGAAGAAGTGTATGTTTTTTAGCCCCGTGGTTTTGTGCAGAAGGGGCATGAAAACTAGGTGTGCAGGTTAAAGAAGGCATTATATGGTTTAAAGCAAGCACCAGGTGCTTGCTATGAGAAGATACATGCCTATTTGATTGCACATGGTTTTGAGAACAGTCCAACTGAAAGCACCTTATATGTTAAGTGTGATCTGATGTGCTTCTGATCATTGTTGTCTATGTTGATGACATGCTTCTCATTGGTCCTATTGAGAAGCATATTGCTGATTTTAAGGCTGATTTGCATGCCTGATTTGAGATGTTTGATTTGGAGCATTTGCATCACTATTTGGGCATTCAGTTTATGCAAGTTTATGGTGGAATGGCTTTGTGTCAAACGAAATATAATGACACATTGTTGCAATGTTTTGGACTTGAAGACTGTAAGCCTATTGCCACTCCTATGGAGACAAGTTTATGATTGAGTCTTCATGATGCTGGAGATGCATTTGATGTTGTTGGATGCCTGATTTACTTATGCATTACTCGGCCAGATATTCAGTTTGTTGTCTCACGGATGAGCAGGTTTATGCATTGCCCAGGTGTCAATCATTGGCAGGGGGTTAAGTGCATCTTTTGCTACTTGAGTGGTACTCGGATACTTGGGTTGTTTTATCCCAAGGGGGGATCACTACCGCTAGATTTGCATGCTTTTTCTGACTCAGACTAGGTTGGTTGCTATGACACTCATGTGTCCACTACTGGCTTTTGCTTCATGCTTGGTAGCTCATGTATATCTTGGTTGAGCAAGAAGAAGCCTATTGTGGCCACTTCTAGTCATGAGGCTGAGTATAGGGAAGCTTTCACAGCTACTGTTGAGTGTGTGTGGCTCAGATGCCTTATGGATGATTTGGGAGTTGGTCAGTCTTTTGCCACCACCATCTTCACTGACATTCAGAGCGCATTAGCAGCTGCAAGGAACCCTATTTTCCATGCTCGCACTAAGCACATTGAGGTGCATTATCATTATGTCAAGGAGAGGTTCTCTGCTGGGGAGATCAGCTTGGCATATGTGCCCACGCAGGAGAAGATTGCAAACCTTTTCACGAAGGCTCTGCCTAGGGAGAATTTTGAAGCTTTCCGCAAAGCTTTGGGCTTACTTCCTTTTGTGGAGTGATTTCCACATAGCTTGGTACTTCCTTATACATAAGTGCCAACTACTTGTTCACTGCATCACTCCCAGGGGGGATTTGATGATATATTTAGGTAGTGATGTGTGTGAACACTCTAGGAATACCGGGGCAATTTTTTCCCTCTTTAGGAGGTTTTTTACCTCGGCTTGTATATACGCCTATTGCACTAATGGGCTACTTATCTTTGTACATTCTCTAGTAATACATTCAGTATTGTGTGTTGTGCTCCAAGCTTCTTCTTCTTCCTTGTGTTGTTCGCGTGCTTCGGCAGATGTCTTAACTCCAACATTTCTCATCTTGCTTGTGATATGGGTATACATCAACATGTACCCCGTTTGCTGAGTGATAGTCAGAGTGCCATTGCTTTGGCTAAGAATCTAGACTATCATGCAAAGACCAAGCACATTGAGGTGATGTATCACTTCATTAGAAATTGCTTAGCCCTGAGCACATTATTATTGTGAAGGTTCATACTTGAGATTATGTTGCAGATGGTTGGACTAAAGCTCTACCATAAGACAACTTTCGACACTACTCTCACTTGATGGGGGTTACTTGATTTATGCTCTTACACAATTGCTTGTATACTATCTAACATGCCCATCAGATGGAAGGCATAGATTGTATACTTACACACATGTATTCTTTACAATTCTTTATTTTTCTCCCATAGTCACTTTGTCCATATTGGCCTTTAGTGGGAGATTGTTACCGTTAGTGTCCATGTGAAAGGCCAAATTGCTGTAGAGCAATCTTGTATATGTTCATTAATAAAACATATAGTGGCCTAGTTATCTAAGAAATCTATGTTTGTGCTCTTTGTGTACTGTGTTTTTCTGTGTATTCTATAGGCCTATGTGGAGCAATGTGTGTGGCATCCTGTTTTCTATTATGAGGGTATCATCGTGGATCTCTTGAGAAGGAGAGTCCACTATGGTATATTGCCAATGAAATACTTCATTACATGCATCTCCATTTTGAGTGTCATCCATTTCTACAAATCTCCTCACTCAAGAGTGCTCCACATATGTCATCATAGACTAGTTTACAAGTGCACTATTGCTAGTACTTGTGCAAAATGTATGCCATGATGATCACAAGGTGCATAACAATAAGACTAATTTCATTTCATTATCCATCCCCATTTTTTCATCTTGTAATTAACAGAATATAACATTAAACTCATTTTAGATGTGCAACAACCCTATATGTGTCAATCATGCAAAGTTCATATAAGTCTCTCATCAAGTACACTGTATTTGATGTCGTTTCTTTTTCATATGTATCGCATAAAATCTTCCAAAACTCTTATGCACTTTCATAGTCCAATACTCTAAAGTAAACATTACTAGCTAGGTGTTATTGAATGGCATACCTAGACATTTCATCCAACTCATCCCAATCATTGTTATCCATGTCAGGAGGCTTCTTTCAGATTCTATCAGATCTCAAAATTGTATTTGTCTGGCAAGTTATAGCTCCTCCTTAGAACACTAGCACTAGACCTTGATCTACCATACGTGCTTGAGGTATGTGATGTTGTGATGATAGAGAACTGACTAGAATGATAATAGCACTAGAAGATTCTAAAAACCACTAAGGCTCAAAAAAGAATGACCAAGTGTGAGACTCTAGGAAAATTTCAACAACGTCTCCCAAAAAAATGGGTTAATGAATAGTAATGACCAACCAAAAGGATAATTTGAGAATAAATGTGCTCACACCAATAAGTGTATCGAGTAAATCGACCACTGTATAGTTGATATAACCAAAAAATCTAGAAAAACTTTGCCAGAGTCTCCTCTACAAAATGATCATATGACCAGTGTCAAAATCTCGTTACACTGCAAGTACTGACATGTAAACCTACATAGTGAATCACTAATTGCACTGCATATAATCAGTTAATCGAAAGAAGCCAACTAGGCATATCATGCACCTATGAACATCTAGCATACATCTCCTATGGTAAGGCTAGGTAAATCTTCCACCTGCATCACTAAAGAGACCCCCACATCTATGTGTCTCCCAGTTAAGAAAACCTCACCACGACCCTCTTTATCAATGTCAACGACTTTATGAAAAAATGTAATCGCTATATCAATGATCACATGGACATACATAAGCGATATCCACAGAAGCATACATAGTGTGTATGTGCTCAATATATGCAGTAAAATGGCACTGAAAGGCTGAATTTATAGCCCAAGGATTAGCCAAAAATACATGTAAGTGTGTATCAAGTCTATTATTTGGGCTAAAAAACCTGCATAAACTTGAAGTGGCTACCCCATCACAACTGAAAACCTTTCAAGAGACGTGTAGATTTACAGGTTTGGTTGAAAACACAGCCCCAAAGCTGAGTATTTGTTTTTGGGAAGCACAAAGAAAAACTTCTTATTGTTCTTGAACATGTGCAAAGAGAAGTAAGCATCAAAGTAGATCAAAATGGCTCGAACAATCACACCAAAAATGCTTCAAAATAGGCTTTGAAAGCAAAAAATGAAGCTTTGAGGGCCCAAAACATGTTCAAGGTAATATGGATCTTAGTTTGTCCCCTTGTTTGAACCCCACAAGAGTGTAGCTTAGTGGCAAGTGATTGCCAATTAAGTGAGCTCCAATGGGAGACCTCTCGAGAATTCCCTGGAACCTCCATCTTCCTTGATCATTGAGGTCATCCCTTGTGTGTAGCCAATAGCATGGATGGTCACTTTGGTGACTCAGATGACAAAGTATGCCAAGTCCACCTTAGTCATAAGCCTTGGGTGGATGGGTGGGTGCTTGCTTCGCTTGCACAAAAGCAACAACACTTTTGCATCAGAAAGCTCTCACACCCATGAAATTGATATGATGGAGATGCACCATAGTGGATTCTCCTTCTCAAGATCTCCACAATGATACCCTTGTAGTAGAAAACTGACCCCCAAACACTGCACATAGTACTTCATATAGGGGCTATAGAATACACAGAAACCACAGAGCACACATGTACACTAACGATAACATTTTCTCATTTGTATACTCAATATTGGAAGTGAGAAAATAGAAAATCCCTTGTCCTTGTAGTGGTCGATGCAAAATTTAACTATCGAATGTGGATCAAGTATTAAGCCTTTAGGGTTTTTAAGCCTAACCACTTGTCATTTAAGTCCATCTAAATAGATGCCTATCCGGGTGTTGAGTTTCTAGAGCTTGAAAATGGTCTGATAGTCCTTGCTTGATGGTCTCAACTCATTAGGGTTCATGGGGTTCATGTGCATGTCTTCAAAAGCCACCATGAGATCCCAATTCAACTCAGACTCACTAATTCATGAGAGTTCTCGTATGTGGATAAATGATTTGAAACTACTTCCTAGAGAAGAGAGATGATTTTTGATAGTGAAATGACTTCTCATGTGAGTGCATATCAATTCAATAGAATTTACGCTCACTTTTCGAATAAAAAAACAGCCCTTTACTACGCTCAAAGTCCAATAGACTTGATGGAGAGCAATATGTGCATATTTGATTATGTGCATATTTGATGCTTCCAAGCCCATGCTATCACATGTATTCAAGGATGTGTGCTATCCAATGCTTCCAAGCCCTTGCTATTTGATGCATTCAAGGATGGGTTCTATCCAATGCTCCCAATCCCTTGTTGTTCAATGCATTCAAGGATGCATGCGATATGATGATTTCAAGACCTTATTGTCCGATGAATTCAAGGATCTTTACACATGTCAACACGTTTAAAACTATTTTTTCATTTGGATATGGTGCTCATGCGTTATTTTTATGTTCTTTTGTGGTTCATTAACCGTCCTAGTTTCCTTCAAGGTCTTGCATCCTTCAATCAATAAAAAACAATGTGCTTGTCCAATTTGCATGATTATACCACATATAAAGATATGTGACATTGTTCATTTAGCAACTTCATAACCCATTGCATGGTTTATGTGGCATTCATGTTGCTCAATTTCATAGGCTTGTTATTCATCCTTACTACCATGTTTTTCTTCCAAAAGTGATAGCAATCATCTTTTTTAATATTTGTCAGCATGGGGAATGTTGCTGAGTTGGGTATCTAATCTCTCAAGGTCATTTCCATTTATGAGGGAATCAATGAGCATACTTCGAATATTCTATCTTGTTTGAGATTTTGATACCATTTCATCCATGTGTGGGATAGATCAAATGCATAGATCCAATTAAATGCATACAACTTGAACTTTTTTTTGGAAAACTACTTAACTTGATGCAAATCTCATATTTTGTAACTTTATACATTTCACGTGCTTTGAAGATTGAAAATAGAGAAGCAATATCCGATATTAGAAATGATCAAGATCATGGGTATAAAACTAGAGCAAAAGCAAAGTCCCTAGAGTGCATGTTCAATGGGTTTACATCATTAAAGAACGATGTTCATGTTCTCAATCCTTATTTTGAAGGAGAATTCATGGCTTATGATGATCACAAAGTGTCCTCCATCCTCTAATTCAAAATTTGGCAAGAGAAATGTAGACTGGCATTTGAGGATCCATGAAGGGAAAAGCAAAGTCTCACTCAAGGGGATACCTAGTCTAAATTCAGTAGTGAAATGTTGTCTAAGGAAAGCAAGAAAAGACTTTGAAAATCTAAACATATCAAATGGAAAGTCACTTATCAAATCTATTGTTAATGCATTTGGGAAGGAACTAAAAGAAAGGAATCCATCTGAAGGCCTTAATGATATTCCATCTATTTCAAAAATAGCGTCTAAGGGTTATCAATTTGTATCAAAGAATAGGAAGGAAAGATTCTCTAATAGGAACAAGTTGCACATGAGAAAAATGAAGAAATACCATGAGGACAAGTTCAAGACTTCTGAACTTAGTGCCAAGGAGTGTGAGCATAGAAGAATTATGGATGTAGGATAAAAGATATTTGATGGTGCAAGCTCCTCTTTTTGTCAATATGTGTAGTCTGTAGATAATCAAGCTACATGAAGCTTTAGATTTGATGATGTGTTATGCTAGAAACTTTTTTTTCCAAATTGTTCATAAAAATCTTGGACCTGAAAAGAAGTTCCAAAAGGCTCGTGGAGCCCTTGTGGGGTTAAATTTTAAGCATTAGTTTTTACTGTAGTTTTTTCTATTCTCATTACCCTAAGCAAACCATAAATATACATTAAACTTACAGTTCTCCTAGTTGCTGACTTATTGAAAAACAAAATCTATTCTTAGTGGATTTTTTTATGCTCAAACCATAACACAAAAAAGGAGAGAAGAAAAGCTATGATATGTTAAGTCATTTTATGTTATTCATTGATTTTAGGTTATGAGGGAGAATTGGATGGATGAATATGCTTTGCATTATACAACCATTGGCTGAAAAATTGGTTTTGGTTGGAAAACAATATTGTATTGTTAGTGCATATTAAACTCGAAAGTTCTATTTCTTTTCTGTTCACTTACACATGTTGCCTTTAATCAGATATATATTAGACATGTTTTGCAATTTACAAGTTCATTGAGACATTATGATCAAGAAGGTAATCCTATTAAAGTCATAGGATTTGAAGGAAAAGATCTTGCATGCACAAACACTTTCTTGAATGGTGAATTGTATTGTATTCACCAGAAAAACCCATATCATAAGAAAATAATTGACTCCACTACATGGGTAGGGACCTAATGTTTATTTTTTCGAGAGTTAAACTAGAGGTAAAAAGGAGAGTAAGTTTAGAGGACATCTTGAGGGTCGTTGTAGGAACTCTATAATTACTACACACTTGCTTTGTTACTTTGTTACTATTTGTAATATTGCTTAAATTACTGAAGTTTTGAAGGTGGTTATCACAAAAGTCCACCAAACTTTCTATAGTTCAAATGGAATTTTTTATTAAGACTCACCAAATTTTCAATAATATAATATGCTATACATCTATACTTTAGCCCAAATCGGTATACTTTTGAGTTAATTAGGTGCTCTTAATTTTTCTTGCATATTCCCCATATCTTCTAACATGAAAAGCATGAAAAAGAGGGGATAGGTTAACACACTTAGCTTTGATTGCTCTGCTGAAGAGGTATAGGGATGTGTTTGCATGGAGCTACAAAGATTTGAAAGGGGTAGACCATGATATATGTTCCCATAGGATATCCATGACCGTCGAGGCAAGACCCACCAAGCAAAAGCCCTACACGTATAATGGAAATTACACATCGAAGATCAAGGAAGAAATAGATAGACTCATAGAAGCCGGATTCATCTACGAAATAGAAAACATTGAATGGGTATCACCCATCATAGTCACACCTAAGAAGAATGGTAAGTTGAGAGTGTGTATTAACTTAAAGAAACTCAATGTTGCCACCATTAGGGATAATTACCCTTTACCTATTACATACCACCTGCTGGAAAGAGTCACAGGCAAGGAAGTGTATAGCTTCCTTGATGGATTCTTAGGCTATAACCAAGTTACCATTGCCCCCGAGGACCAACATAAGATGACATTTGCCACTGAGTGGGGTATCTTTGCATTTCACATAATGCCTTTTGGGCTGACGAATGCACCTGCAACTTTTCAAAGGCTGATGTGCCACGTGTTCAAAGAATTTCTAAGAAAGAACCTAGAAGTGTATGTGGATGATTTGTGTGCTCACTCAGTGCGGAGACCACATCATATCCCAGAGCTTGAATGCATCTTTGATAAGTGTCAGGAATATCAAGTCTGTTTAAACCCTGAGAAGTGTGTTTTTATGGTCAAACAAGGCAAGATACTTGGTCATATAGTTTCAAAAAATGGAATCTCTACGGATGAAGATAAGGTACGTGTAATCAATGAATTACCCAGGCCAAAGAACATAAAAGAATTACAAGCATTTATGGGCCATTGTGATTATTACCAACGATTCATACACATGTATGCAATCATCGCTAAACTACTCTACAACCTGCTAATGAACTTTGAGTGGACAGAAGAATGTGAGAGTTCCTTAAGTGAAATTAAATGATGATTGTGCTCTACACCTATTCTAGCCATGCCTGATTGGAATAAATCATTTCATGTACACATAGATGCTTCTAATCATGCAATAAGATGTATGTTGGCACAACCCACAGAAGAGGGAAATATAGATTTATCAATTGCATATGCCAGTAGGCAGTTGAACGCTGCAGAGAGGAATTACACCACTACTAAGAGAGAGGGGCTAGGAATGATCTATGCAGTGAAGAAATTTCACCATTATTTATTGGCAAACAAGTTTAAATTTTTTACCGACCACCAGGCTCTCCTGTATTTAGTAAACAAACCATGCGACACAGGTAGGTTAATACGTTGGTTCTTATTATTGATGGAGTATGTTTTTGAAGTTGTAGTCAAGAAGGGTAAGACACTTTTGAGAGTAGACCACCTCTCTAGGATAACTTCCGAAGAAGCAGCTACGGGGGTAGCAGATGAGCTACCAGATGCTTATCTCTTCAATGTCGAGATTGTCCCTGAATGGGCCAAGTCGTTAGTTCCAATATTGCCAAATAGACCTAAGAACCCTCAAGTGAGAACCCAAGAAAAAGAGGTAGTGAGAGCACAGAGATACCAACTCCTCGCAGGAAGTATTTATAGGCAAGACCATCAAAATATCCTTGCTTATTGTGTAGAAGAACAAGATTATAACAATTGGTTGCAATTAGCACATGTAGGTGCACTAGAGCAACACAATTTGAAACAGATGACGTTATTGAACTTGAAAAGGTTAGGTGTGCATTGGCCGTCAATGGAAAAAGATGTCTGATGACTATGTGATGAATGTCCAAAGTGTGGTAATAGACCCCCGACAGAACAATCCACTTTATATCAAGTGACCCTAACGCCAGACTGAAGTGAACATTTAGTTTCTTACCTAAGGACAAAGACTTTTCCAGAGGATATGAATGTAGCGCATAGATGAAGCATGGAACAAGAGACCTTAGACTGCAAGCTCGTTGGTGATAATTTGTATAAGGGAGGATAAAACAGTTATCTGAGTATATGCATGCATGAAAGTGAATATCTTAACATTTTGAAAGTTGCACACCAGGGTGCAAAAGGAGGCCATTTCGGACCTGATCGCGTTATCAAGGCCATACTATTTTCAGGATTATGGTGGACCACTCTGTATATGGACATCCACACCTACGTAAAATGATGTGACATATGTCAAAGGAATCAGTATCCCATATGTAGGGATGAGATGCACCTACGACCCATGATGGGAGGGCATGCATTCTCAAAGTGGGGAATAGATTTTATGGGACCTATTAACCCCCTGCAAGGAATTCCCATGCCGAGTATATCATCGTAGCCACTGAGTATGTTACTAAATGGGTAGAAGCCAAGGCCACAAGGAAAAACGATGCACGTATCACTACTAAGTTCTTGTTCGAGGATGTCTTCACAAGATATGGACTTCCTATCAAACTTGTAAGTGATAGGGGTACTCATTTCTTAAATGAGGTTATTGAATATCTATTACAAGACTTTATGGTAGTACACAAAAAATCAGCACCATATCATCCACAAGCTAACGGATAGGCTGAAAGTACGAACAAGATTTTGTGCAACATCCTAACCAAGATTGTGAACAATAAATGTTCGGATTGGGATCAACAATTACACCACACCTTGTGGGCTTATCGTGTAGCCTATAAAACAGTACTTAATGCCACACCATTCCAGATGGTGTTTGGTCAAAATGTTGTGTTGCCCTTATACTTTTTGATACCCACACTCAAAACTACTCAAGAGTATGAGTGGACAGTTCATGAACTTTCCTCGAGAATACTTGACTTAGAACGATTGGGAGAGACAAGACTGCGAGTAGCAGGAGGAATTTATGTCACTAAGAAGAGACAAAAAGCCTACTTTGATGCTCATATTAAGGATAAAGGATTACAAGTAGGAGATCTGGTGCTAGTTTACACCTTGAAACAACATGCCCGCAAGTTAGAGAAATGAGGATACGGAAACATGATCATCAATAGGATATCGACTAGTAGTGTTGTTCAACTAGCAACTCTTGAAGGTGAAGTAATGCCTAACTACATCAGCAGATGCTGATTTTAGCTATATCAGGAACCCTTAACTGTAGACATGCTTAAATGACTAACTCTTGCCAAGAAGCGAAAGGAAGAAGAGGAACGGATCAAAGCTAAAGCCCAAGCAGAAGCATTGGAATGCATTAAGTGAATGCGACTACAAAGGAGAGGACTAGGTAGAGAACCTTAATCGGTGGACGCCCCACGATATCCTGTAGCTATGTTCCAACTTGGAGGAAGAGATATTGCGAGCATTATTGATAGGAGACCATTTGTTAATATCACTCTAGGAAAGACCTCATGTGCACACAATGTAAGGCTTTAATCGACTCTGGTGCATCAACGAATACAATTCGACTCTCTCTTTGTAGAGAGTATGAAGTTAAGCCTCTTGAAGCCTATCTCATAGGATTAGGTGGATTAGAAACCCCTTGCATAGGTGAGGTCGAGTTACCAATTTCCATCGAGGACGTTACCTTGACAATAAAATTGTTGGTTTGCCATGATGACGAACTAATAGAACCTATGATCCTAGGCCAAGAATGGTTATACCATTACTCAGTGAATTTAAATCTTCATAGAAGTGTGCCATGACAGCAACCTAATAGAACCTATGATCCTATGCCAGGAATGGTTATACAATTACTCGGTGAATTTAAATCTTCATACACTAACTTGTAGGAAGTACTCATTTGTAGTTAGTTGTAAAGCCATGCACCTCACACACTACCACTCACAGTCAAAGCACACACTTCTCACAATTTACCTCTCACATCGTTAAAATCATGCACACTTCACGAAAGCATGTTGGTGGTGGAAAGGAATGGAGGTCTCATCTTCTCAGGATCTTAATTATTTTCCATGACTAATATGTTTTCCTCTTCACTCCATATTAGGTTCGCTACACAAGCTTTCATCATGCAAGTGGAAGGTTCTACCAGTGCAACGCTTAGATGGCCTATTGTCGACTTCTCAGCTCTTCCATTTGAGAGTTTGCCAATAGCAATACCGATGGAGTTCCAGGGTTTCACAGGACTTATGCTCATTGAAGACCCTCCTCAGGGACAGACAGAAAGAGTAAGCAGCAAGTCGCATTGGTTCCAAGGGCTCGCTGGACCCGTGGGAGAAGTAGAGTTCATCTACGAAGCCAACTTGACTTATGGTGCAAATGTCTGGAGGTGCTATCAATTCTTCTCACAAGAGTTCGAGAACCTCCAGAATAGTGAAGACCTCAAACCCATATGGCAGAGAGCAGGATTTGCAAATTACTTTAGTGCAAAACTCCCTAAACCCGACTTTTATCGATGTTACTATTTGGTGGCTTCTATTAAAGAGCAAGAGCGAAAAGAGTTGGACCCTATCTTTGTACTGTTGTCCTTGGTCAATGATCCCCCCTTCAAGAAGTTCACCTTGTCTTTGGACTTAATCAGGAACGCGCTTAAGATTCATGGCAACCATATGCCCACAAAAAAAGAGTGTCTTATCCCAGAACCTATGAAGCGAAGTGATGTAGATAAATGGCCAGCCATCTCAACCATCACCCCTCAACTGACCACTCCATCAAGAATATGCCTCCAGAATTTTGCCTTCCCTGTACAGGAACGATTTACGATTCCACACAAACGTCTCTGGTTTGGTTTGTACCTCACCACTACCGGGCCTCAAACAATTGATATTGCTACGTATATCCAAGACCAACTTTTATTGGCAGAACATCGATGGGAGAAGAAAAAGGTTGTTCACGCATGTTGTGCCCTTACACGCATCATATACATGTGTCTGGCTTATGATATTTCTATAGAGAGAGCCCTCCAAGCAACACAATTAAAGCCATACCAAGGCTCCAAGAAAACCATGAGACCCCCCAATATCCACAGAGTCAAGCGCATGCGCAGCACAATCCCCTGCTTACAAGTTTTGGAGTCCCCATCACCTCAGCCCACACCTGAAACCTCCCCCCAACGATCTCTAGTTCAATCACAACTACGTGTGCCACCACTATGAGTCTGTTTGAACCGATCTGCTACACTCCAAGAGGTTTCACAGGCAACGAACATTGTTCCTACCACCATAACGACTACTGCCACCACTATTGTTGAAGCCCGTGGCAACTTCTACATTTGTCTCTGACTCTTTTACCTTCTCGGTTACTAGTTTGGACACTGAGGAAATACACACTACATTTGATTTTGAGATCCCGGATGTGTTGTCTAGCAACTTTCAATTTTCAGATACACATTGTTTCTCAAGAATTTGAATGCCCATCTTACCCCACTACACCCTAAGAGGGAGAGAATGTTGATTCGAAAGACGATGACTGCATGGTGACAGATGAAGAAGACGCTAACACTAAAGTTAGTGAGGAAGAAGCACAACAATCGGAAGCACATGCCAAAGTTCAAGGAGAAGCTAGTGCGTATGAAGAAGAGACTGCAGAAGCAGGAGCTTACACCATCACCATTCGACGGATCCATAATACTATGAATAAGGTTTGGGCAAGGACCACATTGATGGAAGAACAAAGCCAAGCCATCTTGCAATAGGAATTGGTCAACAACTGCTTCAAGGAAACTTCCATTTTAGCAATGCACAAATTGGTTAAGTCAGTCGATGTGCCGGAGGCCTTAAGATATTTGCTACGAAAGCCACTACCCAAGTTTGACCCTCGATGGGTTCGCATTTTTAAATGACCAAGCACATATATTTGTGTCCACACTGACCCTATCACATCAGCACCCCCTATGGGTTCCTCTACGATCGACCTAACTGCGAGTGAAGACACTTTCCATGTATATACCCTTAGTGAAACCCTCCCTTCTCACCTAGCTCCAACCCCACCCTCCCCTGACATTGTAGATAGCCCCAGGTTTGTATTCCTTCCCCTATTTTTGTTTGGCCACCACCACGCACTATCGCACCCACATCACTCTTTCACATTGCGATCACTGAAGGTACCACTAGTGACATGGACATCTCACCCACCGCTTCACCAAACACACAATTGCATGCATCCACCACATCATGTAGCACACTTCACACGTCTTCTATTCGCACATCTCTTCCATCACTTGCCATGACATCCACCATCCCTACCCCTACTCCCACTCCCATTGCATTACAAACCACCCCGCATGTGTCATTTCCCACCCTTGCATCATCATCATCATCCATTGTTGGTGCTTCCATCCAAGAAATGATATATTGTCTTTAACAGATTAATGCAAAACATTCATTGTTAGGGCAACAACATTCTGCCCTCCAACAGACTACACAAGAATTACAGGCATGCCTAGATGCACTCACTTTGCAGAACCAGGACCTCAATATAAAGTATTAGAACTTGGAAACAGAACATCAGAAGTAGAAACAAACACTTGAAGCTCAAGTACAGGGATGCATCAAAGAAGTTGAATCACACTTATATTTTTACTTGATGTGCAATGCCCAATTGTCACGAAATATGGTGCTCCTTTGATGGCATCTCAACGCAGCCAAGGAGGAAAATCAATGCCTCCAACAACAAAATCGTAAGAACTTTGAAGCCACGCTAGATAATCCAAAGACACCCCTTAGTCCCTCTCACTTTCAAGCCATCCCTTTAGAGTCAATGTCGAGTCTCCGAAAAGACCATGCATGGGTACTTGAGGATTATGATCTACAAGAGGAATGTCATACACTCAAGGAGAACAATAAGGCTTTGTTGCTCAAAGATTCATTAGGGCCTACTATTGTACAAGAAGTAGCACCACCTGCCCTCTTAGATGAATTGAATGCGTTACGTATGAAAGTACAAGATTTACAGACTCAGGTATCCAACATGACGGAACCCCCTCAACCAGATTTGCCACCCAACCTACCTGAACCTGACGAGATGATGCCCATACCAGTTGAGGAAACCTTTGAAGAAGAATACGTGCCTTTACATGTTGTTGGAGGATGCTCATCACCCGAAGGATAGGATACATATGAATTACCTCCTCCAGCTTGGTTAAAGACCATCAAAGAACTGGGCAAGACACACTCTGCCCGAGTCTATGCACAACTACATGTGATGGCAAACATCGAAGAGGTTATTTTGAAATCACCCTATTTTGCTGCTATAGCCCCCCGCAGACACATCATGACAAGCGAACTACAATATAAACCATATTTACTTCTGCGACCCCAAAACTGAAACATTTGAATTTCTCTAAAATTAATGAACCAAATGATTTCAAAATTTGTAAAAATAAACTAGACAATAATATCTTTCCAATGAGCATTTAAACACTGGATTTGAAGCTTTTTAGAGCGAACAACAAGCTCTAAAAGTTGACTGAGTATGAGGAAGGAGCAAAGAAGAGAAATGGCATCAAGCAATGATCAAGAGTATATGTATTGCTTCATATCATGAATCTCCTTAATTTACAAATGTTTTGGAGTATTTATATAGACTCTTGAGGATATGTACATGCCTTTTCTCCATGAATTTGAATTCAAAATTAGGTGGGTTTGTTAGTTTAGATTGATTGGAATCATTTCCTACAATCTGTATCTGAGTAGATTTTGATATCCAAATTTGAAGAGTAAGGATAGTAGATACCTTCATTAAGTGTCCCTTTGAAGTACTTGAGTACTCTCTTTGTAGCATCCATGTGTGGCCTTCTAGGTGAGTGCATTAACTCACTAAGCACTCCCACACTATATGATATGGCTGGTCTTGTGTGAATAGCATATATCAAGCTACCAACTAAGCTTTGATACTCTTTAGGAACATAAATCTGCTCACCCTCATAAAAACTTAGATTATGGTTGAATTCCAAAGGTGTACCTGCAAGATTTGTGTTCTCCATTCTAAACTTCAGAATAAGATCTTCAATCTATCTTCTCTAGGTTAGATACATCCCTTGATCTGTATAAATCACTTGCATACCTAGGAAATATGTGAGCTCACCTAAGTCACTTATTTTGAACTCCTCTTGCATGTGTCTCTTGATCCTTTGAATACCATTTAGATCATCACCTATCACAATAATATCATCTACATATACACATAGAAAGATACCCTTATTGTGATCCCTTTTGATGAATAGAGAAGGATCTGAGTTGCTAGGTTTTAACCCTTGATCTTGAAGGTATGTAACCAACGTGTAATTCCAAGATCAGGAGCTTGTTTCAATCCATACAATGCTTTCTTAATTCTGAAAACATAAGATGTATGATTAGGGTTTCCAAAACTTGGTGATTGTGACATGTATACCTCTTCACTTATCCAACCATTTAGGAATGCATTTTTCACATCAAGTTGGAGGAGTCTCCAATTTCTTGCAATAACTACACTTATCAATGTTCTTATTGTAGTCATCTTTGCAACTGGTGAGAATGTTTCCTCATTTACCATGAGTTTATGAGCACCCTTTAGCAACTAATCTTGCCTTGTACCTACAAACTGATCCATTTGAGTTTCTTTAACTTTATATACCCATTTGTAACCAATTACCTTTTGATTGGGTGACATTGGAACCAAATCCCAAGTGTTCATCTCCTTCAATGCATCTATTTCTTCTTTCATGGCCTTTTTTCCATTAGGGTTCCCCTTTGCCTCTTCATAGTTTGAGGGCTCCTCTGAAATTGAGTCCTTTTCCAAGTAGATTGAATGCTTTGTAACAAATGTGCAATCATATCCATACCTTTTTTGTTGTCTTTTCTCCCTTGCTGAACTTCTAGGTGCTTGCTTGGAGCATTCTCCACACTCTTGCATCTTTTCTTTGCCTCTTGACTTCTATCTTCCAATGTCCAAAACTAGGTTTTCTTCCATACCATGCTTCATAAGGATTCATACCTTGAAGTGATTTGGATGGTAGTCTATTGACAAGATACATAGCAATTGAAGTAGCCTTTGTCCATAGATAATGTGGCAACCTCTTCTCTTCAAGCATTGTTCTAGCTGATCCAACCAATGTCTTGTTTCTTCTCTCTACATTTCTATTCAGTTGAGGAGAGTACCTGGTAGTCACTTTCCTTTTAATAACTTTATCCTACAAGAACTCATCAAACTCTTTAGAGAAGTATTCTCCCCCTCCATCATATCTGAGCTTCTTCAGTGATCTACATGTATGATTCTCCACATGTGCTAGATACTTTTTGAAGCAATCAAACACCTAATTCTTACTCTTGATAAATTACATAATAGTCCATCTACTATGGTCATCAATAAATGAGACATAATAGTTCGATCCTTCCAATGAAGGTTCTTAACGTGGTCCCTTACATTTGTATGTACTAGGTCCAATAATTTGTTGTCGATGTAGCCTTTGTGGTTGAACGGATGTCTTTGTGCCTTCCCAATCTGACATGCATCACATCTATTGATCATGTCTTGCTTTGATATGTTTGGTAATGCAAGAACACTTTGATCCCTTTATATATCCTTTAAGGTTCTTTCATTCACATGAGCTAGCCTCTTATGCCACACTTTAAACTCACTTAGGGTTTGAGACCCAAAGTTGAATAGAGATATGTTTTTGGTTTCTCCTACTTCAAAAGTAAAGAGCCTACCATGCTTCTAACCTATGGCTATCTTCTTGAAGCCTTGACATGGGTCTTCCACAAAAGTTCCATGTTGGGTGAACCTAACTTGCAAGCCTTTCTCAACTATTTGGCCTACACTTATTAGGTTTTTTGTAATAGTGGGAACATAGAGTGTCTTGCTCAAGATATTTGTCTTGCCATTGGAAGCTTTGACATTACCAATCTTCTCCACACGATGCTTTGTGCCATCCCTTGTTTGAACTTCATGTCTATGCTTTCCAAATTAGATAAGAGAGCTATGTTGCTTGGAACATGATTTGAACATGCTGAATCTATGTAGAACAAATGATCATCTTTTTTACCTTCCTTGTGGCTTAGATTCATCAAGAGAAATGAGTCTCCATGTTGTTGATCTTCAAAATATTTTTTGTAATCCCTTCTGTAATGACCTCTATTGTTATTTTTGAAGTTGTGTCCACCTCTGCCTCTATTGCTGACATATCCACGTTTTCCACTTCCTTTCTGGATCTTCCCATTGAACCCGTAATTTTGAGTGGTGTGGTTGGTCTTGTCACAAATGGCACAAGGTTGAACATTCTATCCTTTGGTCTTTTCATGCTTTGGTCCTTTCTTCTTCCCTTTCCACTTTCTCTTGCCTGGAAAGTTGGCTTGGGAAGTCTCCTCTTCATCTTCTTCCTTCTCCTTGCCTTTTTGCTTCTTGTCCTTATCTGCATATAGAGCACTAGTTGAATTACCATGATATGAGTTACCTTCCTTTATGCTATTGTTGGCCTCTTGATTCAAGAGTTGTCGTGCTTATATATTTAGGTAGTAATGTGTGTGAACACTCTAGGACCACCGGGGCACTTTTTTTCCTCTTTAGGAGGTTTTTTCCCCCCAGCTTGTATATACGTCTATTGCCCTAATGGGTTACTTATCTTTGTACATTCTAGTGGTAATACATTTAGTATTGTGTGTTGTGCTCCAAGCTTCTTCTTCTTCTTCCTTGTGTTGTTTGCGTGCTTTGGCACACATCTCCAAAAATTGGTATCAGAGCAGGTCGCCACTTCATCTAGGGCGTTGTCTACACCTCTCTGGTTGCAGTCTCAAAATCACATGAAATTTGGTAAGCATACTCAGGGTGTCTTGGAGATCAAAACTACTTTGCTTTGTGATGTCGAAATCGCGCTCTCAGCTCGTTTCTGCCTCCGAACACACTATCGTACCGCTTGTGCACGATATTTTGTCTTTTTGTGCCAAGATATATAACAGTTTTAGTTTGCCAATATAAGCATCTTCAAGTCTACTACAAGTCTAGCAAAACTCATTTGGGTAGTTCTATTCAAATTTTTCAGATACAATCATTTTTCTACATCAAGGTACTTTAGTTAGTGTCCATTGCTAAAAGCAGTGATGTATTTCGTATGTTGGTTGTTGAGGATAAGTTGGATGGTACGAGTTACCCATTATGGGCTTATATGGTGCATCATGTATTGGTCGCAAAAGGACTATGGAATATTGTGCAGGGTGTCAAAAGACATCCTGTTACACTTGCGAATACAAGTACTGCAAATACAGGTGCTGGAGTTGATAGAGATGGTGTTGAAGATGATGATACTCTATAGATTCCTGTTCATGCTACTGTTTCTATTGCACCTACTACATAGCAAATTTGTTGGGATGGCAGAGATGCTCAGGCGCATGCATTTATAGCTTTGTCTGTCAAACATGCCATTATTCCTCACATTCACTCTTGCAGAACAGCTAAGGATCCTTGGGATACACTTACCACATTGTACCATGCTAGGAATGAGGCTCGTGTTGCTTACCTCCGAAAACAATTGGAGAGTGAGAAAATGAATGAAGGTGATTCTATGGATAGTTTTCTCACAAACATCAAGGATTTGAAAGAACAATTGATTTTTGCTGATGAAGTTATACCAGACAGCTCATTTGTGTAGACCGTCTTGAATGGTCTTCCTGACTCATATCATATTTTTGCTTCTACTCTTTGTTTGATGATGAAAGGCAATCCAATGCCTTGTCATTTGAGGAGTTAGCCTCTATTTTGTTGCAGGAAGACTAGTCTAGGCAGAACAGGTCTATTATGCGTGTTGCAGATCAAGCTTTCCTCACTAGTCAGAAGGGCAAAGGTAAATGGAGCTCTTCTACTAGTAAGCAGAAATCTACAAATGTTCACATTCGAAGAAGGAAGACAAAGATGAGAAGAAATAAAAAAAGAAGAAGTTTTTTGGAAAATATTGTAAAGAAAATGATCATGTCATCAAGAGCTATCCAAAATAGGCCGCTAAAGAGGCAAAGAAGAAAGAGGCCAGAATGGTTGTTGCAGAGGCCTCTACACCAAAAACAGAGTCTGTTAATCTTGTGTAGGAAGAAGAATGGGCGTTTGCTACTGTTTGCAGTTCTCACCCATCTTCTCATGAGCAATGCATGTCTGCAGTAGACTCGGATGTTTGGTACTTTGATAGTGGGGCGACCAAAAATATTACCTCACAGCGCAGTTTCTTCTCTTCACTCGAGCCTGCCCCTACAGGGAATACTGTTACATGCGCCAACAACTCCTATCCTGTTATGGGAGTTGGTAAGATCATTTTGACTACTGTTGATGGTAGTTATTCACTTTTTCAGATGCTTTGTTTGTGCCAAGGATCAAGAAAAATCTGTTATCAATTTTTGCATTAGCCAAGATTGGCTTCATTGTGAAATTTATTGATGACAGATGTATGTTCATGGTCTGTCAAATGGCGATGTCGTTATTGCTTCTGGCATTTTATGTCGAGGGATATATAAGCTCATAGACTATGAAATATTTCTAAATTATTTGGCGTGTGCAGTACATGATTCCCAGGCTATGTCACATGCAAAGCTTTGGCATGCACGCTTTGGTCATCTAAATTTTGCTAGTTTGCCACGCTTGCAAAAATCTGAAATGGTATCCTCTTTGCCCAACCTTGACGCACCGAGTAAACATGTATGTGAAGGCTGTATTTTCGGCAAAATGCAGCATTCTTCCTTTCCAAAAAGATAGTTTAGTTCGAGCTACTCAGAAATTACAGCTTGTACATAGTGATGTCTATGGTCCTATGCAGACACCTTCTTTTGGGAACTATCTTTACTTCATCACTTTCATCAATGATTTTTCGAGGCATGCATGGGTATATCCATTGAAGGCAAAGTCCGAAGTGTTTATGTGCTTCAAAGAGTTTCTGGTTTTGGCTGAAAATCTGTCAGCATGTAAAATGGGCACCTCCTTTCTGATCGAGGGGGGGAGTATATGTCTTCTCACTTTAATGCATTTCTGGTTGAACATGGGATAAAACATCAGTGTACAGTGCCATATACACCTCAACAGAATGGAGTCATTGAATGAAAGAACAGGTCACTCATGGAGATGACGAGGTGTATGGTCAAGAGTTAAGCTTTACCACATAGTTTCTGGCTTGAGGCTGTTATGTGTGCAGCATATGTACTGAATAGGTGTCCCATCAAAGCACTGTAATCTATCACTCCATATGAGTCTTAGCATGGTTGCAAGCCATCTTTTGCTCATCTGTGTGTTTTTGGTTGTCTGGCATATGCATTAATGCCTGAACAACATCATAGAAAATTGGATGATACAGTAGTAAAATGTATTTTTGTTGGGTATAGTTCTGAAAGTAAAGGCTATCATTTGTATCGTCCATAGACAACACATTATGCTTAGCCATGATGTTGTTTTTGTGGAAGATGCTATTCAACCATTTCTTTCATGTACTAAGCAGACATTTGTTAGCTCCAAAGACATGTATGATACTTTGGTGCCTCTTTTTATAGGTGGACGGTCTAGTGCTAGTCCTAATGAGGCAACTTCTCAGCCTTTGCAGGTCTCATGTGATGATGCAGATCATTCCATTTCTGATATAGGTTTACATGATCCACTTGTTGATGAGAGAGGTGATATTGAGCAGGCAAAAACTATGCCAAAATGGCTGGTGTAGAGTTTGCGTGATAAAAAATTAGATGCACCTCTATCATATCCTACTTGGTGAGACTCTCATAGTTCCTTTTTTGCATCAGATTGCTATGATATGGCTCCTTCTAGTCTCTGTGATGAGACTGAACCTTCGTTTGATGAAGCATAAATTTCTGAACATTGGATGACTGCAATGCAATCTGAATATGATGCTATCATGAAAAATGGTACCTGGTCTTTATGTGACTTTCCTCCTGGCAAGAAGGCAATTGGCACTAAGTGGGCCTACAAGTTGAAGTGTAAACCTAATGGAGCAGTTGACAGGTATAAGGCTAGGCTTGTTGCAAAGGGTTATGCGCAAGAAAAAGGCATTGATTTTGATAAAACCTTTGTTCCTACTTGCCCAATGACTACTGTTCATAGCATTTGTGCACTTGCAGCTCATCACGGTTGGAATGTACATCATTTGGACATTAAAACAACATTTTTGAATGGTGATTTACATGAAGAAGTGTATGCTTTTCAGCCCCGTGGCTTCATGCAGAAAGGGCATGAAAACCAGGTGTGCATTTTAAAGATGGCATTATATGGATTAAAGCAAGCACCACGTGCTTGGTATGAAAAGATACATGCCTATTTGATTGCATATGGTTTTGAGAACATCCCAACTAAAAGCACCTTATATGTTAAGTGTGCTAATGATGTCCTTTTGATCATTGTGGTATATGTTGATGACATGCTCCTCACTGGTCCTCATGACATGCATATTCCTGATTTTAAGGCTGATTTGCATGCCTCATTTGAGATGTCTGATTTGGGGCATTTGCATCACTATTTGGGCATTCACTTTTTGCAAGTTGATGGTGGAATGGCTTTGTGTCAAACGAAATATATTGATGCATTATTGTAGCGTTTTGGCCTTGAAGATTGTAAGCCTATTGCCACTCCTATGGAGACAGGTTTACGATTGAGTCTTCATGATGCTGGAGATGCATTTGATGTTGTTCTCTATCAGCATGCTATCGGATGCTTGATTTACTTATGCATTACTCAGCCAGATATTCAGTTTGTTGTCTCATAGATGAGCTAGTTTATGCATTGCCCAGGTGTCAAGCATTGGTAGGTGGTTAAGCGCATCTTTCGCTACTTGAGTGATACCCGGCTACTTGGATTGTTTTATCCCAAGGGGGGATCACTACCCCCATATTTGCATGCTTTTTCTGATAGTGATTGGGTTGGTTGCTATGACACTCATGTGTCCACCTCTGGCTTTTGTTTCATGCTTGGTAGCTCATGTATATCTTGGTTGATCAAGAAGCAGCCTACTATGGCCACTTCTAGTTGTGAGGTTGAGTATAGGGCAGCTTTCACAGCCCCTGTTAAGTGTGTGTGGGTCAATGCCTTATGGCTGATTTGGGTGTTGGTCAGTCTTCTGCCATCACAATCTTCACTGACAGTGAGAGTGCATTGACAGTTGTGAGGACCCCGTGTTCATGCTCGCACTAAGCACATTGAGGTGCATTATCATTATGTCAGGGAGAGGTTTGTTGTTGGGGAGATCAGCTTGGCATATGTGCCCATGCAAGAGAACATTGTAGACCCTTTTATGAAGGCTCTACCTTTGCAAAGCTTTGGGCTTACTTCCTTTTGTGGATTGACTCCACATAGCTTGGGACTTCCTTATACATGAGTGTCAGCTCCTTGTTCACTGCATCACTCCCCGGGGGGATTTGTTGATATATTTAGGTAGTGATGTCTGTGAACACTCTAGGACTGGTGGGGCACTTTTTTCCCTCTTTAGGAGGTTTTTCCCCCAACTTCTTTATACGTCTATTGCCCTAACATACTACTTTGTACATTCTAGTGGTAATACATTCAATATTATGTATTGTGCTCCAAGCTTCTTCTTCTTCCTTGTGATATTCACATGCTTCGTTAGACGTCTAACTCCAACATGTCCAAGAAAGATGTTGAAGTCTAGAGTTTGCACATCCATGATGAGATCATAGGTTGTGGTGAAAGATTTCCATTGTTTGCCACCTCTAATCCCATTGAGAATTTGCCTCATGATGGCATCTTCTTCAATCAGCTCTCCAATGGATGCCAATTGATCACCAACCTCCTTGACCTTTGTAAGAAATTTAGTGATGTTTTGTTTGGTTGAACTCATTCCAAAGATGGTTCTTCCTTGCCTTTGTACTAGCAGAAAAGAAAGTCTCTAGAGCATCCCAAGTCTCTTGAGATGTCTTCCATCCTTTAATATGTGGTAATGGAAAATCAAAGATAGATTTGAGTATGTATGACCTTGCTTGAGCATCCCTTGCACACCAAAGTGTGAGCCTATCTGTTTCTTCTTGGTCCTCCTTTGGATCTTGGAATAGGCATTGCCTCATCACCTGATACAATCCCATATAGATTTCTTCCTTGAAAATAAGCCTCTATTCTAATTTGCCATGCAACATAATTGTATCTATCAAGATTCTCAATCATTGATGGAAAGTTGTCTCCCTTCTTGAAGTTGCTCTAATACCATTGAAAGAAAGTTGGAGAAGCTTGGAGAGGCTTGGAAAGTTGAGTTGTCAAGTGGTGAAGTTGGTCGAGCAAACAAGCATAGGACCAGCCATAGCTCTTTGGATATTTAAAGTAGACCTTGTAGGCTTGTGGTTAGTGTAATAAAACCCAATAGGTACTTTGGTACATCAATAAGAACAAGTTGATGCAACACAGATAACTTGCACCTTGACTAGCTCACAAAAACCTTCTAAAAATGGATGGAAGTTATGACTTCAAACAATCAGACCAGCCAGCACAGTAACAATTGGAAACATTCCTCTTAAGGGAGTGTCATACATAGCAATGGCTTGCTAAAATGCATAAAATCCCTAATTTATAAAAACTATAGAAGGAGAAATCACCTTAACACTGAACTGGTCTCACCTCGATTTTTTAGGGATGTACAGAGAATGACCCCCGAGACTGAAAAACTTGAATTTAACTAAAATTAATGAACCAAATAATCTAAAAATTTGTATATATAAACTAGACAGTAATATCTTTCAAATGATCTCTTAAACTTTGGATTCGGAGCTCTGTAGAAAGAGGAGCAAGCTCTAAAAGTTGATTGAGTCTAAGAAAGGAGCAAAGAATAGAAATGGCACCAAACAATGATCAAAGAGTATATGTATTGCTTCAAATAATCAATCTCCTTAACATAAAAATGTTGTGGAATCTTTATATAGACTATTGAGGATATGAACATGCCTTTTCTCCATGAATTTGATAAGTGAAGAGAATTTTGATGTGACTTAGAATGGTAGAGGAAGACCTTGAACAAAGTCTTAACGAGTGGATAAGATCTTTTGTATAGAAAAGGTTAGCACAAAGTCTTAACGAGTGGATAAGATGTGTATAGAAAATATTAACACAGTCTTAATGAGTGGATAACATGTTTCTGTAATTAAAAAAAAACTTATAATATCTTGAATTATAAAGAAATATTTTGAAGGCACACTTTGTGTAAACGATTCGAGCGAAGGTGTTCTACGTAGTGTGAAGAGAAATGAGATAAGGAAGCGAGCTCTCCCACATTCTCACACTCAAAGAGAGGAGCACACACAGACTGAGGAAAGGAAGAAGAATCTTCTTCTACTCCTAATGTCTGAAAATAAGTGAGTTGGCAAGAACACATGTGCCATCACTCTTAGTAGATAAATCCGTGTAGACCTCACTAAGAGTATCCTTGACATATATCGGCATACCCATTGTACATGTGAGAGAAATGAAAACATGGAAATGTTTCATCCTTGATCATCACATGTTGAGCTTGATATCTCAACACTCGACCCCAAGCTCAACATCATGTAGTATAATCCAAGCATCTTTTGAAACTTCTTCAGTTTCTATGCTCTAAGTACTTTTGTGAAAATAATAACAATGTTCTCATTTATCCTTACACAAACAAGATAAATGTCACCCGCTAATACTTTCTCCCTTATGAAATGATAATGTAACTCAATATGCTTTGTTCTAGCATGAAAAATAGGATTTCATGCTAACTATATGCTACTAAGATTATCGTAATAAATTATGATAGTATTCTCCACTTTCATAATTAAATATGCAAGTAGCATCCCTAGCCATGACACCTCACATGCTTCCATTGTAGCACATCCATACTCAGCCTTTGTACTTGACAAAGAAACAGTGGGTTGCTTCGTATGGCTCCATGTAACAGTATCACTCCTAAGTGAGAATAGAAAGCCACTAGTTGATCTTTCATCTAGAACACCACGAGTCCAATCTGCACTAGTGTATCCATCAACATGCAATTCTACACCAACTTCATAGAAGAATGAATAATCCAAAGTAGCACTCACATAATGTAGAGTGTGCCTCAAAGAAACTAAATGTGGTTTCTTGGGAACCTGCATAAATTGACTTTCAATTCTTATAATGTAGCTTAGACTGGGCCTTGTAATTATGAGAAGTATCAACCTACCCACAATTTTCTTATAGATAGTAGCATTTTCCAATGCTTCACTTGATGTAATATCCAACTTCTAATTCTAATCTAATAGCATAGAAAATGGCTATTACAATCAACCATACCAAAATTTTGCAGTATAATGCATATTTCCTTTGGGAAATCCATATACTGCAACAAGTGCAAAACCCATCCTTTTGTAGTAACCAATGCAACAAGTGCTCTAACAAGTCATTTTAGCTACATAGTGAAAGTTTCCTCATAATCAATGCCATATGTATTGTTAGATATGCTCAATACTCCACCCTCATGCGACCACAAATGATCCATGGTGCTCTAAGTTGTAAGGCCCCCATTATGAGGAGAAGCCATTATGAGAGCCCGGACATTTGTGGAACCCTAACTTCCAATTTAGATGAGGTCTATGTGTGACCGTTGATGGTTGTAGATGATCTTTGTGAGCCTATGCATTAGGTTAGGTAGGGCATAAACTTCCCGGCCATTGGTTGCCATGTAAGGTGAAAATAAAGGCCCTGTGGCATCGTGCGGTTTCCCCATAGAAACTTAATGGGGGGAGTTCAGAGGGGGGCTTGCCCCCTTCTACGGGGTCTGGGAAGCCTATCCCTCGGCCCGTAGGGCCAAGACGGTAGGCCAAGACGGTAGGACTTCTGGTCGTGGAGATATTGTCGGATCGTATATTTTATCGACTATTTTGTATCTCTCGACTACGTTTATCTATATCGAAACGCCTTGTAAAAGATATATAAGCACGGCCTAGGTTGAGCTTCATATAGCGTTGCGCACTAGTAAGCCCTTCATCTAGAGTATGTCTAGATCGTCATCTAAGCTCCACATTGGGAGGGGTGGAAAGCACCATCATTGTAACTGTATTACGCTCGACAATTTGAGAATTTGAGTTCTCTATCTCTCAGTCTACGTCTATCTTTGTGTGCGTTTTTCTCTCAACTCTGTCTACAGGTCTATTCTGTTGTGCTGTTATTTTCTTACATATGCATATCCTTTTGCTACCAATTGTGGTTTATACATGTTTATACTACCATCAGCATGATGCTTTACCTTGTAAATCCACTTGCAGACTATGAGTTTTTTCCTTTGCGGCAATGAAACCAACGTCCATGTTTCATTTCCAAGCACAATTAAGAGCCATGTAGCTATCATGTGTTAATCATTGAATTGAATTCCACATCCTCCAAGATCATCTTGGTCTTTGGTCACTTCTTCTTGTTATATTATGTGCATATGCATTTCTTACTCCTAGAGTCTTTACATAGGGCAATCCAAGTTCCTCATCAAGGCCCTTTCCTGAACCACTTGATCCTCCATGAATGTCTTCAAAACCTCTAGATGTTTTATTACCAACAGAATCTTTTCTTTACCTTTCACGGATGTAGTTGATGGATTTGCTCGACTGAGATCTCCATGCTATCTTTCACTCCACATGGTTTGAGTTGGAACCATTGTTGGGTGACATATTAGGTCCACTCATAACTTGAGAATTTGCACTTGTGTTTTTCAGAATTTCCTTTGTCATTTGAGTAATGATTAAGTTCTTCTTTGACATTAGCATACAAGCTTGACATTTCATCAAACACCACATCTTTGCTTACCTTCACCTGTCACATGAATGGGTTGTAACATTTATATCCCTTTTTCTCAAGAGAGTACCCAATGAAGATATATTTTTCTACTTTTGGATCAAACTTCGTCCTCAACTCATCTAGAGCATGTACATATGCAATGCAACCAAATAGTTTCATGTGTGATAAGTTCATCTTTCTACCTATAAATTCTATTCAAGTGTTACTTGATGTACAAAAATGGTTGGAGTTCTATTCATAATGTATACAATTGTGTGCATAACCACTTCCCAATAA
Source organism: Ceratopteris richardii (assembly GCA_020310875.1). Classification (NCBI taxonomy): domain Eukaryota; kingdom Viridiplantae; phylum Streptophyta; class Polypodiopsida; order Polypodiales; family Pteridaceae; genus Ceratopteris; species Ceratopteris richardii. The sequence continues at coordinate 142,587,559 of CM035411.1, read as the reverse complement.
CAATGAGGCATATTTTTCTCTACCCCGAAGTCTCTTGTTATTTTTGAAATATGTCTATTTTTGCATTCAGCAATGCCATTATGTTGTGATGTGTATACGCATGAAAACTTCCTTTGAATTCCATGAACTTCTAGAAAACCACTGAATTCATTTGATATTATCATCCTCCATCACATCTTAATGTCTAAATATACTTCCCTCTCTACTTTTTCACTATAAACCTTGAAATTATGAAAGTCAGTGTACACCTCGCTCTTCTCCTTCATGAAGCATACCCACACTTTTCGTGTATGGTAATCAATGAAAGTGACATAAAACCTACAACCTTCCATATATGTGGTCTTTGTAGGACCCCAAACATCTATATGCACTATCTCTAGCACATTCTCATTAACATGCTTGTCATGCAAAAATGATCCCTTAACTGTTTACCAAATTTACATGCTTCACATACCTTCTATGTCTTTGCAACCTTTAAATTTGGTAGTCCATTGAAAATCTCCTTTTGACTGCATTTACTTTAGCCTTTGCAAATTTGCATGTCCAATTTGTGTGTGCCAAATCCCTATGTTAGCAATAATTCCTGCACCTTTTGCAAGCATGGTTGCATTCATTTCTATAATTTTCACATTCACGATGAACATCCTACCCACATTGTTCCATTTGGCAATCAGCCTTCCATTTTGTTTGTACTATTCTACGTATAAACCATCAACATTGAAGCTGACTCGTAATCCCTCTTCAATAGTTTGTCAAATGGAAACTAGGTTCTTTGTTATATTGGGAACATGTAGTACATCGGCAAGATGTTTTACCTTCCCATCCTCCATGAATAATGCAATGTTTCAGGTATGCTCAATCGGATGTGATGAATCATCACTTGTTTCAAAAAATATATGAAGTGGCAATTTCTTCAAACTACTAAATCATTCTATATGGCTAATCAGTTATTTGAAGCACCTTAATCAACATGCCAAACATTACCATTCGATTTTGAAACATCAGCATACATTGTATTCATCATGTGATATTGGACCATGAATAGCTTCCCTGAATCATCTACACTTGTGGATGCATAGTTGTTTTGTTGCTTTGTACAATATGTTCCCCTTGCCTTGAAAATGTCCTCTACCTCTTGAAAATGTTTTTGGCCATGGTCATGGTTATCGTTTCCTCTTCCACTTTCAAAGCCTTTGCCTTGGCCTCTCCCCCCCCCCCCCCCCCCTCAGAACAATTTTTTCCTTGGGAGTTTGAGTCTTCACCAAGGTTCTTTTCATCAATCATCAACATGGACATAAATTAAAAAAATTTGGAATTTCTCCGTCGTTTGAGTAGAAGTTTTGAACTACTTACATGTAGCTCCTAAACCACATGGCATACTTCAACCTTATCATCTACATTGATGCGAAGTAGTCACTTACTGACATGCTCTTTTTTTTCGTATGAAGCCCATTCTTAAGTTGCAATTTTTGTGCCTTTGTATTGGTCTCATACAATGTGACCAAATTGTTCCAAGCATATTCCAAAGTTTTTGCATCATGTATGAGCCTAATCATGCTATCTTGTATGCTAACAAATAGCTAATAAGATTACCTTCCGTGCTTCTTGATTCCACTCTTCATATACTCTTAATTGGTCTGTAGTCTGATTCCTCTCTGGTAACTCCAACGAGTTTCCATTGTCTCTTTTGATGTACTTCCAGTAGCCTTTTCTCATAAGTAAATTTTTCATTCTAAATCTCCAAGCATGAAAGTTGTTCTTATCTCACTTATCAGTCATAAGTTGACTCACTCCATAAAACTTACCATTTTTTTAGTAATCTATAATACTGCAAAAACACTACAAGCAATACCTCTTCTTGAACATTGTCACATTGTGACTTGACAACTTGATCTCATAAAAACAAAGTTTTCGTGTATCAATAGTACATAGAGTCTCTTGAAATTCTAAATTTGAAATATTTGGGAGACGTTGAGTAGAATGCAAGTTACACTTTTGCAAAATGACCTGTTTTTTCCATGCATCCGAGCTTGTAAGCTCCAAACGAAGGTCGAAATGGATCCAAAACTTAAATTATAGAAAAATGAGTGACTCTAGAGAGATAATTATCAAAAATATTCTCCTTCTACCTACACCCCAAATGTCAAAGCAATTTGTGACTTTTTGTGAAGTGCACGTTCTCCACACCTTCTCACAAACTCTTCAGTGTTGGCCTTCTTCATGAGCTCTCTATAGCCACACTAGCTCTGTTACCATGTCAAGAGAAAAGAGATAAGGAAGAAAGGTCTCACACACTCTCACACTCAAAGAGAGGAGCACACACAATATTGCAACGAAGAAGAATCTTCTTCTACTTCTTCTATTACACAAAGGTAATATACAAGAATGATCTGATTCAACAATGCAACCAATACAATATATAAATACTAATCCACAAAGAAAATCCTAATGTTCGGAAATGAGTGAGTTGGCAAGAACAAATGTTCCATAACTCTCAATAGATAAATTTGGTAAAGCTCACCAAAAGTATCCCTTACATATATCGGCGTACCCACTATATGTGTGAGAGAAATAAAAATGTAGTATGTGTCATCCTTGATCATCACATGTTGAGCTTGATATCTCAACATGTAGTTTGTATCCTACTGAAGCTCCTTAATTAATTTCTCTCAATAGCACACCAACTACTTAGTAGCTAAAGTTGCCAAAGAAAAAATATTAATTTTATGTAAAAAGATGAAAATTCAAAAGGTTTTGTAGTTAATAATCAACTAAGCTAGAGATACAAATTTTTAGGTGAGTAGGGATACTTTAGAGCTATTTTTTTTACCCACCTTTAATCTCTACAAATAACCCGAGGATGTTGCCCAATAGCACAAGGACATAATTCTTACACATTCTTCCACCTAAGAATAGAAAATCAAGTCAATAAAAGGTGGCTCACCTACCCTGTTTCATCATAACCATCAAATAATTAAGCTCATTGTGCATATCAATGGAGAAAGTACAACAACTATGAAAATGGCATTGGAGATCTTGAATGATTTGGAGGTTTGTTTTATAGTGTTTTTCCAATGTTGATATAACCTCCATGTCTTTAATTGAATTCGTTCAATTTTCCAAAGACATGTGATTTGAATCAAGCTCCCAATTATAATTGCCTCATGAATTATATTTCTATCTTTCAAGTACGTGTAAAATTTTGAGGCTTTTGTAAAAGGACTTTTTGAACAACATAGTGCAATATTCGTTTGAAAGGCATGTCTCGCATCAAGCCATACTAATTGCATATATTCAGTCAAATATTGGAAGAGCTTGTAATAGAGAAAATGGTGTTCGTGTTCAAGGAAGTGAAGCCCAACCTTGGGATACATTGGTGCCGGAGTTGCTCACATCATAGAAACGAGTGACAAACATAGTCACACAGGTGCAACTACTTTGAAAGGACTACAAGTATCCATGGAGGAAAAAGAGGTGACAACTCACTATACTAAAAGCCCTATGCATTATTAAGATCGAAATGTCGACGATGGGATAGTATTGCCTAAGGAAGACGCCATGCAAAAATTTGTCATGAATTTGAGGTTTATGTATAAAAATGTTAATTTGAATCCATTTTCTAACATTTGCTACTCTCTAAAAAATCCAAGAGAACTCTTATATTTTTAAAGTAAAAGTGGTACTAGATTTTCCCATTAGTATCGATGTGAAGGATCCGACAACTACCAAACACTTGTATGTATGTATGTATGTATGTATGTATGTATGTATGTATGTATGTATGTATGTATGTATGTATGTGTGTGTGTGTGTATGTACGTACGTACGTATGTATGTATGTATGTATGTATGTATGTATGGATGTATGTATGTATGTATGTATGTATGTATGTATGTATGTATGTACATATGTATGTGTGTGCATGTATGTACATATATATGTATGTACATAAGTACATACTTATGTACGTACGTGTGTACATATGTAAGTATGTATGTATGTGTTGGAAGCAGCCAGAGGCACAGACGACATGGAAGCATGTAACGACAAAGCAGGGAGCCAGTCGGATCAATTTCTCAAACAAATATGTTTTTTATCACTTTTCAAAACATTCAACAGTGATTTTTATCACTAATTGTAACATATGTAACATAGAAAACCTCATTTTGTAATCCATAGCTCCATTTTGTGCAAGCGGAGGAGTCCTCGAGCTTGAGGAGCTTAGGTAGAATGCACGTACCAATTTTTGTTATTTTTAGATACCGTTTACCCTTCCAAATAGCATCTAGGACCTATTTTTTAACTATGCCGGTCACTAGATGTGAAACCGGTCAAAACTAGTCTAGAAACTATAAAAAGAGCTAGAGAGCTCATTTTTGAGGTTGTTCAGTGTGAGCTTAGAGCTATTTTGAGCTTGTAATAGTGTTCTTGAGTAATAGAGAAAATTTCCCACCTTCCATTGTGTCTTGCTTGTCTCTTCATTGTGTGTGTGTATGTGTGTGTGCATCTTGATGCTTCTCACCTTCACTCTCACATCATCTCACATTCACGATCTTCATATCACTCCTACCTCTTCCGCGGATTGACATTAAGGAGGTGAAGCTTCTTAACGTGGTTCTCACCATTGTACTATAGCAACACCAAATTTGGCGCCGTTGCCGGGGATCGAGTCTAGGACGAATGTGTGATGGTAAGAGTATAGCAAGAAGTGGCGTTGGAAGGTAAAAATTTCAGTTTTTGTTGTTGTTTTTACTTAGTTATTAGTGTTTTTCACCTCCCCCACACTCCATCTTCATCACCGCATCATCATCTTCATCTCCAAAAAAATCAAAAAATTCACCATATCCACCATTCTCCTCATTTCCCCTCATTTGTGCATGCGAGAGAGTGAGAGAGAGCTTTTGTGCTTGTGTGTACTTTGGTTTTCTTGAGTTTTCTTGCAGGTACAGAGCTCCAGTGCATCAGGAAGGCTGCAAAAAGGTAAAATTTTCAGTTTCTGTCAGAAATTGTCGACTGTGTCAGACCATCGCGATGGTCTACAAAGTTCGGATTTTGAGGAAGGCGAGTTCACCACCGTGTAGGCGACCCCTGCGTGAGTAGGAATCCATAGCTGCATCTCAAAAAATCACTGTTTGGTGGACCATCGCGACGGACTCTAACCATCGCGATTGTGTCACACCATCGCGATAGGCTCACGCCATCGCGACGGCTTGGCCGGACCATCGCGACGGTCTTTGACCATCGCGATTGTGTCACGCCATCGCGATTGGCTCACGCCATCGCGCCGATGGTGCCACGTGGCAATCTAGACCATCGCGACGGTGCACTCCAGACCATTGCGACGACACCCTCACACCATCGCGTTCAGACCATCGCGTTCAGACCATCGCGCCCAGACCATCGCGGTTGGCTCACGCCATCGCGTTCAGACCATCGCGTTTAGACCATCGCGACGGTTCACTTTGGACCATCGCGATTGTCCACGTTGACCGTTGACCGACGCCATCGCGACGGTGCAAGTTCACGCCATCGCGATTGTCCAATTTCACGCCATCGCGATTGTGCATTTTCAGGCCATCGCGATTGTGCAATCCCACGCCATCGCAATTGTGCATTTTCAGACCATCGCGATTGTGCAACCTCACGCCATCGCGACAGTCCCAGACCATCGCGATTGTCCCAGACCATCGCGATTGTGCACCCCCATCGCAAATTTTAGGGTTTCATTTTTTGGCCAATTTTGGGGCTATTTTTGGGAAATTTTTGGGTGATTAGACTCATAGGAGACCCCTTAGCTCATATTTGGAGAAAAACCTGTTTGTCAGTTTTTACCCCCCAGGGCCTGAACGATCATAACTTTGTCATCCGAAGTCCGTTTTTTGAGCTTAATAGCTCGTTAGAAAGCTCTTGACGAGTACTACGTGACCTAAACTGTTTTTTTCTTAAAGGATACGTCTATTTTTTGATAAGCTATTTTGAGGTTCACCTAATTTGGGACTAGAAAGCCAGGGGGCAAACATTGAAAATTTGGGCAAAAGGGAAGGGACTTAAAAGGTGTATATACTCAAGTGCTTGATCATCCAACTGTGAATTGGTCTAATATTGGATTTTTCCAGGTCTAGCAAGGGAAATCAAAGGCAACCAAGGCAAGGCAGTGAAGGGCATAAAGCTTGGGAAGCGCGGCTTCTTGGGCATCAGAACAACCAGAAAAGCTGACTCGAGGTTGGAAGATTACTCAACCCCCTCAGTCAATTCTTAGCTTAGGATAAACGGTAGTGTTGTGGATTAAAGACGATAGGAACGCCTCAAGTTCAAGATACTTAATTCTTTCAAGTTTAAGACTACAAGTAAAGGTGTGTGTGACGAAAACCTAAAGGAAAGAACCTAAGTCTGACGGAACGAGAACTCAAAATTATAACGGAAAGTCGAATTCCTGACGCATACATTAAGACAAGAATCTAAAGGAATCGAAAAGAATCAAGAAAGTAATAACAAAGAATCATTGACGATCTGAGCGTGTACTAAGTGTGCAAGGAAGAAAATTAATGAACCTTAGATCGGGCAAACATATAGGTAAGTCAGACCGACGAAGCCTTAGATCATCAGAGGCAAGTGTAAGAACTACTGCACGATCGTGGGCTCAGCAATTGAATAGTAATTACCCCTACGAGAGCTCAGATACTAGCGAATCAGAAATGGCATTTAGTACAGAAAGACCAGAAGGAGGGTTGAATGTAGCTTATTTAGAGAAACCAGAAGGACCCTATAGAACACAACTAGAGTTTCTCCGAACCAACCGATTAGGTGCTCGCATCTATGAGGATGGTTTGCGAAGGCAAGTGGTGCAAATGCACAACCCCGATCAACCCATTGGATTGGAACATCCAGTGGTGAAATTCAAGAGAGATGCGTACATAGACAAGGAAGGAACAATGTACATCTTAAGTACGCAGCCAAACAATACCAATGAGTTTGGCGTGATTCAACCCGAGACGGAAGCAAAATCTCAAGGAAAAGAACCATTAGAAGAGCCTAGAACACCTAGAGGGAAATCTGTACTGACACGAGTACTAATCCCAGATTGGATCCCTCAGGACAACAGAAGCATAGAGTTGTTTGTAAATAAAGAAACTGATGAAGCCTTTTGGAGATACAAGACCGAAATACTTAGTGAGGTAGGTATCATCACTATATACGAGTTCAAGGACCCGGATACACCTGGAAAGGTTGTATACCTGGATGAGACTTCAGAAAGAGTCTTTGTGGTGCCTGACCGCGCTAAAAACACATACACATGGAGAGGTGAATTGGTATTCCCTCCATCTAGAACAAACATGAATACAAGTCAACAAGGGGCAGTAACATCCTCAGCCCATGGAAATCAAAGAGAAGGAAATAAAGAGAGACCGGAAGTAAGCTTTAATCACCCCATAGGGAGAGATAGAACAACCACAGACACTAATAAAGCGGATAGACAAAGAGATCATGGAGTATTAGGTGGTAGAGATGATTTTCCTCTACCTAGACCACGCGAACACGCAAGAATATTGAGACCCACTCAGTTAGTGAAATCAATGAAGAATTACTTTGATGGGACAGGAGATCCCTATGACCATGTCGCAGAATTCAAGCAAGTACTAAGAGCAGAACAAGTCGAAGACATGTTCACGCAATACAACGCATTTGGATTAACGTTAAAGAATACGGCGTTAACTTGGTTCCAACCTTTGCAACAAAGGCAATTTAGAGACATCCATCACTTTTTAGAGTCATTCATCACCGAATTCTCTAAAAGTGGGATTAGACATGACACGTCTTCGTTGATTCACAGCTTTAAACAGACCCCTCAAGAAACAGTAAGACTGGCAGGACGTAGGTTTAGACAATATGTTGAACGATGTCCAATGCAAGAGCTACCCTCACAAGCCAAACAAGTGTCATTGTTTCTAGACGGCTTGTTGAGCTCTAAACTACGCTCCTACGTGTACCTAAAAGAACCCAGAACGCTAGAGCAATGTGTAAGAATTTGTATAGACATTGAGGACAACTTAGGAGACGAGTTGGAACTCTCAAAGGTCTATAAGGACTCAGACTGTTCATCTCTAGCATCCACAAAATTGTCTAACTCGATAGAAGACCTTGCAGAAAAAGTGGCCCAGAAACTAGGAGTTTCTAGTAAACCTAGGGTGCTAACAAACAAGCGTTGTTACACCTGTGGTGGTGACCATATGGCAAATGTGTGTCCCAATGCACCACAACCTCAAGCCAACCCTAGTAGCCAATATTGTACAATTGAGAGAAGATACACGAATCATACGGCTCAGGACTGCCCATACAACAAACAAACCGTGAGACAGAACTACCCGCAAGCATACCAGCAGCCAGGTAGGTATCAAGGCCAATTCAATGCTCAGCCTTATTACTATAGGCCTCCTCAGAACTACCCATACCAGGCTCAACAGAGACCTCAACCTGTCTTAGCTCAGCAGCCACCCCCACCAGCGAATGTCATCTCAGTCAAATACGCTGCTGCAGAAGAGAACCTAAGTAGGGCCTTAGTGCCTTCTTCACCTTTGATCACAGAGAGTGATCCACACTCAAACAGTTTTGACTCCACGCATGTAGATAGTCCACCCGCATATTACACAGAGTCACTTGAACATGTGGAGACATATCATTACGATAGTCCACCAATGGAACCTAGTTGGGAGCCCGACTATGCTAATGTGATGTACACAAACCCAAATCCATGGCCCCAATTGAGACAACAAAGACCACAGGGCCCTAGAGGACCATGCTTTAGGTGCCAAGGAGATCATTTCATAAAGGATTGTCCACATCCCCCGATAGCAGGACAATCACAGTACTATAACATCCAAGGCTTTTGTGCTGATTGTGGCAAAGAGCACATAATCAAAGATTGTCCAAAAAATCCTGTTAACGCTTCGAATGTGACACCGATCAACGTGATAGGTATTGTAAATAACGCAGATGGATCCAACCCTACATACGTGCCTATCCAAGCTATAACAAGAGCCCAGGCGCTCTTACAGAACCAACAGCTTAATCAAGAGAAAGTAGTCGAAAGTAGCGAAGTTGCAGAATCTAGTAGTAAAAAGACAAAATCTTGGAAAGATTCTAGAGAAAGGATAAAGAGGAAATGGAGTAAAAAGATAAGCGAGTTGGAAGGAAGTTTGAAGGAATCTAGAGCCAAAATCCAAGAATTGACTTCACAGGAATTGAATCAAGAGAATCCAGCTCAAAAATCAGGATCAGTTTTAGCGGAACCCATACCCAAAAATCTAGACATGATGTTTCGTGCATATCAAGCTAGATTAAAAGAGGGACCTCAGGTAGCTGAAATGAGCAAAAACTACCCTCGTGCTGATCTAGAAATTGAGAGAACTAAACTTTGCATGAAGATGGTAGAACTAGCACAAGCTTTGTTCGAAGCCTCTAGATATCTTAATTGGAATAACATGGCAAAACCGGAATTACACTTTCAAGGACTAATGGAGAGGCTAGAATATTTGATAGAGAGCAAAGAGAAAAAGGATCAGCCTAAGAACCCTATTGTCCAAGAGACACAGGAAAGGAATGCACCATCCCTGTCTCAAGTACCCAATACAGAAAGTCAAGATAACCTATCTTCCATACATAGGTACTCACATGAATTTTTGAGAGAAATACAAGAAGAGAAGTGGAGAAAGGAACAAGGAACCCATCCTCCTATTCAAGAAATAGACGACTTGCAGGAACAATTTCCCCAAGACATTCCCTCTATTTACGATGATGTAGAGGAAGAACAACTGAGTGAACACACAAGATTTGAATCTAATTCTTTACAAGAATTACCTCAGTTCACAGGACCTTGGGAAGCAAAGTCTATTAGTATGAGAGCACCCACGATAAAGTGAGGAATGAAGAATCAGTAATCCCTAGAAACACGGAAGTGATCAAGAACACTAAAGTACAGTGTAATCTCACTCTAGAGGAGTTGTTAAAGGTAAAACCAGAATTGTGGAAACATGTAGCAAATCAAGTCCCCGAGCTTGCTACTACTCCCTCACAAATAGGATCACAAAATAAGGTACCAGAAATACCCGTAGAAAAGATTGGAGATGTAAGCGAAGGAGAGGAAGGTAACACTTATCTTCCGATAACCCATCAGGGCTACACCACGAAAGCCATCTTAGATTCAAGAGCCGGAGTAGCCATTGCTACCACCGCTTTATGGAAACGTTGGGGTAAGCCAGCATTAAGACCCACCAGGATGAAGCTACAAATGGCCGATGGACACATAGAAAAACCATTAGGCTTACTAGAAGGCATATCTCTCACCACTTGTGGTGTGGAATTTGAGCATACCTTTGCCATTTGTGACTTTGCAAAAAATCATGCTTATGAGATGATATTGGGACGACCATTCATGCGTCAGTTGCAAATTGTACAAGATTGGGGAACTAATTCTTTGTACTTGCAACATTTAGGAGTGACTACCAAAGTCAATCTTAAAGACTATTCACACAGAGATGTACCCCCAATACAATGGAATACCATCCATAAGACACCAGTAGAGACGGAATCCGTGCACTCATTAGAATCAAATCCTTCTTGGTTGCATGAGGATACCCATTTATGGATGTGTAAAGTAGCAAAACAAGAGGAGGAAAGGTTAGAAGCTAGGACCTTAGGTGCAGAACAACATCCAAGAACCCTTCAGGATCCAGCCTACGCACCTGTAGTATTCCCTGACAAAGAGTTTGAACCCCATGGTTGGGCAAAAATCCTAGCAACCATGGACGTAGCCATCAATGAAGAACAATGGACACCCCACTGTGACGAGGATGGCTATGATATCTCAGTTTTCACGATAGAGCCAATCATGTGCGATGCAATTTTAGAAGAGTGTGAACCTAACACTGATGCATTTGAGGATGCAAGCGATTTTGATTTAGAATCAATTATCATGGACCCACCCTTTGCATCAGAGGAAGAATATTTTTTCGAAGTAGAGACTCACACTCAGAGACACGAGGAAATTACGAATGAGGTAAGGTTAGCCACTCAAGTGACTAACAAGAGTGAAGGCAAGAAAAGAAAGAAGAAAGACACCATGACAGAAAAAGAAGAGTCTTTGTTTGAAGTACCCGAGAACTTCAAGAAATATGAAATCGAAGATAGAAGAATCATGGTATGAATGCCTAATAGAAAGGCGAATGACGGACAAGTATATGGTAACCGAGAAAAAACCAAGAAAATAATAGTTGCTATCGAAGGAGAAGAAGAAAAGTGTACATACATAGGGCATGATTTGACAACTGAAGAAGAAGAAGAATTAGTTGCCCTATTGCGCGAATATAGAGATGTGTTCGCTTGGAGTTATAAAGATTTGAAAGGAGTAGACCCAGATATATGTTCTCATAGAATCCCTATGACTCCAGCTGCAAAACCGACAAAACAGAAACCTTACACGTACAATGATAACTACGCTGCGAAGATTAAAGAGGAGATAGATCGCCTGATAGAAGCAGGATTCATTTACGAAATTGAGCATACCGAATGGGTATCCCCCATTGTGGTTGTGCCCAAGAAGAATGGAAAATTGCGTGTGTGTATTAACCTTAAAAAAGTTAATGCCGCAATGATTAGAGATAGTTATCCTCTTCCTATCACGGAACATCTATTGGAAAGAGTTGCGGGCAAGGAAGTGTACAGCTTTCTTGATGGATTCTCAGGCTATAACCAAGTAGCCATCGCTTCATAAGATCAACACAAGACGGCATTTGCCACTGAATGGGGCATATTTGCATTTCGTGTGATGCCATTTGGCTTAACGAATGCACCCGCCACTTTCCAGCGACTCATGTGTCATGTTTTCAAGGAATTCTTACGCAAGAGTTTGGAAGTTTATGTCGATGACTTATGTGCACATTCAAATGTAAGACAGACACATATCCCAGAGTTAAGACAAATATTTGACAAATGTTGAGAATATCAGGTTTGTTTGAACCCAGAAAAGTGCGTTTTCATGGTCAGACAAGGCAAAATTCTAGGACACATTGTGTCAAAAAATGGAATCTCTACGGATGAAGAAACGGTGAAGGTAATTGCAGATTTACCTAGACCAACTAATGTGAAAGAGGTACAAGCATTTATGGGCCATTGCGGTTATTATAGGAGATTCATACACATGTATGCAATCATAGCAAAGCCTTTGTACTCTCTTTTAACCAATTTTGAATGGACAGATGAATGTGAAAATTCATTCAATGAACTTAAACAACGCTTGTGCTCAGCACCTATATTGACAACCCCAGATTGGAGTAAGCCATTCCATGTACATGTGGATGCATCCAATTATGCCATAGGATGCGTGTTAGCACAACCCACAAATGAAGGTAACATAGATCTCCCCATAGCTTACGCTAGCAGACAATTGAACGCAGCAGAAAGAAATTACACCACGACGGAACGAGAAGGATTAGGGATGATCTACGCAGTAAAGAAGTTTAGGCACTACTTGTTGGCCAACAAGTTCAAGTTCTTTACAGATCATCAAGCCCTATTATACTTAGTCAACAAGCCATGTAACACCGGACGACTGATACGTTGGTTTCTATTACTCATGGAGTATGATTTTGAAGTCGTAGTCAGGAAAGGAAAGACACATCTTAGAGCTGACCACCTTTCGAGATTAACCTGAGGAGAAGCTCCCCAAGGAGTAGTGGATGAGTTACCAGATGCATATTTGTTTAACCTTGAGATAGCACCAGAATGGGCTAAGCCTTTAGTCCCTATTCTGACATACGGACCCAAGAATCCTAGGATAAAGATCAAAGAAGGAGAGATTACCAAGTCTCAGAGATACCAAATAATGGCAGGAAGCATATATAAACAGGATAATCAAAAGATTCTTGCTTGTTGTGTAGATGAATCAGAACATGCGGATTGGTTGCAATTAGCACACGTAGGTGCACTAAAGCAACATCATTCAAAACATCGAACATTACAGACTCTGCATAGATTGGGAGTATATTGGCCTACGATGGAAGCAGATGTCTACAGGTTGTGTCAGGAATGCAACGTTTGTTGTGAAAGACCACCAGTAGAACATGCTACACTATATCACGTGTCTCTCACACCAGACTGGAGTGAACAGTTAGTGAAATATTTGAGGACGAAGACATTCCCTCAAGGAATGACCTTAGCTCGACAACGTAGTCTAGAGGAGGAAGCTCAAGATTTTTCACTTATTGGCAATAACCTATACAAAAGAGGACGAGATGGATATCTAAGACAATGCGTTCATGAGAGCGATTATCTGAGCATACTAGAGACTGCACACCAAGGTGTTGCAGGAGGTCATTTTGGACCCGATAGGATAATCAAAGCCATCCTCTTTGCAGGATTATGGTGGCCCACTCTTCACATGGATGCTCATACCTATGTAAAGAGATGTGACGTGTGCCAAAGAACTCAATTTCCTACTCGCAGAGATGAAATGCCATTGAAACCCATGATGGGCGGACGTGCATTTTCTAAGTGGGGTATAGACTTTGTAGGACCCATTAACCCCCCTGCAAAAGGTACACATGCTGAATACATTATTGTTGCCACAGATTATCTTACGAAATGGGTAGAGGCAAAAGCCACGAAAAAGAATGATGCACACACAACTGCAAAATTCTTATTTGAAAATGTCTTTACAAGATATGGACTGCCTATAGAGTTAGTGAGCGATCGCGGAACTCACTTTCTAAACCAATTCATTGAATATTTGTTACAGGATTTTATGGTGATTCACAAGAAATCCGCACCATATCATCCTCAGGCCAATGGTCAGGCTGAAAGCACTAATAAGATCCTTTGTAACGTACTGACGAAACTCGTGAACAACAAACGTTCAGATTGGGACAAACAGTTACACCACGCTGTTTGGGCATATCGAGTGGCCTACAAGACCGTACTCAATGCGACTCCCTTTCAAATGGTTTTTGGTCAGAATGTTGTGCTTCCTTTGGACTTCTTGATACCGACCCTTAAGGTTGCACAAGAACATCAGTGGACAGGCCATGAATTATCAGCGAGAATAATGGACTTGGAACGATTAGGAGAAACCAGGCTCAAGGCAGCAGCAGGAATATATGCAGCCAAGAAGCGACAGAAAGCATATTTTGATGCACATGTGAAAGATAAAGGCCTAAAAGAAGGAGATTTAGTTCTAGTATATACGCTAAAGCAACACGCACGTAAGTTAGAAAAGCGAGGTTATGGACCTATGATCATTAACAGACTCTCAACAAGTGGAGCAGTACAATTAGCCACTTTAGAAGGAGATATAATGCCTAATTATATTAGTGGCTGTAGAGTCAAGCTATATCAAGAACCTCTTACTGAGGATATGCTTAGACGACTCACGTTGGCAAAGAAGCGTAAGGAGGAAGAAAATAGAATACGAGCGAAAGCTCAGGCAGAAGCAATAGAACGCATTAAACACATGAAGTTAAGAAGACAAGGACTAGGGAGAGAACATTATAACCATCTGGAAACTACACCCAGACATCCCATGGCCATGTGTCAAGTAAAGTCAACCACTCATCCTAGTATAGTGGACAGAAGACCGTTCATTACAGTCAGGCTAGAGCACGGCAACCCTTGCCAAGAGCTCAGGGCTTTAATTGACTCAGGTGCTGCGACTAGTGCGATTAGATGGTCCCACTATAAGGATTCAGGAATAGAAATGCGGCCAATTGAGGCATACCTCATAGGCTTAGGAGGCATGGAAACCCCTTGCATGGGTGAGGTGGACCTTCCTATCCTCATTAAGGATATGACCATGACAGCGAAGCTACTAGTGTGCCATGATGACGACCTGATAGAACCCCTAATCCTTGGCCAAGATTGGCTATACGATCACTCAGTGGACCTAAATCTTAGACAAGGCTCCTTACAGATTGGAACCTTAGCGCAGAAGCGAGTGATACCGCTTGACTTCCCTAATTGCATTCCGATTGCGGTTTGTAACCCTAGACCCTATGAAACGCATGCGAAGGAAGACCGGAAGATCTTGGGTCAGACCAGTCACGTTACGTCTAATCCAACCCACTCGGGCTTGGGTAGGGACAATTGTCAGTCAGAAGGACGACAGGAGATCTTCCCTGGGGCTTCCTGCAAACTAGAAGGGGCAGCTACCCAACCGCTAGGGAAGATGAACACAATCAGCGGTCAGGTGGGTTGCATCAGCGGCCAAATGAGCACGACACCCTGCGGTGCTCATCCTTCCAAACTTGCTGCGGACTGGCCTAGATTAAAGATAAAGAACGAATCACTTCCTAATGGGCAGGTCACGCAAGTGTTGGATCTCCCTTCTTTTCCAAAGCAGAGCGTCCATTGGACCTCTCAAACCCAACCACGAACGAGTCAACCACAACGGAGGAACCCAGACCGACGACATCACCAGACAAGGCAAAGAAAGCAGAAGTATCAACATCACAGAACAAGTGGCACGAAACAAATATGGGTGCCAAAAGGACAGCAACCACAGGCTATTGGCAACACAGCAGACGAGAGCAGGACAAAGTTTCAACAGAAGCAGAGTCAACATCCAAAGTCCCCTCGATCTTCTTTCCCAAGTACCAATACTCGGCAGATTTGGATCGCCAAGAAATATCTTATCCATAGACCCACACCCATGCAGATTTGGGTACCCAAACAATGTATTATATCCCAACCCTCAAGCCATGTAATATATACCCCTCAGAAACCTTTTCATCCTTCAATACCACCAAACCCGATACCACTTTTTGTACCTCAGCAAAAACATACCACCCACTCAAAGACTCTTAGGAAATGGGTACCGAAACGTATCCAGACGTCTTCTTGTAACCCATTATCTAACAATTTTCCCACCCCATTTAAACTCAACCCTTGTACTAATTCACCTTCAACCAAACCTTGTATAAATTCATACACCCAAACCCCACATCATGCATAATAACGGCTCATCAAGAAATGTATGCATAATCTGACCATGTAGGTGTCTAGAGACCTGCATTACTTTTGCAAATAATCATTGCATTAATCACTTCACGACACTTGGCTACACGGGTTACACATCGGTTATGGAAAGGGATTGCGGTCTCACCTTAATGGGATCATAATTAATTTCCAAATCTTTTGTAGCAGATCTTTTCCATTAGCTCATCAGTCATCATGCAAACTGAAGCAGGACCATCGGAAGCAGGCCCCAGCGTGGCTGCGGTGCCCCTCAATGTTTTACGAGCAGAATCCCACCCGACCGCTCCACCGCCAGAGTTCCAAGGATTTCCGGGACCCATGCCAATCGATAACCCACCTATGGGATACACAGAGAAGATACACCGTAACTCTCATTGGTTTCAAGGCCTAGCTGGACCATTAGCTGATGCTGACTTCATTTTTGAAGCAAATATGACATTTGATGACCGCACCTGGGGCAAGTATCAATTCTTCTCAAGAGAATTTGAAGGCCTACAGAACACCCAGGACTTAACTCATGTTTGGGCCAGAGCCGGCTTCACAGAGTATTTCAGTGATCCTCTGCCCAAACCTGACTTTTACAAGTGTTATTATTTAATCACCACTTTGCTGGCCTCAGAGAATAAGGACATCCCAGGAACCTTTATTTTGCCTTCTTTAGTGGATGATCCACCTTACAAAAGATTTTATCTTTCGAAGGATTTAATCAGGGCTGCCATCAAAATACATGGAACACACACTCCAACGGAGAAAGGACGGCTAGTCCCAGAGCAGATGAAGCGTGGTGACGTAACTAAGTGGGAGGACATTTCAGCTATAACCCCTGAGCTTTCTAAGCCATTACAGATATGCATGCAGCATTTTGCTTTCCCAGCTCAGGATCGTTTTACCATGCCCCACAAGAGAATCTGGTTCGGACTATATTTAGCATGTACTGGACCGCAGACAGTTGATCTAGCCAACTGGATAATTGATCAGCTCTATTTGGCACAGCATAGATGGGAGCGAAAGAAGGTAATCAATGGGTGTTGCGCCCTCACCAGGATCATATATATGTGCTTGGCATATGACTTACCCATAGAGCGTGCCATGACCAGTGAGGAACTGAAAGCATTCAAAGGCACCACTAGGAAGGCTAGAAAGTCTAGCAAAGGTAGAGCCGGAAAGCGGATGAGAGGTACTATCCCGTGCCTGCAAGTCCCAGAATCACCCTCGCCACAACCATCTCCAGAGCAGTCACCAACAGCAGCCACTCCCACAGTACAACCTATACGCATAAGGTTATCTAGACCAGTGGTAACGGAGGGCATCACCAGTACTGTCGCACCCCAAGCAGCCACAACCACAGAACCTATCACCACAGCAGCTGAACTTCCCACCACTATCGGTGCGGAAGCTTTCTCTTTTCCAATACCGCATTTAGAACCAGGACAAGCAGAGCCACTGGACCAAACCTTTGATTTTGAGATGCCTGATGCATTCTCCAATCAGTTCCAGTATTCAGAAGGGCACTTGTTTTCTCAAGAATTTGAAAGGCCTAGCTACCCTACCACACCCAGGGATCAGCCACAAGGACAGATCGTGTCCAGCTCTGATGACGAAAGAACAGCAACCGACGACGACGAAGGAGACGACGAAGCTAGCCAGGGAACACAGGAATCCCAAGAGCATGAACAGACAGATGGCCAAGGCCAACAAACAAACACACATGGCGATACTAGCACCCATGAAGACGAAACTTACGAAGCAGCAGCTTACACACTGGCTATCAAGAAGTTGTATAGAACCATGGAAAAAGTTTGGGCATGCAAGCAGCTGACAGAGGAAGAGAGCCAAAAAATAATAGAACAAGAACTTGTCACAGGCGGATTCGAAGACGCATATATCAAGGGATTCAAAGAATTAGTCCAATCAGTAGGCTCCAATGAGGCACTCAGGTACTTGCAACGAAAGCCACTGCCACAGTTTGACCCCCGCAGAGTACGACTACTTTCAAAGCCCGACGAATACATTCGTGTACCAACCGGAGCACAATCTTCAGAACAAGCCAGGGAGGCACGCCTCGTCCCCGAAAGTTCGGTGGCAGTTGAAACCATCTTTGTAGATTCCCCGCCCCGCGCTCCAGCTGTACAAATCTCAGTAGTCACTGAAGTACCGACCTCACCACCCGTCCATCCAGCCTCCCCTCTTCACCCTCCTTCCCCCAGACCAACACCTCCATTCGCCGGTGGTGTTGCAGAAACCGTCTTTACGACCACTCACCCCACAATTCCCGCGCCCATTAGCCCTAATCTACCCCTTCCCACACCCACCTTTCTATCCAACCCATTCCTTCATCAATCTTTTCCCTCTTTCCCCACAACTCCAAGACCCCTCTTCCCATTCCCCCCGCCGTTAACCTTCTCCCCCGTCTCACCTCCCCGACCCACTGTAACCCCTCTTTCCCCTTTCCACCAAGCTGCTCCAGCCAGCCCCCCTGTAAATTACCCCTCAACATTTGTAAATCCCGTATTTACACCAGCACGAGCACCCACGATCACACCCATATTCACGGTCACCGCACTAGACACGTCCACTGACATGGACATCTCACCACCCGCTGCACCATCACTACCTTCACTCACGGCACAAACATTTTTAGGCACATCACAATTCTCAACAATCACTACATCATCCACCTTCCCATCCCCATTCCCCGTTCCCGTTGCATCTACACCAACTGCATCTTCATTTAGCACCCCGTTAATACTATCACCCATTGTAGATAATGCATTCCGACAGATGTTCATGTGTATGACGCAAGTAAGAGATGAGTTCACATCTCTTGGTGATAATTATGAGCAGCTTCAGAGGACAACCAATGACTTACAGTCGCAGCTTAATTTATTGTCTATTGAGAATGCCTCTCTGAACACCCGCTACCAGGACTTACGCGAGGCATATCACAAATTGGAGCTAGAAAGCGAAGAAAAGACCAAGGAAGCCACTGCTGACTTGGATAATTTATTAAGAGCCCAGACAGTACGCAATGCAACGCTAACACGAAACATGGGCTTACTAAGAAGACACCTAGCCGCAGCAAAAGAGGAGAACCAGAGACTCCAAGAGCAGAATAGAGAGAATTTGGAAGCGGCATTGGACCATCCAGAACAACCCTTAAGTCCTAGCAGATTCAAGGCAATCCCATCCGAAGCAATGAAGATGTTGCTAGATGACCATGTTCGACTGCTCGAGGACTATGATCGGATGAACGAAGAGCATCAGAAGTTAAAGGAAGATCACAAGCTACTACAGCTCAGAGAACCGGCAACACAACAAGTACAAGTAGCAGTAGAATTACCAGCACCTGTGGACCCTGAAATTTTCGATGAACTCAACTCATTACGGGCCCAGGTAATCACTCTCCAGTCAAGAATTGACGTATATGAAGCGCCACCACGGCCCGACTCCCCACCGGAGATCCCAGCTGACGAAGAGAACATAACTATTCCGGTGGAGGAAACATTTGAAGAGGCGTACGAGCCACAGCCCATCCCAGGCGGACAAGTCACGGCTGAAGGCCAGATGACGTACGAACTTCCGACCCCCGCATGGATGAAGACTGTGGAGGAAATGGGCAGAACCCACTCAGCCAGAGTCGAGGCCCAGCTACATGCTATGGCCATGATCGAAGAAAGAATTTTGCAATCTCCCTACTTTGCTCAATTGGCCCCACGCAGGTACATATCCGGGCATGAGCTTCAATACAAACCTTACTTCATGCTAATGGCCGAGTACCAGCTGGCCATAGAGAAGCGAACTGGCAAGAAGCCATCACATGCAACTCAATTCGAGCCTGAAGACTTGCCACTGGATGCGCAACAAGGCACTATTTACCAACCAGATTGGCGCACACGTCTTTTACAGGAGTACCCTGAAATGATGACCACATGGGTTAAGGCACCTTTACATTTAAAATACAACCCATGTTGGGGACCCGTGCCACGTCGCCGCTCCTGGACTGCATTCGCTATCAAAGTACAAAACAATAAGCAGTGCCAGGACTGGTTGAACTACCCATATTTCAGGCCACCTACAGGACCACCGACAATTGGCTACATGATGGCAACGATTCGTCACTGGCTACCTCGCTTGAGATATATGGATGATATAGCAGCGCATATGACTGTCAAGATATTTGACATGATGCAAATGATATTTAAAGTCTTCCGGAGAGTCAAAGCACCACATGTTAATACCCCGGGCTTTGAGCATGGCAACTTGGATCTCGCATATGACATGAGTACGACGCCATCGCTCCGGGTGTGTTATGCCTGGCATTGCAGAGTCAAGTACTTACCGGCGTGCTACAAGAAAACATTCGAAGAAATGTTCACCACCGGTTTCTGGGAATACCACTCTGAAGTGTTCATCAGCAGGCCGACCCACTTATTGCAATTATTTGCCTGTGAACAGTTGGTGTATTCCACGCATTACAGACTCCCACCATCAGATGAACCACCACCAGTTAATTGGGAGAAGCTCGAGGCAGACCTAGCCCGAGGCATTCGAGTATCTGAGCACACCCTCGCTCACGACCTCCTACAAAACTACATCCGACAGACCGCACAACAAGGTTCTGTCGAGGACGACAGAAGCGAGAGGGAGGGGGGTGTTGGAAGCAGCCAGAGGCACAGACGACATGGAAGCATGTAACGACAAAGCAGGGAGCCAGTCGGATCAATTTCTCAAACAAATATGTTTTTTATCACTTTTCAAAACATTCAACGGTGATTTTTATCACTAATTGTAACATATGTAACATAGAAAACCTCATTTTGTAATCCATAGCTCCATTTTGTGCAAGCCGAGGAGTCCTCGAGCTTGAGGAGCTTAGGTAGAATGCACGTACCAATTTTCGTTATTTTTAAATACCGTTTACCCTTCCAAATAGCATGTAGGACCTATTTTTTAACTATGCCGGTCACTAGATGTGAAACCGGTCAAAACTAGTCTAGAAACTATAAAAAGAGCTAGAGAGCTCATTTTTGAGGTTGGTCAGTGTGAGCTTAGAGCTATTTTGAGCTTGTAATAGTGTTCTTGAGTAATAGAGCTAATTTCCCACCTTCCATTGTGTCTTGCTTGTCTCTTCATTGTGTGTGTGTATGTGTGTGTGCATCTTGATGCTTCTCACCTTCACTCTCACATCATCTCACATTCACGATCTTCATATCACTCCTACCTCTTCCGCGGATTGACATTAAGGAGGTGAAGCTTCTTAACGTGGTTCTCACCATTGTACTAGAGCAACAGTATGTATGTATGTATGTATGTATGTATGTATGTATGTATGTATGTATGTATGTATGTATGTATGTACATATGTAAGTGTGCAGGCATGTGTGCATGCAAGTATGTATGTATGTATGTATGTACGTACGTATGTATGTATGTATGTATGTATGTATGTATGTATGTATGTATGTATGTATGTATGTATGTATGTATGTACGTACATACGTATGTTTGTATGTATGTATGTATGTATGTATGTATGTATGTATGTATGCATGCATGTATGTATGTATGTATGTATGTATGTATGTATGTATGTATGTATGTATGTATGTATGCATGTATGTATGTATTCATGCATGTATGTACGTATGTACATATGTACCTATGTACGTACAACGTACGTACATATGTATGTATGTATGTATGTATGTATGTATGTATGTATGTTTGTATGTTTGTATGTATGTATGTATGTATGCATGCATGTATGTATGTGTATGTATGTATGTATGTATGTATGTATGTATGTATGTATGTATGTATGTATGTGTGTGTGTGTATGTATGCATGCATGCATGCATGCATGTATGCATGTATGTATGTATGTATGTATGTATGTGTATGTGTGTGTGTATGTATGTGTGTATGTGTATGTATGTATGTGTGTGTATGTATGTATGTGTGTATGTATGTATGTGTGTATGTGTGTATGTATGTGTGTACGTATGTGTGTGTGTGTGCTAATAAAATACAAAGTGGCATGGTCAGCCAAACATTGTATCATAGCCACTCATTGTAAAACTTTGATATTTTTGTTAGACTCCAAGTCTATCTACACTTTTTTTGCATGTGCATATAAGCATATAAGTACAAAGAGCAATTGTATTGCCATCGAAAAGGATACTTCATGTTGTGAGAAGCTTAGAAGCTCCTATTTGTTGTATGATAGCAATTTACATGCATGAATACACAAATCATCGACAATTACACAATGCCAAATCTTGAAATATTACAACACTGCAATGCATAACTACTCCAAATCTTGAGACAAGTGGCAACCAAGGCATCCACTTTGGCATACATCTAATCCATAGTCTTTGAAGCCACCATTGATATCATTGACTACGTGCAAGAGAGGATCTCATTAATGAAAGAATAGAAGAGAAACTTTTCAAAAACTCATCCATCCCAATATTTCCATGTCTAAAGCTTGTTTAGCATCTCTATTTCTACCATTGACTACACTCACTTCGTGACATAAGAGCTACACTCATTTGGTGATATAAGGAGGATAAAATGAAATTCGGCTTTGCTTTGAACATTCTTTGATTCTTAGAAGCTCTCTTTTGGATTCTCAAAGATTGGAGATAAATTTTTTACTGCATTTTCAATTCCTTTTTTAGATGTTTTCGAAGTTATTTTGGAGACACAAGTCAAAACACTTCAAGACTCAATATGAGCAAAAATAATACTTGAAAATTGTGCTTCTTTGACATTATATATCACCGTCTAAGTTTTTTTCTCAACAATTGTTTTGCAATCATATATTTCTTGGATGAGTCTTAATTGTGATGGAAGCTATCATTGAAATTGCTAATAAATTGCTTCTTTCTTTGTAATAGCAGATTTTCATACATATTTTGGTTTTAATTAAACGATATTGTGCCATTGGATTCCGTGCACATTAAGCATCAACTAGGTACAACTTTGAAACTGTTCAATTCTTGTTTGCGATGTTTTAGCAGATTGTTTTGGATTCTTGAAAATTGTGCTTCTTTGATAATGGATCTTCACCTTTTATGGTTCAGCCACTGTTTTTGCAATCATATGTTTCTTGGATGAGTCTTCACTGTGATGGAAGCATTAATCTAAATTACTAATAAGTTGTTTTTTTCTTTTTAATAATGGATTTTGCCACGTGTTTTGGCTGGAGTTCAACCATATAGTGCCATAGGATTCCATGTACACACTAAGCATCCACTACGTACAACTTTGTAGATACAAGCTATGTATACATGTGCCACCATAACACGGCAATCGGATGAAGAAAAAAAGGGCAAAGGTTTCATTAGGCTGATCTATTCCAAGTGGGAATGTTTGATAGTATGGTTCCACCATCCATTTGTTCACATGGCAGGTGGAATAACATACAAATAACTTGTGTACCGTCATCCTATGTGATCATTGATCGACGGAAGTATAAAACATTAATATTTACTTCATTGGCTGGAACAGTAATATGCTATAAAAATAATAAAAATATATCAATATGATTGCACATGAATATGATCAGAGTGTTCCATCATGGGGGGTTGGAACAAAAAGTACGAACATGTACCATGAAGTGGCATGTGCCATCGAAGGGCTGCTTCCCTATGTGAATGCATAATGGTCAAATGGAAGTCCTCTATTGGAACAAGCCTTTCTCAAATGCGGCATGACCACTGGCCCTTAAATTATTAGCATAGTTCTTAAAAGAACGGATTACCTTCTTTGGCGAAATAACTATCGTGATATAAGGTCTAAACCATATGTATATGACTACCTTATCATTTATTACGTAACACCACTAGAAAAGATTAACATAGACTTCAATTGTTAGTGTGTGCTCACTTTCAGACATGTCCTCCTCATTCTTCAGCTCCACCTTTTCTTTCATGTTGATCTGATCTTGTACGGTATGCTCAAGTAGTTCCAAGCATCCTTTAGAGCATCGACATCATGCGTGCTCCACCATTTTGTGATTAACATAGACTTCAATTTTTAGTGTGCATTGATATCATGTAAGTGCCCCATCATATTGCGATAAACATTAGACTTCAATTTTCAGTGTGTGCATCAACATCATGCATGTGCCCCATCATGCACGCGTGCTCACTTCCAAACATGTTCTCATTCTTCAGCTCCAGCTTTTCTCTCAGGTTGATCTTGTGCGATGTATTGATCAAGTTGATCCAAGCATCCTTTCGAGCATCTACATCATGCATGTGCCCCATCATATTGCAATGTATACTCAGAGAGAACAAATAAATCACATTATATGTCTTCTAACTCGAATCTTGATGTATATTGGCCTTCACTAGGAGTTGATTGCTTTTTCGTAACTATATGAACCGTCATTGTCATCTCAGATGTTCTAAACAGCCTTTCCTCATCAAAAAAAGCATCATCCTCAACCTCCAAGTATACAAAATATTATTGTTTAATTGAGTGACCAATTACCCATTCCACATAATCTTAGATGTTTCATATATTCAAATTTCTACAAACAATGTTCTAAGTGTAACTTCTTCCTATACCTGAACAAAAACAATTTGAATACATTCATCGAATATGCTCTATCATAGTTCTATTCGGCATTCACAAAAAAATAAGAGGCGAACGGTTTCATGATACCAACATCGAAGCTTGAGATCCAAACATGCACAAACTCAAAATTAGGACTCAAAACACACCTGAGTTGTCCACCTACTCACAAAAATTAGAGTCCTGTAATTAAGAAAGTTACATAGATGGTCTTGATGATAGAAATCATCTCAATGAAGCTTGTTCAAGCAAGCTCCCAGATTAACTCATGTAGTCTAGTATTACTGCACTACTACAGAAGGTTATACACTTATTTCTTGTCCACATCTGAGTGTTACCATTCAAGTCACACAAGTTGTAATACCATGTCAAGGCAACGGAGAAGAGAAGGGGAAGAGAAAAAGGGGGGGAAAAGCGAGGGAGGGAGGGAGCTGCCATCCATACAGCCATTCATTTTCTGTGAATGACCACCTCATGTATAGTTAGTCACATGGCAGTTTCTTGGCCTCGAGTGATTTCCTACTTTCATTTTCTGTGAATGACCACCTCATGAATAGTTAGTCACATAGCAGTTTTTTGGCCTCGAGTGATTTCCTACTTTCCATTTCCTAACAGCAAGCTTGTCCATAAGTGAAATTAGGCAAGTGTTTCTACATAAACGAAGTTAGGCAAGTGTTTCTAAAGTGCTTAAGATAGATATCAAACATAGATCTACGATCAAATTATGAAGATCCAAGCAAGAGTATCATTACTAGCCTTGCAAATTTCCAAATTTGGTGCAGCAATAAAAAAGACCATGAAGAAATGGATAATCATCAATTGCCTGTGAATATGGAGACAATGTAGAGTGTGAACATAGTTCTATTTTCCTCGGTACATCCAGATTCCTAACATCAATATCATCCCCAGCCATCATATTGGAATCCATTGTCAATACAAACTATTGACAGGAAATGGACAGCCAACTTTAATTCTCCTGACATACCATCTTACGAGTGGATAAGAGAATAATTACCTGGGCATCCGATGCTAAAGCCACAAATAGCATTACAACTTAAAAATTTGACAATAAGGATAGTTTGAAATTTTCAAACTTCACGACACAGCACAAATCACTCTACCTCAGAAATCTCCAGAACAGAAGTTTGCATCCCACTGACCATCTCCCTCCACTTCAACCACAACTAAAACTAAAATTGCAACCATCAAAGCAGGTCCTTAAAACATTAAACAGACAACTAGTAGACATTGATCAGTGATGGTGATATAGATTAAAGAAATGGGCACTCAAAGCACATCAAGCAGGCACACATCGACTGATCGATGGTGGAAAACTGGGTACTACCTCAAAGCTCCTCAAGTAGATATGTTCATCGATAATAAAATAAAATGCAAGAAAATTGGGAACTCCTCAGCTCAAACCCCATCAAGCTGTAGAAAAACGTTTTAATTGGGAACTCATCAGTTAAATCCCATCAGTCTGCAGAAGAATGCTCCAGAAAAATAGGCAAGCCCCAAAATGATGATGTGCCATTTTGAGACATGTACTAAAAACTAAGTTCACAGCTTGGTGTGCTTTGAGGTGACAACGTGTGGCTTACAAAACTTGGGAACACATCAGCTCAAACCCCATCAAGCTGTAGAAAAACGTTTTAATTGGGAACTCATTAGCTCAATCCCATCAAGCAGTAGAAGAATGCTCTCAGAAAAATAGGCAATCCCCAAAATGGTGATGTGCCATTTTGAGACATGTACTGCTCTCAAAAATCAGTTCACAGCTTGGTGTGCTTTGAGGTGACAATGTGTGGCTTACAAAACTTGAATGAGCCAATAACATATACTAGGTGATAGCTAAATAATAATGATAGAAAGAAACCAAAGTATATTTCCACAATGCACACATCAGCATATCAACTGAAACATAAACAAACATCCTTTACCTTCAAAGGTTACCAAATGGACAAAAAGATAGATCAAAAGAAGGGAACTTAGAATATCCAATTCAATAAAGCAGCATCATGGATCAGTTCATCATATGAGCCTTCACTAATTACAAGAATCGGAAGTGACCTGCATCATTCTCATTATAGGAATATAAACATATGAAACAGAAAAAAGTGTGAGATAATAGATAAGCTCTAAGCAATGACAAGGAATCAATGAAGCCTGTATGCCCGCAACAACAACATACACCTTGGCAAATACTACCATATAACATCAGAAAAAAAGCCTTGGTACAACATATGCATTAGCACATGCCTAAAAATACAAAGAAGCGTAATATATGTAAACCATGGACCCCACTAAATATTGAAAACATAAAATCTTTGAACCATCTTACCGATGGCAGTCAATGAACATGGAAGAATGAAAGATCCTACTCATCAATATTACACACTAATACATGAACATGTATTAAGACCTTAGTCCATGCAAGTAAGTGTCAAACATCATTATGATGCATGCCATGATACAAGAAACTATACTTGCATCCACGTCCAAGCATTCTTTATTGCTGGCCTGCAATGCACACCATCTACTAAAGGGCAGGTAATCTTTTCCAAGTTCATGTAAGCAGATAGGATAGGAGTGACAGAAATCTGTCAAAGCATTCAGTTCCAGAAACCTAGCTTTCATATTCATTCTTCTCAGACAAAATCTTCTTGTCAGATATACAAAAGAGACCTTGTATCAGCCCCATATAGTTTATGATGCAGTGGATGTAATTACACTTTGATCAGGACTAGATAGAACCTATGTTCTCAAAGACTTTGAAATCATCACAGACCTAGTAATCAAACTCCACAGCTTTGCAACAAAGTAATCCTGCAGGCCTACACTTGAGGGCAGGCACACTGCAAAGCTAGGACGCAGGGATGCTGAAAAACATCAATCCAAAGAACTAAAAATGCAGCTAATGCAGAATTACATCAATCGTTCCCCTGTCCCTACAAACAAGCATCGTTTAAAGAGAACAGAAATGGCTCGTCTTGATTTGTTAGGGAGGTTGGAACTGCCATTTAATACTTCCTTCTCTTTGGCAGACACCCTGCTTAAAAGCTTCCTTGAAACAGGCAAACTTTTTGAAACAATTTGCTGGCTCTGCAAATCCGAACTCTCGGCTGGACTTGAAATGGTTGAAAGGAAAGAGTTCAACAAGCGGACCACCTGTGAAAAATTGGGCCGCACCTGTGGATCCTCTGCCCAGCAAGATTGCATAATAAAGACCAGCTCCTCAGGCAAGTTCGCATCATCTGATAGTGATGGCCGTGTTCCCTGAAATATGAACACCCACAACTCTACATGTAAATAATGAGCACAAGTAACCCTACCCCACCGCATCATCATACATGAAGTCAAGATCTCATAGGCCACACTAAGAGACAATGCTATATAACCAAGATGCCTTATAAGTCATTGCTACATAATCAAATTCCATATCACAAACCCTGAAACTAAAAATGTGGCTCCATCCACAGACAAATGCGCACGTATAGACTACATGAATATACTGAACTATGTGATAACTTTTTAGATGCCACAGCTTTGAAGAATCCCAGTCACTATTTCTCGACATTCATGAGGGCAAAAAGAAAGCATAAAGACCTTGAAGGCAGCTGCATATGCTGCTTGTAGATTTGACATCCCTTCAAAAGGCATCCGGTTTGTCAAAAGCTCCCAGAGCACAATTGAAAAGCTGTACACATCAACTTTGTGATCATAATGCTTCTTCTCTCCATGCCTCAGAGTTACAGTACTGTACAGCTGTAGACAAATTTAAAACCTAGTTGAAACAAATGCCTATAGAAACAATGTCCAAAACAAGATTATGAAATAAAATCAACATTTTCAAACCTCTGGGGCCATCCATCTATAGGTTCCTGTCTCTGCTGTCATCATCTCAGTCACCGTCAGCTCTCTTGCAAGCCCAAAATCAGCAAGCTTCACAGAGTTAAAATCTGCTGTTAAAAGTAGATTATCTGGAAGTACATAAAAAAAAAAAAGATTAATAGACTCCTAAGGAGACAAGTGACACTTGACAGTGCTAGTTTACAACTACTTTAGTGACTGTGGGGATCAAAAGATCCGAAACTACATATAACAAGGATTGAAAAAACTAAGGGTAGTTAATATACAAGTTCCACCTTGAAATGGATGCCAATTATGTACATTCAGTGTCTTTCAAGTGTAAATCAAAAGCCCAACATCAATATGGAGAAACATTTGGGTTTTTTTTTTAAGTATAAAAGATGAGGAATATCGATTCTCTTTTCATGCTTTCCAAGTGGTTTACTACTAAAGACAGAAGATTTGACAATGCAAATGATCTAATTAGGGATGCTGTGCTTGTATCCAAACGACCTTATAGACAAAGTTGATCAGATCTGACAATGCCATTGACCTAGTCAGAGATGCTAAACTTGTATTAAAACTTTATTCTAGATGAAGTCGAGAACGACAATTGCGGGCACAAAAGCAATTGAAAAATAATATAGGTGAAAAGTTTCATAGGTTTTTGAAATCCCCTACAGTTGTCCCCTCCACTCTTAATGAAAAGAAAGAAGGTCCAACAAAATTAAACATAGACTATCAAAGCAGTCCATAGTGAAATGCTTCAAAGGTTTTTGAAATCCCCTGTGGTTGTCCTTTCCTCTCTTAATGAAAAGAAAGAAGGTTCAATTAGCATAGACTATCAAAGCACTTTATAACTCAACTGTAATGAATAAGTTCTTGATTATGAAATAGAGGACCTATCAGATCAATCACAAGAGACAAAAGTACTTCACTAACTTAAACGTTTGAAGATCATGTATCATATCTAATGAGAATTAAGATTCATGAATTACAAAGAAAACCTTCAGGTCAAGGTGCGGGCACTATGAGCTTGGGTTCATAAATGCACCAAACACATTCATGACTCTAATAAGCAATGTAGTACATGGCTACTTAAGCAAATTCATAGGAAGCAAACTCATAGGAAGCAAATTCATAGGAAGCAGACACGAGAGAAGAGCAAGACCCAAATCACCTTAGAAAATGTATCCAAGTACTCAGAGGATTCCCATGTTCAAAGGTCCAAGTACAAATTTCTTTCCCAAAAGAGTAACATATCTTGGCCTAATCATCTCTAAAGTACAGAATCCATGTAGACATTGACAGAGCACAAGCGATTCAAGCATGGCCACAACTGACATTATAGGAATCCATAATTTTTACCTTTATGTTCCTAGGACTATAAGGCTTCTAAAATAGATTCCTGTATAATTATAAAAAGATAGGAATCTCCATGTCTAGCCAGTATATGAAAAAGCAAAAATCATTAAATGTGATATCTGGTAAAGCCAAGGCATGAAGAAATTAAAAGCAACAACAGATAGCAATTATGCAATAGAAGCGATGTCTATTCGAGATCACCAATCCATTGTGTATGAGTGTGTGTGTGTGTGTGTGTGTGAGAGAGAGAGAGAAAGAGAGGAAGAGGAGGGAGAAGGTCGGGGAAGAGGGGGGAGAAAAAAGGGGGGGGGGGGGGGGGAGAGAGAGAGAGAGAGAGAGAGAGAGAGAGAGAGAGAGGGGGGGGGAGAGGAAAGGGGGGGGGGGGAGAGAGAGAGAGAGAGAGAGAGAGAGAGAGAGAGAGCTATAACCTCCTAAAAGAATTACTTCATAGTTAGTCTATGAAAAAGAGTTGCATGATATAATTAATGCTTTGACAAAGTGGCACCCTTATCAATAAAGAGTCATGGTTATGACAGCATTTTGATCGTGGAAGCACTAAGTGGTATTCTAGCTCAGCAAACCTCAAAGGTCATGAGATTCATTGGCCAAACTCTTAAGCGCTCGACCATGAACTTAGATATAAGATAAACATAGGAAAGTTGAAGAAATGGTTCTAAATCTTCATTAACGGCCTATGTTCAGCAAACCAAATTTTATTCAGATTACAATGAAACAAAATCGTAGAAGTAATCCTACACCGTACTAATTCTACTTTATGGAAAACCGTACTAATTAGAACAAAGGGGGAAAAACATACACGCCATGGAGAAAAATGCACAAAAGTTCCAAGACGCCATTCTTATAAACATTTGGCATACAAAGTGTAAAAATGGTGCAAACGATAGCTTTCTAAAATGTTGTAAAAGACTTTCTTAAAAATTTACTAACAAATTTTAAATATAATATGATTTGTATAGCTTTCTAGAATGCTGTAGAAGACTTTCTTAAACATTTACTATCAAATTTTTTAAATATTTGGAAAGAAGCCCAAAGTAATAACGACCATCTTTGCACCCTTTTACTCACGAGTAGTACAAAACCTAATTGTTTATTGCTGAAAGATCATGCACAGATGTAAGAATCAACACAGTAACTTTTATAACTGCTGCAAACTCACAGACTCAGCAAAGTGCCTAACCTAATAATCAAGTGATTACAATGACATGCTTGTTCCAATTCAAATTTGTTGGATGTTGGACACATGA
The DNA here is from genome assembly GCA_020310875.1 of Ceratopteris richardii. Taxonomy (NCBI): domain Eukaryota; kingdom Viridiplantae; phylum Streptophyta; class Polypodiopsida; order Polypodiales; family Pteridaceae; genus Ceratopteris; species Ceratopteris richardii. The sequence goes on along the minus strand of CM035411.1, from coordinate 142,556,476 downwards.
CCCTTAAGCGACTTGAGGAAGATAGGCCTTCTAGCAACCCTGAAGACCTACAAGACCCTCAAAGTGCAATAGTCAATGGTATACCGTATTCCTCAAGTATGTGTTGCAAGAATGACACACAAGCTTGATGCTCTGAATGAGATATGGCTATCACATATGTTCATATTTTGAACTGAATATAATCATGGCTGATGAGATATATGTCAAGGCCTTGCTTTGAGAAGATTCATTATTTTTAAGTCTTAATGAACACAGGATGCCCCTTGAGTAGGAGGAATGTCTCTGATTTCAGCAAGAAGGCAGAAGTGCTGGTCACAGAAAGACATTTATAGGACACCAACTGCACAAGAGATGAGGAAAATCTAAGAATGCGGAGACAGAGCTGCTCATATGGCCTTTGATTGGTATGTCTCAACCTTTGAGAGGACAAGGAGGTTTCATTATCTAAACCTTCATGAAAACAAGTAGGTTTCATTACTTTTATGCCACATTACTTGTGTACTCTTTATTGTGTTAATCCATGGACATGAGGAGATGTCATTATTTTTATGTCACATTACTTGTGCATTGTTATTGAATCCATAAAGGGATATTCCAGGTGTAATTCCAAATTCCTTGTTCTGAAAAGTAATGGCTGCAGCTTTTTAATCAGTTCAACCAGGCCATGGAGCTAAGTAGTAACATATCCTTGTTGAGAATATCCCTGCCATTAAAAAATATCAAATAAACTAAAATGGAATTCCCTTACAATCTGAAGTTGCATGGGTGCCTCCTCTTCGTTCTCAAGTGAACAAAACCCTTTTGAAATTAAAAAATTCTTTCTTGGATGATAGCAGATAAACAAACTATAAAATTGTTCTCTATTCCCTCAGACAATGATAAACTTTGGTAACTCCAAAATTGTATGATCTTATAAACAAAGGCTCAATAGAAACAAGTAAATCATCATAGTACTTGTCCAATAGCTGATACTTAGATAAACTTGTGGTCAGCTGACATAAGCGAATAGATGCACTGTTCTTTTGAGGTCAAGTTAGGTCTTGCCTAGATTCACTTACTAATGTCACCTATTAAACACTTAAAGACGAATATAGTAATGATGTCTAAAACCTTAAATGAACTTTCCCAAAATGGGAAAAATGTACACTCACACATGCATGAAAACACGATGCCAAAAGAAAAAATAGTAAGAAGAGCAAAAGAAAGCAAAACTCAAAACATTTCTCTAGCCTTTCCATATATGTGTGTGTATGAATGTATACACACACACACACACACACACTATATATATATATATATATATATATATATATATATATATATATATATACATATATATATACATATATATATACATATATACATATATACATATATATATATATATACATATATACATATATATATATATATACATATACATATATATATATATATATACATATATATATATATATATATATATATATATATATATATATATATATATATACATATATATATACATATATATATACATATATATATATATATATATATATATATATATATATATATATATATACATACACACACACACACATACACACACACACATATATATCTTTGTGTGTACACACATGCATATATACAGATGCACACATGTACATGTACATATTTACACATGCATACTAACATATGTTATATTGTCTATATGTGTATGTATGGACACACTTATACACAGATAGGAGAGAGAGAGAGAGAGAGAAATAAGGACATACATACATGCGTACATAGGAACATACATACATACATAAACACATATACATTTATAAATATAGAGAGCGAAAGAGAAGTAAAGTTCAGATAAAATGGACATAGCAACATGTTTGTATCCCTGCACGATGTAAACATGGATAACTTGCAATTACCTGGCTTAAGGTCACGATGAATGATTCCATAGCTATGAAGGCAATCCATGGCTTCAGCGATATCTAAAGCATAGCCAACCGCCACATTAAGCTCCAAACGTCCAGGCTTTTTACTCATCAAATACTTCCGCAGAGAACCTCCTCGTAAATATTCAGTGACCACAACCATAGCAGGCTTTTTACATGCTCCAACAAACTGTTCAAGGATCATAACATGTAAAATACTCAGTACCTCAAGCTTTGTTGTAGATTATCTTACGCTTTGAGGATTTAAGGAAACCAAAATAATACATATCACAATAGATGAACTCCTTTCCAAGTTCAAACCGTAATTGAAAGCCAGATAAATGACGCTCAAAACTAAATGGGAGACTTGTCACAAGGTAATAACTAAAGAATTATGCAAGAGACGTAAGAATCTTCCATAGACTGAGAACAGATACCATGTGATATATCGAATTTGTACTATGGAAATACATGTGTAGCTAATATTCTAAACCTATGTTACAAACAGCATGCAAAGAATACAGTTGGAAAAGGTATCTAGAGCATAAAACTTTGAAGAAACTGATTGCACATGCACATGATAACTTGACGAGCGATTCCTTTGGCTTCTTCTAAAACTAGTCAAGATATTCAATGCAAAGAATATAGTTGGAAAAGCTATATAGAGGATAAAACTTTGAAGAGAATAATTGCACATGCACATGATTACTTGACGAGTCCAATTCCTTTGGCTTCTTCTACAACTCGTTAAGATCATGCTTTCTGAAAGAGAAGCGTTGGCAAACCGTGAAGAGACAAAACGTAAAAAGAGTCATGAAACATGCCCAACTTATACATCTGGATAGAAATGTGTGAGTACTTACTTTAACTAAATTCTTGTGCTGAACCTTCTGAAGAAGAGTAATTTCTCTCGCAAAACGAGACTGCCTTTTGGAAATCTCCTTGGCCGTTTCCCCTGGCTGGATTATCTTTACAGCGACTTCTTCATCATGATACCTGATAAGATTAAGAGAAATATTTCTTAAATGACTTTCCTATGCCCTTCGAAAGTTTTTCCTATACTAGGAAGAATACATCACAGCATAGAAAATTCCAAGCTAAGAAAAGAAGTTATGACTTGCTTACTTGCCCTCGTAAACCTTGCTGTATGCTCCTTCTCCAATCTTAGGACCCACAAAGAGAAGATTAGGATCTATCAACCATTGATCCTCCAGTTGAGCATCATCAACAAAAGCACAAGTACTGTCTAGAGTAGTAAAGTAGCCAGATGCTGCCGAATGGTCAGCCATATCGCTTTGACTGGCAGAAGAATTTCTTTCACCTCTGATCACGTCTGTTTTTACAGATCGTGGAGCTTGGGCAGAATTCATAATGACAGCCGAACAATTCCCTAGTATTAGCGGTTTCAAGAAAGAGGCTTCTGAAGGTTTCCTCGAGAGGAACTAGATCCTAAAGGTTAAACTTTTTGTGGTTGGGAAACCAATTACTGGGAATCAAAAGAGGAACATAGTTGCTTTGACATACAATCTGTACAGAAGCTAAAAAGACAGATGTCCAACCAGCAGTACGTTAAAAGTTTAGCTTCGTTTCCAGACTCCTCTTTTCCGCTTTTTTCACAGGAATTATAGCATGATAGACAACCAATTTATCGTAGAATCAGCAACCATTTGGTCAATGCCTATACTTGTATAAGTCTTCTCTGGCCAGAAACTTTAGGACATCGTTAGAGCATCATTGCAGGAAGATATGCGGCGTAACAGAAGCCTCTCACTTCACTGCAAAGCGGACAGGAGGGGCATATGTAGCGCAGCTCTTCGATGCCAGTCTACAAACTGGAGGATAAGAAAACATGTGATAATTTGAGAAACCTTGCGAGAAGCTCAGAAAACTTCGTTCAAGAACCTAGCTCCGGCTGGCTCTACAAGACATGAAAAAAGCACGCGAAATAAGGATGAAAACCGCTGTTAATTCCTCGTGCGCTCCTTAGTTGAAGCTTAATTAAAAAGCTTCCACGGTGATTTCTGAATCATCAAAAGGTGGGGTAATGATGAGATTCTTGTGAGCACCCGCCTATCCTCTGTGTGACATGTAATATGGTGGGTAGAAAGGGAGATCCGGGAAAGAGAAATATTCAGGATGATGCTCTAATTATGCTCTTACGATCCAAAATGACCTTTGCCAAGAGTGCCGCATTGCACACAGGAATGTTACAGAAAACCCTTCGATAAAGGAAGAACGGAGACCGGACTTGCAAATTCCTTTCAAGATTAAAAACTGGAAAACTCGGGCTTCCCTGCAAGCTACCTCCGAACCGCGAAACTCTTCATCCACTATCAAGCAGAAAATAATGCCAACCACCACCTTGAAGTGGGAGGATTGCTGCCAGCCACTTTCACTCGGGACCTGAACGGATGCAGCAGAAACGCCGCTGCCGTAGAAGACGATAATTAGGTATCCAAAATAAGACAGCAGGACATAAGCGAGAACACTACTGTACTTGAAGAACAGAATGAGGTAGGACAAGCGCCCGAGTCCCAGTCGGGACTGCAGAGACTGTGGCGAGAAGAATGACCTACAGAGAGGGACATACGAGCAGGTCCGGCAAGCTCGGGTCGGCGTAGCTTTCCAACAGCTAAGGAAGCGAGGGTCGAAACATGCGGAAAGCCTGCGTTGAGCTGCTCGCAGAGGAAGTCTACTCCCCGCCAAGGCAAATAGGCGTGTGAAAGCGCGCCTGAGGCACACCAAAACATGCAGGTTTTGCTCTCATCAGCATATACCCATGGCAGGGCTTGTAAGCGTGACAATTCCTACCTGATCATAAGCTTAAAAGTAGAGGCATTCTTTTGCGAGCTCCATCGCCGAAGGCCGGTCAGTAACTGCAGTAAAGTGAAAGCCCTAGGATCATCTAAAGTTGAAACGGGTGAACCAAGTTTCCTCTCTCGTTCGCCCCAAGGAAAGGCGCTTGGAAGCAATTACATCAACCGACACAGCCCTACTTTTCTATGCATTTAGGATCTTTTATGAAGACTTCAAATCTTTCATGAAGGTGGCTGAGTCTTTGGCCTTTTGAGGGGGAGGTAAGTCTTTGGCCTCTTGAGGTTGAGTCTTTGGTCTCTTGAAGCCGAGGTCTAGAGTTTAATCTTCGGGATGAACATCTAATGGCTTTGGTCAATTAAAATCAGTTGAAATCAGTTGAAATCAGTTGTAATCTTGTTTAACCTTTGCTTTATGGGATATAGCAGGTCCCCCAAGTACTATGTTCATTCATCTGTACACTTGTTCTTTCAAAGTTAAAGCTCAGGGAAGTAGATGCTTACCGAACCTCTTTTTTTTAAGGTGACTTGAGGCCTTCGGGTGCCCAAGTATGGGTGTGGGTGTTTCTAAACATTAAAAGTGTGCATCTAAGAAAAATGGAGGAGGTGGGTTGACACCATAGCAAAGGTTTTACAAGCCGAGGATAATGTTACTTTGGTTTGGTCATATGAAGATATTTTCAAAATAACTTTCATGAGTGACCTCGACATTGATAGATGGTCTTTGTGGAGGATACTCCACTCAAATATAATAACTGACAAGAACACTCAACATTGAACATTGATAGATGGTCTTTGTGGAGGGTAATCCACTCAAATAACCATAGCAAGTGAAAACGGTTCTCACTATCCAAAATATAGTTTGGTCTTTTATCTACTCTCTCTATGGGCTTGAAATTCAAAAGAATAACACATGCACTGAGGAGATATCTTTATCCCCCACATTCAAGGGTTCACATTAAGCGAGTCCTCAACTCCTGAACCCTAAATCTTTTAGCCAAGAGGCTCAAGGTGTTACCACCAGACCATACCCCATCAATGTCCCACACCATTTCTCGCTATGAAGAAAAGTGTTCTAGTCAATCTTTTTAGTATGAAGGCTTCGAAGAGGGCTTAACCAATGCTCACCCTCTTATTGTTTCCTCTAAGTGTCTTTAACTTCTAGGTGAAGATTTTCACCTTGTATACAATTTCTTACTTGATCCCATATTTGGGATTATCTAGAAGACTTTTAACATTGGTTCGTGCTTGATTATCAAGAGTTAAACCCACAAAAAGTCATATAAAAGAGTAGATTAGGGAACATTTAAGGATGGGATCATAATCTTACTTTGAGCAAGCCCATGAGTTTCATAACAGAAATGGAACAAAGATGGGATTGGGTTCTCCATAAAATCAAAAGAAGAGTGGGTAGGTGAAGAAGATGTGAGCTAAGTTTGGAAGGGATGGATTTGGTTGCACACATGTTTTTGGTCTTCTAAACCATGAGCTCCATCCCTTGGTGCAACCCTCCATTCTCTTATGCAACCCTCCATTCTCTGCTCTTGTTAAGTTGAAAGGCAACTAGAAGAACTTTGTTTGAGGTGTGGAATCTGACAAAAAATGGTCTCCAATATCTAATGGGGAAATTGTTGCCTTCCTAAAATTCAAAGAAAGTGAACAAAGTCAACAAGAATTTGGCTTAGAGACTCCATCTAGCCACCTATCGTTGGCACCAACCCCTCCCATTAAAGCTCTTGATATATCCATAGATCTTTGCAAAAATGGTTTAAACCAAGGTATAACTTTCCTAAGATGATTTTGATATGAGCCTCCAAGGAACCAAGTGATCCCTTGATAAAGAAGGGTATAAATGGAAAAGTGCAACATGTCCCCCACACAACAAGAAGATGGGTCTATCTGTTAATATAAGTAAGGGGTCACTCTATAATTGAATCTTATCTGATGGAAGCCCAAATTTTGTAATCTTCAACACAAAGAGAATGAGAATAATAGCTCAATGTAGATATAGCCATAAGTGAAAAGGGGATTTAAGCTGAATAAACGAATGAGTTGGGTTAGGTCCTCCATGGCCCAAAAGATGCATGGTAAGCAAAGAAGAAGTAAATCGCTTATTTTCTCCTTATTTATCTAGCCAAAAGTTATTTAAGAACCTTATAAATATATAAGGCTAAGAAAGGGTGGGGGAGAAAAAACTTCCTAGTGTTTATCACTACACCATGCAGCCCTCACGTAGGCTCTCAATTTTCTCAAAACATGAAGTAGGCTTTAAATATTACAATATGGAAATGAATGATTGATTATTATTTGGTATGCTTAGTATAGATTAGGCCACATTAGGCAAGAAGAATCCATCTAGTTCCCTACTATTGAGATGTGAGATGCTCATAGAGTGGGGTGTCTAGAGTTCTCAAAGAGCTTGGAAGAAAGAGAAAGACATGGAGAGACGAATATATCATGATGGATTGGTTTAATAAAGGTGAAGAGTTTGAAGATGACATTGCATTGAGTAGATCTTCATGGGGACATCTTGAGATTAAGAAAAAGAGAGATACGGGGAGAGAAAGAGAGGATGATTTATTGATATCCTTAGGTGGCAACATGAAGAAGTGGGATACCTTGAAATGAATAGAGTAACACACAAAGAAGAGCCTTGTTGAAAAAGAGGGAGCAAGTTAGAACTATTGCATATGCTGAGAAGGACCTTACAACAAAGAACAATATCACACTAGAGTGAAATATAGTAGGCATGGCTAAAAAATCAACTACATTATTGATTGCTAACTACCTATTAAGTGCATGAAGTCTTTCCTTGCACATTGGTAGAAGTCAAAGAGGTACAAGTGTTTCATTGAAGTTTATTTTTTTTCTTCTCCTTTCATATTATATTGATCAACTATACAAGAAAGAAGCATCACAACACACACAAAAAGGGAGGGCATGGATATATCACACATTGGGGTATTGCTATATCACACTTCCATACCACACAAAAGCAGGGCAAGAGAAGAACATGGACCGGAAGAGCAAGTGAAGAGCTCCTTGTTCATCAAATATAGGCATCTCTAAATTCCATGACAAATAGAGTCTCTTCACTTCTATGGTGGCTTCCTATCAGAAAACATTTTGATGAAATTTTAAGGTCGATTGGTTAATATTATGTTTCTTCCTTCTCTTTTGGCTTATTATTTGCTTCCTATTAGCTTCCACCTGGCAAGAGGAAAACATAAGGTAGTCTTTGCTCCCATTAGCACTCCCTCATTAAATTTCATGGCCAATTGCCCATGGTAGTCTTTGCTCCCCTTAGCACTCCCTGATTAAATTTCATGGCCAGTAGTCTTTGCTCCCATTAGCACTCCCTCGTTCCTAGAGTTTGTCGTTTGTGATAAGCCCTTTGAAATGAGTCCACTATTGATCACACAAATAGGGATGACATGCTTCATTTATGTGTAGTTGCTTCATCTTGTTTTGTGTAATGTATTTCTTTGCTTAAATATCTAGCCCCTATTTCTTTGCTTAAATATCTATGCTTTGTGTAATGTAAGCCCCTATTTCTTTGCTTAAACATCTAGCTATGACCACAAAAGCTTATTCTCCTTGTAAAGACTTTATGGAACAAAAAATACATGTTTTTCTGGTTGAAAATTGGTCCTTGATAGCTTTACTATCTCACCATATTCACTACACTTTGAGTGGAAAACTAGAATGGTTAATATCTCTAGAGAACCCATATCTCCTTATGGTTGATTGTGCTATTGCCGATTAGAAGGTAATAGCTCTAATATCGTTGAGCCCAAAAAATAGAGCCTTCATACCACTATTGGCTTCCTAATAGCTCAAAAGATAGTGTTTGATGTATGAATGATACTGTTCAAAAAGCATACGGGATTGGGTACACAAGTCACAAAGATAAAAGATAAGAGAGGAAGAGAGATAAAAGAGAGTAGGATGAAGAGATACACAATGAATTACTTTACCAATGGGTAATGATGAAGGAGATGATACTAGTTATATGTTTTCAAGCACAATACATCAAGAAACCCTAAGAACCTAGAGGCATGGCTCTAGTAGTTAGGTTTCATTACCTTAATATGTGTTGTATAAAAGACTACAAATGTGTTTTTGCCCATTTTGCCTTTTTTGTGAGCACATTCCAACACTTGGCACCTTAGAAGTGATCTTGCAAAACCAAATAAGCATATTGATCTTATTTCAAGTTTTTTTAGAATAATTGAATAAGTTACAAAGGAGTAAAATTCATCATACTTTTATTTGGGAAGATTCAACCCATCAAAATAGATACATGAGAAGTTAATGAAGTAAATCATCACGTATAAAATACAGGGAGGGAGGGAACTTATAGGTTCTCCACATCTCTCATAGGCATGTTCCAAGCTTGTTGGGGACTAGTAAAGCAAGCGAACTCATAAGATTACCGCACAACTATTTTGAACACTATTTTAAGTTCATAAAAACACTACAAGAAAAAGGGGGGCGTAGCGACGCCCCCGAATCGGGAAAAAATGAAAACCGTCGCTTATGCGATGAAATCGTCGCATAAGCGACGGTAAAAAAATCGGATTTTCTTTTTTGGCCGAGCATCGTCGCATAAGCGACGGTAGCGTCGCTTATGCGACGCAACACCAAAGCGTCGCTAGTTAGCAACGCACTTAGCGACGTTGGCAAACTGCAGAGCGTCGCATATGCGACGCTCTGGAATGTAAAAAAAAAAATTTCAATTCTCCCGGCACATTTGTGTCGGGCCTTGAACGCAAGACCGAGAGAGAGAGAGAGAGAGAGAGAGAGAGAGAGAGAGAGAAAGAGCGCGCGCGAGAGGGAGAGAGAGAAGGGAGACGGTTGACAGGTATGCGCACACACACACTTACACACACACACATATACACGCATAGACACACACACACATACGCATAGACACACACACATACACACACATAGACACACATACACAAGACGCGCACACACATACACACACATAGACGCTCACACACATACACACACATATACACACACAGACACATACACACATAATGATGCATCCACACACATACACATGCATACACACATAGACACACATATACACACACACATATGAATACACACACACATAGAGAGACATACACACACATATGAATACACACACACATAGAGAGACATACACACACATACACATACATGCATACACATACACACATAAACACATACACACACATAGACACATACACACATAAACACATACACACTCATAGGTACACACACATACACATAGACACACACACATATAGTATATACACACACATGCACACATAGACACATACACACATACACATGCATACACACACATACACATGCATACACACATACAGACACATATACACACACATACACACACATATATGCATACACACACATAGAGAGACATACACACATAAACACATACATGCATACATTTGCATACATAATGCATATGCATATGCATATAATGTACATACATACTTACATGCATACATAATGCACATGCATAGATACATACACACACACAGATACATACACACATAGACACATACACACACATGAACACATACATACTCATAGATACACACACATACACATAGACACACACACATACACACACAGACACACATACACATAGACGTGCACACACATACACACACATAGACGCTCACACACATACACACACATATACACACACAGACACATACACACATAATGATGCATCCACACACATACACATGCATACACACATAGACACACATATACACACACACACATATGCATACACACACACATAGAGAGACATACACACACATACACATACATGCATACACATACACACAAACACATACACACACATAGACACATACACACATAAACACATACACACTCATAGGTACACACACATACACATAGACACACACACATATAGTATATACACACACATGCACACATAGACACATACACACATACACATGCATACACACACATACACATGCATACACACATACAGACACATATACACACATACACACACATATATGCATACACACACATAGAGAGACATACACACATAAACACATACATGCATACATTTGCATACATAATGCATATGCATATGCATATAATGTACATACATACTTACATGCATACATAATGCACATGCATAGATACATACACACACACAGATACATACACACATAGACACATACACACACATGAACACATACATACTCATAGATACACACACATACACATAGACACACACACATACACACATAATGATGCATACACACACATACACATGCATACACACATACAGACACATGTACACACACATACACACATAATGATGCATACACACACATACACATGCATGCACACACATACACATGCATACACACACATACACGTATATATATATTGATTTCTAACCATTTTGTTTTATATGTTAGGTATTATGGATCCCAGTAAAGAGAGAAAGGCGAAACTCACTCTCATAAAAAGTCTTATGAGAGCAAGAGTTCCGTCAGATACTCTAGGGGCCATAATGCGGGACTACGCAGAGATGTCCGATGAGGAGCTGGATTATACGATCCAGATGCTTACGCGATCAGACGAGGGCTCTTCTGCGGATCCACATGCAGGAAGAGAGCTATCTGCTCATAGGTATTTTTTTTTCATAAATTTTTTTAATGATATTATAGCACATATTTTTATTTATTTCTATCTATCTATTTTCAGGACACCTATACCACCTCCAGCACGTGATAGCAGAGCAGAGACGTTGCCTATGAGGACATGCATAGGCACGTTAGGACTAGAGTGCGACATAGAGCCAGAGGGGAATATTGTATACATAGGAAATGGATTGGAGTTCAAGAGGAGAATGCGTGCACTATGCGACTCTTACCTGCGCTTTATCCACTTACCGTGGAAGTAAGTAAAAGTTTTACATATAAATTGAAATATATATCTTATGTTTTATTTATATTATGTCTTTTATTTTTGTAGTGAGCATGATGAGAGGGATAAAAAGTACGTGCTCAGTTCACTTGAGACGGAGTTTGGGACAGGGTGGTCTCTTAAATGGTGTTTAAAAGAGATGCGGACACTTATGGTGCATCGTCGTGACAATGCACGCTATGTATGTATATGAGAGAGAGAGAGAGACAGAGAGCACTAATCTCGATATTAGGGTTTTGAAATCCCTAATTTAAAAACTCTAATTCAACCTTTTAGCCATATGTTTGAAGTATATGTACACCTCCGACGTCCTACTAGAGAGATGTCTCTCCTCCCAACCTTATGCCTCTATATATAGCTACTCGAATCAACGAGGATCATGATTCATAATATATGTAAAGATATATACACATCATGTAGATAGGATACATAAATATAAAATGGAGTAGATATATTATGCTTCACACATACATGCCTAAATGCACACATAAATATATATATACATACTAACATATTTACATGTACATATTTACACATACATGTACATGCCTACATGCACACATAAACATATATATACATGCATACATATTTACATGTACATATTTACACATAGACACATATACATATATACATGTACACAATTATAAACACTTGCATATATTACGTACATGAATACATGTATACATATATCACACACATGCAAACACATACATATACATGAAATACATATATATGCATACTAATATATGTATACATATAATACACATGAATACACACACATATGCATACATACATGATAAAAATTTACTCCTCGAAGATAAAGCTATATATAAAATAATTAGGCATACCCCCGAGCTTCATGTTCTAACTTAGAAGAACATGATTTCATCTCTCTAGTAGGATTCATCGTTATTCAAGTTAATAAAAAAAACCTATTATCTGATATCCATTCAGAAGCTTCAAGTTACTATCTAATCTGCTCATATGTTTTCATTATTGCCATCATTTTGGTAAGACATCAATATAGTCTCATCTTCATTATCCTTATTGATTTCATTTATTTCTTCTATTGTTAAATCTATGTTCTCATGAATCACATCATCTATTGGTGGATTAATATCTATTTTTGGTAATTCCTCTTCCTCATCAGTAGAATCAGCATGTAGAGAATTATCCTCTTCATAAAAAAGATTAGTATCATTATCACGTATAATGAGTCTAATTTCTATTCCAGATGTTGATGTATCAGTATCTGATGCTGAATCATCAAGAGGACTTTCTTCAATCTCTCTAACAATAAACTGTTCAAACAATGACCTACCTCTAGGTTGCACATGAATGACTTGCCACCAAGGATGAGCATCTGGGTTTTTATAAAAAAATGCTTGTTCAATATGCCTAGGAAGAATATATGGTTCTTTAGTAGATCGCATTACCTTGGAAGAATCAATTGCCCAAAACCCAGATAATTCCTTTCTTATTGTAGAATTACTACCTTTATACTCCGCTCGATACCAGTCAACCTTCAAAATGACCTATCAAAATATATAACAACAAAAACGTCCCATTATTAGGTGCTTAAAAAAATAACTAACTCTAAAAAAAATATATAAACTTTTTTCTACCTGTTTGAATGTACGAAATGAAATTTCGTAGATACAAACAATAGTTCCTACGTAACCAAGTTCGCTATCTATAAGGTTCGTGTCTTTTGAGCTAGCACGTGATAGTTGCTTGAAACAAGCAACAATACTAGAATCCTCTGTTTTACGTAAAGAATCAATGGCTTTGATTCTAATATGCTGTCCAAAAGCCCACATATTAGTGAACATTCGAGCCTGCAAAATAAATTCAATTAGTAAATAGAAACTAACATACATATATGAAAAAAATAAAATATATATTTTAATAAAATTACCTTTTGTTCACAACCTATCATTAACTCTCTTTGCTCATCTGAGATTTCTTCTTTATTTGCGTTGGCGCGTTGCAAACGACTATATAGCCAATCCGTGAAAGAAGGTATATCTGTAATCTCATTATTATCGAGATTACGTCTAGATCTTTTGTTTTTTCACCTTTTACTTTGGAGACTTTGAAGTTCCTCGTACTCGCTAACGAATGCTTGCATGCATTCGCTATTATATGCTACAAAAGTAGAAACATCATTTTTTTCTTGAAATGTAAATAAGAATGGAACCCCCTTACCTGATAATACCTCATCTATTATTTTTGAAGAAGACTCGTTGGTCCATGCACGTGGAGCTTCTTCATGAACTCTTTCAAGGTACTCACTAACATAATACATGCACTCTTCAAGCATCCAACCCTTTGCCATGGATCCTTCTGGTTTTGCTCTTTGTCGCACATAACCTTTTAGTATTCCCATAAATCGCTCGACCCAAAACATCCATCGAGTGTTGACAACACTGGCAATCTCTATCTCATCTACAAGATGGACTAGTAAATGAACTTGAATATCAAAAAATGAAGTAGGAAGTTCTTTTTCCATCAAACATAGTAGCTCTTTGCATTCACGTTTTTTTTGTGGGATCGAATTTTTATCGATCTCTTTGGATGTAATCCACCTATACAAATCATAAAAACAATTGTAAAGAAGTTAATTAAAAAATAAAAGATATCCAATATTCATACATATTAAATATAAAAGTATCATAATTACCTTATAAGTGATCCAAGACGATAGATCACATCTCGTACTCCTTTCGTTGTACATCCATCGATAACGAAAGGTAAAATATGTTTCAAAAAGTTATGCCAGTCATGGGTCTTTAATCCAGATAAGCTCTTATCATCCATAGTAAACATGTTTTGAAACGATGCTCCATATCCTGTAGGAGTCTTGATCAATTGAATTCTATTGTTGATAGTCTGTATCTCTTTTGTTGTAAGTACCCAAGGAGCAGATGCATAAGTCGTTTCTTGTCGATGTCTATCAAAAACTGGCCATAACTTTGGTTTGGATTTTTGATCTTTCAAATCATTCCTTGATGTTGTGGTATCTTTTAGTCCAAGAAGATGCTGCCATAGTGAATAACCAATATTTTTGAATATATGCATAGGATCAAGAAGATGACATACTTTTAACTCTTTCCAATACTCCAAAGAATACCATATTGATATGTTCTCTGCGAGTGCCAATTTCCCTTTACCTCAGTTCACATACTCATTATCTGAATCATCACTGAAGATTTCTGCTTCTGGATCTATCAGAGGTCCATCTGTCCATTTTTTATACCAATCCATAGGCGTCATAGGTTTTGGATACTGGCTTGTTTCAAGCTTTCCATTAAAATGTATCGCTTCTCTTTTAGATCTTAATGGATGATCATCAAGCAAGAATCGTCGATGTCGAAGATAAATATTTTTGTTGAGATTCTTACTATAGATTGATCTCAACCAATCACCACAATATGGACAAGCTTTATAACCCTTAGTAGATATTCCTGCATCATGGAAAAGGATAAAAATATAATTAGATTAAATCATATTTATTTACATGCATATTGAATAAAAAAATTACATCAATACCTGAACAAACGCCATATCCAGGAAAATCGTGAATAGTCCAAGCCACAATACCACGAATCGTAATATGTCTTTCATTGATGCTTTTTGATATATCAATGACATTAATACCTCTCCGTGGATTTTGTGCAAATTCAGGCCATGTAGAATCAATATGCTGAAAAGCAACACTATCATGAGGAATTCTGATTATTCCATCAGTACTTTTGTGATCATGTCCCCAAGTCAAAAGCTTTGATAATTCGGGGCTTTGAAACATATGTCTAATCCATGGAGCCAATGGAAAATGTCTCAATGCCTTATTCGGGATTTTACCTTCTTCACCCTTATATCGAGGAGATTGACATTTGGGACATGTCAAAGAGTCTGCATATTCACCTCTATATAAAATACAATCGTTAGGACATGCATGTATACATTGATAATCTATACCAAGATTGTTGATTATCTTCTTCATTTCATCATGTGAGGTAGGAAGAATATTTTGACTTGGTAAAAACTTTTCAGATAATAACCTGTAAGTTTATCAAAAAAAGATATATTAAAAAAGGTAAATAAATATACATACATATATACATGCAGGTTTTTATTCTTACTTTAGATAAGGTAAGAACAAGAACTTGAATTGAATAGATACTTTTTGTCCGCGCATCTTTTAAAACTATTAATGCATCTTTCAAAATATTTACGCAAAACAATCGTATCCTGTCAATTCACACATATGTTCATATAATGGTGACCTGGATGAATCGCATGCACAGAGGTTAGTCAAGATAGAGCAGGATTTCTCGGGTATGCAGTAAACCTCTTGCATGTCAATGATGAGCATCTGAACTTTAGGATACAAAGTGGACTACTCCATTATAATCAGATTGTTGTCTCTTGAGTAACCTCTGTGCATGCGACTCATCCAGGTCACCATTGCGAATATTTGGAAAGATGCATTAATAGTTTTAAAAGATGCGCGGACAAAAAGTTTCCATTCAATTCAAGTTCTTGTTCTTATAACCTTATCTAAAGTAAGAATAAAAACCTACATGTATTTATATATGTATAAATATTTATGCATATATATATATATATATAAATAGATAGAAAATTGAAATTTATACCTTAATAGTGTCGAAACAGATACATTACTCCATCCAAAACGATTTTGAAGGTTGAGAATAAGTAAGCTCGCATTTAGTCGTGTCAAATGACTTCCTTCATATACATGCTTTAGACATTCCTCTCGAAGATATTTCTCATTTTTAGAAATATCCATGCTCTCACTATCATTTTGATACCAATCCTCAATAAAATCTGCCATGCCATCATCTTCATCATTGTCACACAAATCTTGTACTTTATCATCTTTTGAATATAGATCTTTCAACTTTGCATATTGCACAGGCTTAGTTTTGCGTAGCCTCCTCATGGAAGCTTCTGATAAATGAGGTCTTATTGGTAATTGTGAATGTTGTGGACGAATATCATCAACATCATACGTTGGAATCTACACATATAAATAAAACTCATTAGTATTCCATAAATGAATAAAAATTAAACTTCAAATATAAAATTAAGTATATAACTTATTAAATATGGATAGAAAATTTTTATTGTCTCTAGCTAAAAGGTGCTCTTGGAGGTCTACGCCATCCATAATTCACTAATAGTTCATCACCAGCATGTAATGTAGTAATAGCATTGACAACTATGTATCTTGATACATCTCTACTCATGTATGGTGATTCATGACTATTTTCACGCTCCTCAAATGTGCAATTAGTCCTTGAACTATTATGTAACCCTCGACTACTATTTATTAAACCTACTATATTTCCATGTGTGTAAGGTCTTCCATCAATATATAATCTTTCATTTTCTGCATGTAAAATCCTTCTACTAGTAAGAGATGCTGCGTTCAAGCATATTCCATAAGTACTCATGCTTTGAACATAACGTGAAAGTCGATGCCAATCTCCCCATCCATATATAGGACCACAAAATGACATAAGAGTGACTTCAGAGTTCGGAGGCACATACAAATCCTCTACAATAAAGAGACCACGACCAGCATTAGTAATAGTGGATGGAGCAATCATATAGCGATTACCCCAAAAGTTGAAAACCTCTCCATCTAAAGGAAGTGGTCCTCTATTCCATCCTCCATATCTTCTTCTATCATATGTTTGTACTAAAGAACGATCACGAGCTGGCAATGGATAATCTCCAGCCGTTTCATTCTCTAAACCAGGAGGTAGAGGATTTCTAGAAACCTCTGCTTGTAATTGATGAACAACAAGTCCATGACGTGTACGAGTTATATTAACATTATGAGAAAAATCATCATCATCATCATCATCGAGCAAGTATTCCTGTATATCAATAATAATTTGATTTTATACATGGTTTTTAAATAAAAAAATGACATTAATATATATAGAAAATACATACCCAAGCATTATCACGTTGACTAGGTGATGGTGCATGCTCAAAAGTACCATACTCTGCCTCATGTTGAATACATTCCAATCGTGGTCTTCGATACGTGCCATAACAAGAGTTACACCAACATATAATATGCTCTTGATAGTAAAATTCATCATAATTCCTATCGGAGGACACATGTGAAGTCGTTGCATGGGTAGGAGGTGGTGGAGTACCCTCTGATTGATCAGAATCTGCACATCATAAGAAACATAAAAAAAATATATAAGTTATGTATCCATCAAATATAGTTAAAATTAAATATTTCATATACTTACAGTATAAAGTCGTTGCACGATGAGGAGACGGTGGTGGAGTTCCATCTGATTGATCAGAATCTACATCATAAGAAACATAAATATATATATATAAGTCATGTATCCATCAAATATAGTTAAAATTAAATATTTCATATACTTACAGTATAAAGTCGTTGCACGATGAGGAGACGGTGGTGGAGCTCCATCTGATTGATCAGAATCTACAAATAATGGTATTTGATATTAATAATTTGATTATCTACCTAAATAAAAAATTCACATATACATATTTACACATACACACATATTCACATATACACATTTATACATACACACATATTCACATATACACAACACATATTATTGTGGGATAAATGCATGTATTTTGTATGAATGAGTGTATATGCATGCATGTGTGTGTACGTATATATGTGGATATGTATATGTGTGTTTATGTTATATGTATGTATATGTGTATATATATACATATATGCATGCGTATATGTTTGCATGTATATGTGTATGTGGGTATGTGTATGTGTATGTGTATGTGTATATGTGTGTATATATGTGTATGTATTCTGACTTTTTTTTCTGTTTGAGATTAAATTAACAGGAGATATTGTATGGTCGAAAAAAATAAGAGGCGAGCTAACATACCACCTGAGTCGTGGCAGTTTTTTCGTAGACAGCTACGTCTTCAGGAGTCATTTCCTCAGCAGAAGGTACACAAATTAATAGTTTATATTTATAATTTTTAGATATTTTAGTAATTTTTTAATTTAATTTATGTATTTTTTTCCTTGAATAAACAGGCTGCTGCAAAGAAGAGAGTGGAGTCGGGCCACACATCGCACTTAGGCCAAATGGGCCATAATGGTTTTGTAGCTACGTTTGTAAGTATATGTGTTATTGTGAGTATATTTTTTATTTTAGTTAAAATGCAAGCAACTAATGTTTTTTATTTGTTTTATTGCAGCGAAAGGATTATGGCCGATATCCTACGAAACACGAGATCGAGTATGCTACACATTTTGGATATCGGCGTTTGAGCGAGTATATACAAGATCATCCTGATGCCTTTGTGAGTATTTTTAAAATTTATATAATTATTTTGTTGTTATGAATGTTTTAATTATTTTATTGATTTATGTTTGTTATATGTAATACAGGAGTATTATGGGGAGACAAATATGGATGAGGTGGAGAGACAGACACAGGAGGGACGATCTCGATCGTCACAAGGTGATCATGAGGATGAGGATGAGGAAGATCAGGATGATCATGATATTGCTGCTGATGATGATGATCATGATGATGATGATTAGGATTTTAGTTGATTATGACATTGGATTATATGTATTTACATTGATATATATATATATATTTATCTATATATTTTTCATTTCAGTCATGTTTTGAATTGTGTGTATGGTATTAAGTAATGAAGAGTTTTGTTCTATTGATTGTTATTATTGTTTATATTAAGCATGTGTTTTAATACTTTAATTATATAATTCATTCATATGTGTGTACCTAAGTGTATATGTATGTGTGTGTATATGTATGTATGTGCATGTGTATGTGTGTGTATATGTATGTATGTGCATGTGCATGTATAAGTGTATATGTGTGTATGAGTATGTGCATGTGCATGTGTATGTGTGTATATGTATAACTCTATGTGTATGTGTGTGTATGTGCATGTATATGTGTATATGTGCATGTGTATGTGTGCGTATATGTATGTATATGCATGTGCATGTATAAGTGTATATGTATGTATCAATATGTGCATGTTCTTGTGTATGTGTGTGTATATGTATAACTCTATGTGTATGTGTGTGTATGTGCATGTATATGTGTATATGTTGGTATATGCATGTGTGTGTGCTTCTTCATCATGTATAAGTGTATGAGTGCATATCAATAAGTGTGAGTATGGTATGTAATGAAAATAACACAATTCAAATGATCTACAAATAATAGACATTGTACTTACAATTGTGATCCATAGTTTTTGCTTGGTTAGCTTCTTGAGTAACCTGCAATAAAGAGAGAGAAGAGAGAGAGAGAGAGAGAGAGAGAGAGAGAGAGAGAGAGAGAGATCTAGAGAGAGAGAGAGATCTAGAGAGAGAGAGAGAGATCTAGAGAGAGAGAGAGTGAGATCTAGAGAGAGAGAGAGAAAATTCAAAGAGAGAAAGATGTAGAAAGAGAGAAACAAAGACAGAGGGAGACAATAACAGAGAGCTTAAGCAAAACAACAATTCTTCATATACTTGCTTCAGCTCGTAAGCGCAGCGCAATTGCGAACGTTGGAGAGCTCTTCGATCGGATGCGTGAAAATGCCGATTGCAGAGCCTCCAACGTTTTAATTTTTGTCCGTCAACAGATCGTCGTATAAGCGATGCAACGCATCGTCGTATAAGCGACATTTGCTTAGCGTCACGTATACGACGGTCCGCACCGTCGCTTATACGACAGTGTGGATCGTCGCTTATGCGACGCAAAAAAGCGTCGCTTAAGCGACACCTTTGACAAGCGTCGTTTAAGCGACGTTAGGCGGAAGCGTCGCAAATACCGTCGTTTTTTGCGTCGTATAATCGACGGTCCGCGCTCGACGGTAATTCCGATGCAAGTTGCAATTTTATAGCGACGAAATTCTGTCGCGTTAACCGTCGCTACACGCCCGTATTCCTTGTAGTGAAAATAGCCTCCAATACTTTGATTAAGAAATATAAACCTAATTTATATTTTTTCCTAGATGATTCCCATTTTTGGAGTTCAAGGTCTATAGGAAGTACATGAATATCACAAGGAAGAAGAAGAAGCTTAACATAATATTGATTATATCACAAAATGAATGTACGAAGATAAGTGATCCACTAGGGTCATAGGCATACTTACAAGCAAGGAAAAAAACCTCTTAAAGAGGGAAAAAAGTGTCTCGATAGTCCTAAGTGTGTTCACACACATCATTAACAAAATATATCAATGAATCCCCCTTGGGAGTTGTTGATATATTTAGGTAGTGATGTGTGTAAACACACTAGGACCATCGGGGCACTTTTTCCCCTCTTTAGGAGGTTTTTTTTCCCTGGCTTGTATATACGCCTATTGCCCTAATGGGTTACTAATCTTTGTACATTCTAGTGGTAATACATTCAGTATTATGTGTTGTGTTCTAAGCTTCTTTTTCTTCTTTGTGCTGTTTGCATGCTTTCGCAGACCTTGAACTCCAACAATTGGTATCAGAGCAAGTTGTTGCTTCATCTGCGGCATTGTCGACACTCCTCCGATCACAGTCTCAGAATCGCATGAAATTTGGTGAGCATACTTTTGGGGATTAGGAGGTCAAAACATCTTTGCTTTATGGTGTCGAAATTGCAATTTGAGGCCTCCATTGTGCCAAAGATATATACAGGTTTTAGTTCGCCAGTGTAAGCGTCTCAAAGTCTATTACAGGTTTAGCAGGGTAGTTTTGTTCAACTTTTTGAGATACAATCATTTTTTTGCATTAGGGTATTTTAGTCAGTGGTCATGGTTGAAAGCAATGATGTATTTCGTATGTTGGTTGTTGAGGATAAGTGGGATGGTACGAATTAACCATTGTGGGCTTATATGATGTGTCATGTATTGGTCGCAAATGGATTGTGGAATATTATGCAGGGTGTTGAAAAACGTCTTGTTACACCTACAAATACAGGTATTGAAGCTTGCCTGACAGTTCACTTGTGCAGACTGTTCTGAATGGTCTTCCCAATTCATATCAGAGTTTTGCTTGTACTCTTCGTTTTGATGATGAAAGGCAATCCAAATGCCTTAATATTTGAGGAGTTAGGCTTTGTTCTGTTACAGGAAGATCAGTCTAGGCAGAACAAGTCCATTATGCATCTTGCAGATCAAGCTTTCCTGGCTATTCAAAAGGGCAAAGGTACTGGGAGCTCTTCTACTAGTAAGAAAAAATCTGCTAATTTTGTACAATCAAAGAAGGAGGATAGAGAAGAGAAGAAAACAAAAAAGCAAAAGTTTTTTTGCAAGTACTGTAAAGCAAATGCTCATGTCATAAAGAATTGTCAAAAATAGCTACAAAAGAGGCAAAGAAAAAAGAGGTTGGAATGGTTGTTGTAGAGGCATCTACACCAAAAACAAAGTCTGTTAATCTAGTGCATAATGAAGAATGGGTGTTTACTACTATTTGAAGTTTTGACCCACCCTCTCTTGAATTGTATATGTCTACAATAGACTCAGATGTTTGATGTTTGGTATTTTGATAATGGGGCAACCAAACATATTACCTCGCAGCATAGTTTCTTCACTTCACTCAAGCCTGCCCCTATAGGGAACACTATCACATGCGCCAACAACTCCTCTTATCTTGTAATGGGAGTTGGTAAGATCATTCTGACTACTGCTAATGGTAGTTCTTTCACATTGTCGGATGCTCTATTTGTTCCAGGGATAAAGAAGAATCTGTTATTAGTTTCATCTTTAGCCAAGATTGGCTTGGTCATGAAATTTGTTGATGACAGATGTACAATTCATGATCTGTTAAATGGTACCATAATTATTTCTTCTAGCATTTTATGTCATGGGCTCTATAAGCTCATAGACTATGAAAAATCTCTGAATGATTCAGCATGTGGATTACATGATTCTTAGGCTATGTCAGATGCAAAGCTTTGGCATGCACACTTTGGTCATCTGAATTTTGCTAGTTTGCTATGCCTGCATAAATTTGAAATGGTGTCCTCTTTTCCCAAACTTGAGGCATCCAGTAAACATGTTTGTGAAGGCTGTATTTTGGGCAATATGCAGCGTTCATCCTTCCCAAAAGATCATTCAATTTGAGCTACTCATAAATTCCAGCTTGTACATAGTGATGTTTGTGGTCCTATGCAAACACCTTCTTTTGGAAACTATATTTACTTCATGACTTTCATTGATGATTTTTCCAAGCATGCATGGGTATATCCATTGAAAGCAAAGTTCAAAGTGTTTATGTGCTTCAAACAGTTTTTAGTTTTGGTTGAAAATCTATCAACATGTAAAATGGGCACCCTCCATTTTGATCGAGGGGGGGAATATATGTCTTCTGACTTTAATGCATTTCTGGTTGAACGTGGGATAAAACATCAGTGTACAGTTGTATACACCTCAATAGAATGGAGTTCATGAATAGAAGAACATGTCACTCATGGGGATGGAGAGGTGTATGGTCAAGAGTCAGGCTTTACCACATAGTTTCTGGCTTGAGGTTGTCATGTGTGCAGCATATGTACTTAATAGGTGTCCCACTAAAGCATTGTAGTATATCAATCCATATGAGGCTTAGCATGGTTGCAAGCCATCTGTTGTTCACCTATGTGTTTTTGGTTGTCTGGCATATGCATTCGTGCCTAAACAACAATGCAGGAAATCAGATGATAAAGCGGTGAAATGTATTTTTGTTGGGCACAGTCCTGAAAGCAAAGGCTATTGTTTGTATCATCCACAGACTAAATGCATTCTAGTTAGTTGTGATGTTGTTTTTGTGGAATATGCTATTCAATCATTACTTTCATGTACTAAGGAGACATTTGTTAGCTCCAAAGACATGTATGATATTTTGCTGCCTCTTTTTAGAGTTGGACAGTCTAGTGTTGGTCCTAATGAGGCAACTTCTCAACCTTTATAGGTTTCATGTTATATGCAGATCATTCCATTTCTAATGTAGATTCACATGATGCACTTATTGATGAGAGAGTTGGTATTGAGGAGGCAAACACTATGCAAAAATGGCTCTTATAGACTTTGCATGATAGCAAATTAGATCCACCTCTATCATATCGTACTCGTTTAGCCTCTCATCGTGCCTCTTTTGCATCAGATTGCTATGCTATGGCTGCCTCTCGTCTCTATGTTGATAATGAGCTTGTTTTGTGTGATGAAGCACAAAATTCTGAAAATTGGATGGCTGCTATGCAATCTAAATATGATGCTATAATGAAGAATGGTACCTAGTCTTTATGTGACTTGCCTCCTAGCAAGAAGGCCATTGGCACTAAGTGGGTATACAAGCTTAAGCATAAGCATGATGTAACAATTGACAGGTATAAGGCTAAGCTTGTTACAAAGGGTTATGCTTCGGAAAGAGGCATTGATTTTGATGAGACCTTTGCACCTACTTGCCGAACGACTACTGTTCATAGCATTTGTGCACTTGCAGCTCATCATGGTTGGAATGTACATTAGTTGGACATAAAAATTGCATTTCTGAATGGTGACTTGCATGAAGAAGTCTATGTTTTTCAGCCTCGTGGCTTTGTGTAGAAAGGGCATGAAAACCAAGTGTGCAGGTTAAAAAAGGCATTATATGGTTTGAAGCAAGCACCACGTTCTTGGTATGAAAAGATACATGCCTATCTGATTGCACATGGTTTTGAGAACAATCCAACTGAAAGCACCTTATATGTTCAATGTGCTAATGATGTACTTCTGATCATTGTTGTGTATGTTGATGACATGCTGCTCACTGGTCCTCATGAGAAGCATATTGCTGATTTTAAGGTTGATGAGCATGCCTCATTTGAGAAGTTAGATTTGGGGCATTTGCATCATTATTTGGGCATCCAATTTATGCAAATTGATGGCAACTCTGTGTCAAACAAAATATATTGACACATTATTGCAATGTTTTGGCCTTGAAGAGTGCAAACCTATTACCACCCCTATGGAGACAGGTTTATGATTGAGTCTTCGTGATGTTGGAGATGCATTTGATGTTGTTCTCTATCAGTAGGCTGTTGGATGCTTGATTTACTTATGCATTACTCAGCTAGATATTCAGTTGGCTACCTCACAAATGAGCAGATTTATGCATTGCCCAGGTGTCAAGCATTGGCAGATAGTTAAGCGCATCTTTCACTACTTGAGTGGTACCGGACTACTTGGATTGTTTTATCCCAAGGAGGGATCACTACCGCCAGATTTACATGTTTTTTTTACACTGATTGGGTTGGTTGCTATGACACTCGTGTGTCACCTAGTGGCTTTTGCTTCATGCTTTGTAGCTCATGTATATCTTGGTTGAGCAAGAAACAACCTACTGTGGCCACTTCCAGTTGTGAGGCTAAATATAGGACAGCTTTCACAACGATTGTTGAGTGTGTGTGAC
Source organism: Ceratopteris richardii (assembly GCA_020310875.1). NCBI lineage: Eukaryota > Viridiplantae > Streptophyta > Polypodiopsida > Polypodiales > Pteridaceae > Ceratopteris > Ceratopteris richardii. The sequence goes on along the minus strand of CM035411.1, from coordinate 142,531,308 downwards.
TCAGATGCCTTATGGTTGATTTGGGTGTTGGTTAGTCTTCTGCCACCACCATCTTTACTGACAGTCAGAGTGCATTGGTAGTTGCGAGGAACCCTGTGTTCCATGCTCGCATTAAGCACATTGAGGTGCATTATCATTATGTCAGGAAGAGGTTCTCGGCTAGAGAGATCAGCTTGGCATATGTGCCCATTGTAATAAAGTAAGTCTATGATCCAAGGGTCTGGCCGGTTCAGACAGATCTGAAATCGGACACCGTTTGGTCATCCGTGTGTATGACCAAAGATCTCGAGTTTTAGACTTACTAGGAGGTCTTGTGCTCTTGTGAACAAGTGATCCACTTAGCTTAGTGGTTAAGTCTCAAGGATGTGAAGGAGGAGGTCTTGGGTTCAACCCCCATGGGGTACATGGGGAGAGTGTTTTGCCCAAAGAGCTCTAGAGCCTTCTAGAAGCATCCACTTGAGTTAACTCGAGTTAACTGGGACACTTGGCGCACATGTAGTTACATGGCTGACACTTGGATGATTAGTATCCACCTGCCCAAGAAGGCAGTCCCCTGGAGAGAGCTATATATAAAGGCATTTGGTTGGGAGGAGAGTCATCTCTCTAGCATGTGGTGGTCGTAATCTTCGTTCTGTTACATTGGTATCAGAGCCATTCTCCATAGCTCTTCTCTTTCATCATCTTGCTCATCAATTTGCTCTCGCCTATATGCGTGTGCATAAGATCTTCTACGACGAAGAAGGTTGCTCGCGGCCGCCTTGAGAAGAGTGCAGAGTTGGTCGTGAGAAGCATAGCAAAAGATGAAGATCATCTCTGCTGTGTATGGCGAGGGAATCGAACCCCCGTCCCACGGATTGGAGTGTGCTGCTCTATCCACAAGAGCATCATCGACCGCGTGAGGATAAATACGCAGCAGAGCACATTGATCAGAGCCGGCGCTGAATTAGATCTAAATTTATAGATCTAAAAGGTGATATTCTCTGGTGAAGCAGAGGAGATTCGAACCCCCGCCCCCCCAACTAGAGGACACTCGCCTATCCATAAGGTCGACGGGCGTTCACGTCCAGAAGTCTGCAGAGATTTGTTTTGGTTTCAAACCCAGCGTTGCAGAAGATCTCCGAAAGGAACAAAACAGAACGTAGCCTTCTCTGCCCGCTGCGCCTACTAGGGATCGAACCCAGACGGGTTCCTTGGAAACACGCTCACGTAGCCACGCCGCCCACGAGTTTTGCTTGTTCTCTAGTGCAGAGCAGAATCTCCTAAAGCAGTAAGCAGAGCTGAAGTGCAAGCCCAACTCTCATCCATCCAAGAAGAATCAAAGATTGAGCAAAGCTTGAAGGAATTGGAGCTGTGGAGTGAAGATCTAGAGGCCTAAGTTAGTAGATCTCGACGGACCAAGTCATCAAGAACTATTTCTTGATGAGGAAGCTTCAAGAATGGTGAATAGCTCCTGGCAAGGATCAAGAGGATGAATCACTCTTCCAAAGGATCAAGGGAAGGACGTAGCTCTATATGGAGCTAAGTATTTTCCAGTTTTTGCTTGGCCTTAATGCTTGATTTATCTTGTTTTCATTATTCTACACTTAATCATAGATGCACATTGAAATAGCCAAGATTTCAATTGATTAAGTCTAGATTAGAATAATGAATTAATCCATTTCTTATTTCAAGCATTAGTTTGCATTAAGGAAAGACTTGATTTCAAAAAGATCCTTGTGCATCAAAGAATGTATTTTGGTAGTTTAAATACATATTTCCTTTCCATTGAGTAAGTTTTCTATTGCACCTTAAGGGTATTTTTAAATCATAGTGCATTTAGATAAAGGAAAGGATATACATGCATCAGGATTGCATGATATACATTCTTAGTACAAGGAAAAAATCGTGCATCAAGTTCATGCATGATTGTTGTATTATTTTTTGGGCATGCAAAGAACATGCATGCATACGCATGTGAGCATATGCTTTTGCATGTAGATACATGCATTTGCATGGAAGAATGGAATGCTGTTTGCAAGTAGATATGAGAATGTACTCTCTTAGTATTTAGCTTACTTTATAAAGCTCGCAGTTTGACATTAGGGAAGACCAAGGACTGATTAGTTGCAAAGACATACTAGTTCTACTTTGCAACTCAAGTAATTAGTCGATTTCTTCCCAAGTCGATATTCTACTATCAAAGATAAATACTTAATGACAATTAAGTATGATAGATGTCTTGCTAGGTATAAGTAAGCACTAGGAGAAAGTTAAGTAATAAATTTTCTTGATAACCAAGAAAATTTAATTACTTGCAAACTCTTTTGTGATGTATGATGACTCTAAGTCCTGGATGTACTTAGAAAGTCATGCGGATAAAGCTTTAGTTGATTAGTTATATATTTTATGTAACTTCTCAAGCATCCCAAGGTTGGATGAGAACATCAACTATATTTCCAAAGTTCCATGAGCACTCTTCTATTTAGAAGATTTCGAAAGTTTTAAAGAAGTTTCTTGTGGTTTCAAGATTTGTATCTCATGATGAAACCTCGGTAAGTAACTTTTTGGAATAGAGATATGAAATAGTCAAGCCTTCTATTTCATGTGAGATCATTCTCCTACCATGTTTAAGATGAATTTATTTTTGGGAAGGTAGATGTTCCAAGTAGAGGATCTTAATTGATTCATGAACTCTTCCCAAAATACACATAAATTCATATTATATGATAGGTCCAAGGAATGATGCAGGCAAAACCTCTTTAGGATATAAATGTTCTGCCAAGATATAAAGGTACCAAGCTTTTATAAATTTTTATTTGATTTCATCTCAAGGAGTGATGGAAATCAAAAGTTAAACCTCAACATCAATTGATCCTTGATATCAATAAAAGGATGTTAGGTTCTATAGTTGCATCTCTGGTAAATGATGCAACTAGCTAAGCAATAAATGATGCAACTAGCTAAGCAGTCTTTAGGAAATAATATAAGTTCCTAAAGACTTGAAGCAAGTGTGAACTTTTCATTTAGGAATAGAAAGTTCCAAGAAATGGATTTTCAATCCATGAACTTCGCCTAAACAAGTTATAAAGTTCAAAGTGTTCATAGTTGCATTACTATTGGATCAATCAATAGATGCTTGGACTTTAAACATAAATTTGATTAGTGAAATATGTTTAAAGGACTCTAGTAACATCTGAAGATTGACCAATAATATTGAGTTTTGTATCAAACTCAAGAATACAAGTCGATATCACATAAATGAAAGTTCAACTTAAACTTTCATACTGGCAAATGTGATATTTCGTCTCTAGTTTGATACTCAGGAAATAAATACAATTGAATCAGTAAATTTTTGGATATCATTTGAAAGAATTTCTTTCAAATGTTCTTTTTACAAACGATTCCAAGATGAATCATTAGACTGGAAAGCAAAAAATTCCAAGATGAATCATTTGCTTCAAATTATAGCCTAGTATTACTTGATAGGAATCAAAAAGTTCTTGAAAGAAAAATCTCCCCAGACGTGAGACTAGCATCTTTCAAGAAAAGTTATAGAGTAACTAGTTCCCAGTAAATTCCTAACCACCAGTTTTGGTATTTAAGTCCAAATAAGTGATATAACCTAACGGTATATCAAAGATTCTTAGCTTTGGAATCTGAAAAGCATTAGAAAATGCTTGGACTTAAGTTGAGGGAAAGATCCCTAAAATCCTGCAGGTAAGCAAAGAAGCTTAAGATAGTTTAAGAGATCTTAAAGATAAAGACTAAGTCTTTATTTTTATCGCAAGATCAACCAGACTTGATCAATCTTGGCCATGATTGTCCAAGTAATGTGCGATTAGAACTACTTTGTAGATTGCCCAAGTATTGGCAATAAAATTCCTTTTGGGAATTATTCACTCAAATTCCATTTATTCGATGGAAAACTGTGAAAAAGAGTAAGTTGTTCCAAGTCTGAACAGAGTAAAGAAATTCAAGAATGTAGTCTGCAACCGTGAAAATGGTAATTAAGTCTGTGGAAGGTAAAACATAAGTGTTTACCTATCCTTAAAGGGATTTTGGTACAAATCCAGAAAGCATGAGCGGATGCTTAAGACTTAAGCAGTAAAGAGATTCCTAAATAAAGTCCCTGGGGTAGGTACCTAAAGCAACAGTAAAGAAAGGAATCTAAAGACAAGAAGTCAAAAGCTCTTGTCGCTACAAAATTGGTCAAGGGTAAACCAATTGAACTTGAATTCGAGAAAATTCAAGAACTTGGAATTCTGATTGATATTCTGTCAAAGAGGTTTTCAAGTTTCCAAGGCAAAGCACATGATTCTGAGGTGATCATGCGAAGGAATCAAAACCTAGGAAAATCTAGTTAGAGGTAATGCCTGAAACTTCCAATTCTTGTAAAAGAATTGAAGAAATAAGGTACTCTATCAAGAGATGTTTAGACTTTAGGATAAGAATCACCCACACATTAATGTGAATATAAAATAGGGTGGTATGGGACACCAGATTTTATACTCAGATTGATGTAGGAAAGATGGAATGGGACATCGGACCGTGGGATGATGATTATCTTTTAGTCCTAGTTTGGATTTTGAAGTTAGGTTTCATCCTCAAGGGAATTAAGACTTCAAGGAAAAGTTTAATTCGTAAAGGATGAAAGTAGTATCTTACGATACTTCAAGGTAACTTCAAGATTAAGGAAACTGAAGATATGAAGTAAGTAACTTCCAAGATCTTCATAGAACACTTCAAGTTTAAGTGTTATTGATCAGAAATATTTGATAAATTTTCTGAAAGAAGTTGGACTTTTACTTTGAGTTGATCTTTTCAACTAAAGATTCAATTGACTAAGTCAAGTATCAAGTTCCTAGTGTAACTTGATAAATTCACTCTTTTAGACTCAAAGAAATGCACAAGAATTGCATTCACGATTAGGAGTCAAAAAGACTGAATGTGACATGAACTTAGTCTCAAGTGAAGCATTATTTGAAAACTAAACTCATCGATAGAACCTCAGTGGGTCGACACACTGATGTTGGTTACCACACTAGTATCTTGTGGTTGGATGATGTTTTTGATTTTCTTTGTATCTTTCTGAGAATCCAGCTTATTTCTCTGAAAGATAAAGACAATGCTTCAATATCTTGTTGAAATAGATCTTTGAAAAGTAAAAAGTCCTGAGTCATCTAGTCTTTGACTCATAGCAAGTTTATGTATATTCGAAGTTTGAATTGGTTGTACAAAGTCTTAGTTATCTCTTTCCACTTTCCAAATCTTTTGGAATTGACTCAGATATGGTATCTGATTCCTTTTGCAAAAGACCAGGGATAGCCGGTTAGAATTAGATAACTAACTTGAATATCCTAGATAGATGTTATGTACAAGAACCTTTTCAATCTTCAAAAGATGATAAGTCTAAGTAGACTTATTCATTTGATTTTGCTTCAAGTTATAGCATAAATAATTTCCTAGAGTCCAGTATACTCTAGAATAAAGAAGTTAGGAATTGCTCATTGGATTGACAATTCCCAAGAACTTTCAGTTAAAAGTCTTTGAGAAAAGTGTCCTAAGTTGGACAATTTTCATTTTGAATTTGAATTGGTGAAGTTAGTATGGTTGATTCCACCGGAATGGTAAACTTTCTCCTACAGTTTACATAGGATTTTTTCAACTCATTGGGACAGAGTAGTCCTCTAGTCGGGTGAAAAATCAAGTAACTGTTGGATCAAAGTAAACCATTGAATAAACATCTAAAGTTAGATGTATGGGACAATCAAACTTTAAGTTCTCCAAAACAAATTCAAGTGAATCAAGAATTCTTAAAGTCTTGCAAGGGATAAGAATCCCACCTTCATTACTAAGCCCATGCATCAGTTATGCCTAGAAATGGACTAGTAATTTGAATCCACCTAGTTCACATGTTTGTGCCTAGATCGCACATCCAGAAACTGTGAATTAGCCAGGGATGTCATTAGATCCACCCTTATTATTCTTCACTAGTTTGTACTTTGTCCCGTTCATCAAAGTGCAATCCCAGATAGTGTTTTGAATCATTTGGGCAGGGATGCCACCACAGAGATGAGACATGTTCTTCCAGTTCTAGAACATGACCATGTTCTTCCAGTTTTAGAACATGAGGCTCGGGGGTTGCCTACAGTATGTATATAGCTCTATTTTCGATGACGAAAATATTTTCCAAGGGGGGAAGAATGTAATAAAGTAAGTCTATGATCCAAGGGTCTAGCCGGTTCAGACAGATCTGAAATCGGACACCGTTTGGTCATCCGTGTGTATGACCAAAGATCTCGAGTTTTAGACTTACTATGAGGTCTTGTGCTCTTGTGAACAAGTGATCCACTTAGCTTAGTGGTTAAGTCTCAAGGATGTGAAGGAGGAGGTCTTGGGTTCAACCCCCATGGGGTACATGGGGAGAGTGTTTTGCCCAAAGAGCTCTAGAGCCTTCTAGAAGCATCCACTTGAGTTAACTCGAGTTAACTGGGACACTTGGCGCACATGTAGTTACATGGCTGACACTTGGATGGTTAGTATCCACCTGCCCAAGAAGGCAGTCCCCTGGAGAGAGCTATATATAGAGGCATTTGGTTGGGAGGAGAGTCATCTCTCTAGCATGTGGTGGTCGTAATCTTCGTTTTGTTACACCCATGCAGGAGACCATTGTAGACATTTTCACGAAGGCTCTGACTAGGGAGAAGTTTGAAGCTTTCCTCAAAGTTTTGGGCTTACTTCCTTTTGTGGATCGATTCCACATAGCTTGGCACTTCCTTATGCATGAATGCCAGCTCCTTGTTCACCGCATCACTCCCTGGGGGGATTTGTTGATATATTTAGGTAGTGATGTGTGTGAACACACTAGGACTGTTGGGGCACTTTTTTCCCTCTTTAGGAGGTTTTTTTCCCCCAGCTTGTATATATGCCTATTGCCCTAATGGGTTACTAATCTTTGTACATTTTAGTGGTAATACATTCAATATTGTGTGTTGTGCTCCAAGTTTCTTCTTCTTCCTTTTGTTGTTTGCATGCTTTCATAGACCTTGAACTCCAACAGGAGTGATGCGATGAACAAGGAATAGGCACTCATGTATAAGGAAGTGTCAAGCTATGCAGAATGAAATCTATCCACAAAAGGAAGTAAGCCCAAATCTTTACAAAAGAATCCAAACTTCCCCCTACTTTTGTGGAAAGCTTTGCAACATTATCCTATGTGGGCACATAATCCAAACTATATATCTGTGATAGAGAGTCTCTCCTTAACATAATGACAATGCACCTTGATGTGCTTTGTGTGACCATTCAACATAGGGTTCCTCATGACTGCTAATGTGATATGATTGTTAGTAAAGATGGTGGTGGCAGAAGATTGACCAACAAGTAAATCTGCCAAAAGTTGTTTGAGCAAGACACACTAAAAAATAGCTATAAAAGCTACCCTATACTCATCTTCACAACTAGAAGTGGCCCATAGTAGGTTGCTTCTTGCTCAACCAAGATATGCATGAGTTACCAAGCATGAAGCAAAAACCATTGGTGGACACACAGGTCTCATTGAAATCAACCCATTCTGAGTCAAAAAAGCATGTAAATCTGGTAGTAATGATTCTCCCTTGGATAAAACAATTCAAGTAATCAGGTACCACTAAAATAGCGAAAGATGTGCTTAACCGCTTGCAAATGCTTGACACTTGAGAAATGCATAAACTTGCTCATTTGAGAGGTAAGAAACTGAATATTGGGCCAGATTATGCTTAAGTAAATCAAGCATACAATAGCCTCTTGATAGAGAAAAACATCGAATGCATCTCTAGTTTCCATAGGAGTAGCAATATGTTTTCAATATTCAAGGCCAAAATGCTACTATAATGTGTTAACATATTTTGTTTGACACAAAGTTATTCCCCCTTAAACTTGCATAAATGGAATGCCCAAATAATGATGCAAATGCCCCAGGTTTGATATCTCAAAAGAGGCATGCAAATCAGTCTTAAATTCAGCAATATGATTCTCATTAGGACCAATGACCAACGTATCATCAACATAAATAACAATGATTAGAAGTACATCATCTTCAAGCTTAACATATAAGGTGCTCTCAGTTGGATTGTTCTAAAATCCATGTGCTAGCAATTAGGTATTGTTGATATATTTAGGTGGTTATGTGTTTGAACACACTAGGACCGTAGGGGCATTTTTTTCCCTCTTTAGGAGGTTGTTTTCCCCCGGCTTGTATATATGCCTATAACCCTAATAGGTTACTTATCTTTGTACATTATCTTTGTAATACATTCAGTAGTGTGTGTTGTGATCCAAGCTTCTTCTTCTTCTTCCTTGTGTTGCTCATGTGCTTTTGTTGACCTCAAATTCCAACAATTGGTATCAGAGCAAGTCACCATTTTATCTAGGGTGTCGTTGACACCCCTCCAAACACAGTCTCAGAATCGCATGAAATTTGGTGAGCATACTCAAGGCAATTAGGAGTCCAAAATAGCTTTGTTATGTGGTGTTGAAATCACAATCTCAGTTTGTTTTGGCCTCCGAATGCAGTATTGCAATGCCTGTGTAGGCAATTTCATCTTTTTGTGCCAAAGATATATATAGGTTTCAGTTCCCCAATATAAGTGTGTCAAAGTCTACTACAAGTTTAGCAGAACTTGACAAGGTAGTTATGTTCAACTTTTTGAGATATAATTATTTTTTTGCATCAGGGTATTTTAGTCAGTGGCCATGGCTGAAAGTAATGTTGTATTCCGTATGTTGGCTATTGAGGATAAGTTGGATGGTATCAATTACCCGTTATGGAATTATATGATGCGTCATGTATTGGTTGCAAAAGGACTATGGAATATTGTGCAGAATGTTGAAAAACTTCATATTACACCTGCAAACACAGTTGCTGAAGGTGATGCAAATGGTATTGAAGATGGTGATATTCTTTAGGTTCATGTTTGTGTTGCAGTTCCTATTGCACCTACTGTAGAGTAGCTTCATTGGGATGGCAAAGATGCTCAGGCACATGCATTGATGGCCTTGTTTTCCAAACATGCCATTATTCCCCACATTTGCTTCAGCAAAACAACAAAGGATGCTCGAGATGCACTAACCACTTTATAACAGGCAAGGAATGAGGCTCATGTTGCTTACCACTACAAATATTTGGAGAGTGAGCACATGAATGAAGGAGATTCCATGGACAATTTTTTGACAAAGATCAAAGATTTGAAGGAGCAGTTGGTTTCTGTTGATGAAATACTGCCTGACAATTCACTTGTGCAAACTGTTTTGAATGGTCTTCTAGATTCATATCAAAGTTTTGCTTCTACTCTTTAATTGATGATGAAAGGCAATCTAAATGCCTTAACATTTGAGGATTTAGTCTTTGTTATGTTGCAAGAAGATCAGTCTAGGTAGAACATGTCCATTATGCATGTTGCAGATCAAGCTGGCTAGTCAGAAGGGCAAAGGTAAATGGAGCTCTTCTATTAGTAAGCAAAAATATACTAGTTCTCCACAATCAAAGAAGGATGCAAGAGACAAGAAGAAAACAGAAAAGGAGAAATTGTTTTGCAAATAATCTAAAGGAAATGATCATGTCATAAAGAGTTGCCCAAAACTGGCTGCAAAAGAGGTAACGAAGAAAGAGGCTCGAATGGTTGTTGCAGAGGGCCCTACACCCAAAACAGAGTTTGCTAATCTTGTGTAGAATGAAGAATGGGCATTACTATTGTCTGCAGTTATGACCCATCTTCACATGAATAGTGTATGTCTGCAGTAGACTCAAATGTTTGGTACTTTGATAGTGGGGCAACCAAACATATTACATCGCAGCACAGTTTCTTCACTTCACTTGAGCCTGCCCCTAGAGGGAATACTTTCACATGCGCCAACAACTCCTCTTATCTTGTCATGGGAGTTCATAAGATCATTGTGACTATTGTTGATGGTAGTTCTTTTACATTGTTGCATGCTTTATTTGTGCCAAGGATCAAGAAAAATCTGTTATGAGTTTCAACATTAGCCAAGATATACTTGGTTGTGAAATTTATTGATGACAAATGTATAATTTATGATATATTATATGGCGATGTCATTATTGCTTTTGGTATTTTATGTCGTGGGCTGCATAAGCTCATAGGCTATGAAAAATCTATGAATGATTCAGCATGTGTAGTACATGATTCTCAGGCCATGTCACATGCAAAGCTTTCGCATCCACACTTTGTTCATATGATTTTTGCTACTTTTCTATGCCTATAGAAATATGAAATGGTGTCCTCTCTGCCCTAACTTGAGGTAACTGGTAAACATGTTTGTGAAGGCTATATTTTGGGCAAAGTGCAACATTCCTCATTCTCGAAAGATGGTTTAGTTCAAGCTACTCAAAAATTGTAGCTTGTTCCCACTAATGTCCGTGGTCCTATGCAGACACCCTCCTTTGGGAACTACCTTTACTTCATGACTTTTATTGATGAGTTTCTAGGCATGCATGGGTGTATCCACTGAAAGAAAAGTCCAAAAAGTTTATGTGCTTCAAACAATTTTTGGTTTTGGCTGAAAATCTGCCAGCATGTAAAATTGGGCACCCTTCCTTCTGATCGAGGGGGGGGTATATGTTTTCTTATTTTAATGCATTTCTAACTGAACGTGGTGTAAAACATCAATGTAGGGTTCCATATACACCTCAATAGAATGGAGTTGCTAAAATGAAGAACATGTCACTCATGGAGATGGTGAGGTGTATGATCAAGAGTCAGGCTTTACCACATAGTTTCTGCCTTGAGGCTGTTATGTGTGCATCATATGTACTTAACAAGTGTCCCATTAAAGCATTGCAATCTTTCACTCCATATGAGGCTTGGCATGGTCGCAAGCCATCTGTTGCTCACCTGCGTGTCTTTGGTTGTCTAGCATATGCATTAATGCTTGAACAACAACACAGGAAATTGGATGATAAAGCAGTGAAATGTTTTTTTTTGGGGTACAGTTTTGAAAGCAACGGCTATCGTCTCTACCGTCTACATACTAAACACATTTTGGTTAACCGTAATGTTGTTTTTTTTTGTGGAAGATGCTATTCAGCCATTGCTTTCATGTACTAAGGAGACATTAGTTAGCTCCAAAGATATGTGTGACACTTTGCTGCCTCTTTTTATAGGTGGACAGTCTAGTGCTAGTCCAAATGAGGCAATTTCTCAGCCTCTAGAGGTTTCATGTGATGATGTAGATCATTCCATTTCTGCTGCACTTGTTGATGAGAGAGCTGATATGGAGGCGGCAAAAAATATGCCAAAATGGCTTGTGCAAACTTTGTGTCATAGAAAATTAGATGCACCTCTATAATATCATACTCGTTCAAGCTCTCATAGTGCTTCTTTTGCATCGGATTGATATGTTATGTCTGCCTCTAGTCTTTGTGATAAGAATGAGCCTATTTTGTTTGTTGAATCACAAAATTCAAAAAATTGGATGGTTGCTATGCAATCAGAACATAATGCTATTATGAAGAATGGTACCTGGTCTTTATGTGAATTGCCTCCTGGCAAGAAGGCCATTGGCACTAAGTGGGTATACAATCTGAAGCACAAACTTGATGGAACAGTTGACAGGTATAAGGCTAGGCTTATTGCAAAGGGTTATGCTCAAGAAAGTGAGACGTTTGCTCCTACATGTTGAATGACTATTGTTCATAGCATCTATGCACTTGAAGCTCATCATGATTGGAACGTCCATTAGTTGGACATTAAAATTGCATTTCTGAATGGTGACTTGCATGAAGAAGTGTATGTTTTTTAGCCCAGTGGTTTTGTGAAAAAAGGGCATGAAAACAAAGTGTGCAAGTTGAAAAAGGCATTATATGTTTTGAAGCAAGCACCACATGCTTAGTATGAAAAGATACATGCCTGCCTGATTGCACATGGTTTTGAGAACAGTCCAACTGAGAGCACCTTATATGTTAAGCATGCAAACAATGTGCTTCTGATCATTGTTGTCTATGTTGATGACATGCTGCTCATGGATATAAATGGTTAGGATTTTACATAGTTTTTAACGCTTAGTCTTGCCCAAAGTTTGTTAACTTTTCTACCTTGTACTGAGAGAATACCTTGCATTGGATTAGGTCTATAAAGTTTATTTGGTGTTGATCCATTTCCACCTTTGCTAGGAAATCCCTTGATTTGGTCCGAATGTCAAAAAACCAATCAACTCTTCACAATTAATATGGCTAATGATAGTATATTTACCCTTCTTTGCATGAATTTGAGGGGTTCTCAAGGAGGTACCCCATTTCATGGTTAGCCTATAGGATATGATATTAATCCATACGAAATCACTTCCACAAAATAAAAAATATGGGGATTGGTTGACCAAAATGAAAGCTAGAGAACATGGGGATATCAAAGCAATGTCTCAAGTGAACATAGATGTTCTGAAGGGTTAAGAGTGGTTAGAGTTATGTGTGTGAAAATCCATAAGGTGAGGTGTTTTTCATGGATGACTTTAAGAAGCAATGGATATATGTGTGTGTGAATATTGGAGGTCACAAGAGTGGGCTACTAAGGTTGGAATCAAATTGACCAATGGAAACAATGTGCCATGTGCTCAATGTGAGGTTGGCCTATGTGCATGCAATCAAATCTACTTTGGATTGACATTTTTAGTGTTGATCTTCACCACTTGATGCCGATGATCTACTCAATTGTTAGTGGTTCGACACCAATTTCTCTGTGTGTGTGCATGTGTGTGTGTTTTGTCAAAGAAAAAGATCCACATGTTGTTTCACGAGATGCTAATGGTAAGATTGAGGTATAATCTCATTTTAGGTGGATTTGAGTGCCACTATTTGTTACACTTGTACTTTAGTTTTTGCTCTATTTTTAACCTTCTTTTTCACCAAAATAACATGTATTTTCAAGCTTCAATGGAGAGATTGGAAATGTTGACTCTATGCATGAACAACAACTTTAGGTGTTTGTTTTTTTCCCTTTAGGATAGTTCCATAGAACAATTAGACTAAATTTTGAGTTATTGTGCACACAAAAAGGTATGTTTTTGGATTATTCTATAGAGCTTGAAAGACTATGAAAAAAAGTGATTTGAAGATGATGATGAGAGGAGGTAAGTACTCTAAATACTAGTTTCATTGTTTTGTTAAAGCATGGGAAACTCCACGAAGCGCTAATGAGCATGGAAGTGTTCCTTCATTGGGTATTGCACACATGAGAGTTACAATGCTTTGGAAAAGAATGCTTAATTACATAGTGGTGTAGGAGACTCCTTGGAAGCACGAGTTCTCTATAAAAAGGGGGACTTTATGGTCTTGTGTGTCGAGGAAGAAGGCGTGTGATTGTGAGATGCAAGCATCCTCAACACTAAGGGGCATAGATGTGAAGGACCAAATGCCACAAATCGGGTAGTTAGCAAAGAAACTTAGCATGGTAGGATTGTATATATAGAGCTTGTGGAGAGAAGAGAGGGACTAAATTAGAGTTTCCACTTAGCCAGCTCCTGAATGAATGTCTGCTTTGCACCCAATCTAGCCTTATATATATAGATATTGAGGACTCAAACACTTTGGTTCTAAGCCACTTTTTTCAAAAGCAGCTTTGCTTGAGAACCACTCCTTTGGAAAAGTAGCATCAGTTGAGAACCATCCTTTTTAGAATCTATTGACACCACTCTCTTATGGATTGATTCTCCATTGCCCTTTATCTGTAAAGGTGCGAGTTAGAAAGAATAGCCACAACACTCCAGCTCATTGAGCTCTTGGGACTGTATGGCAGCCATGTCTGCACCAGCCATAGAGATAGTGGGGGACTTGGTATCTTGGACATTGGGTGCATGGCTAACAAACTGTCGGCCAAATGGATGATTAAGGCTTGGTGCAACGGGGAGGCCTCGTGGGCCAAGCTGATCTTCAGAAACAAGAATGAGTTGGCGCTCATGGGTTTCCCAAATTGGAAGAATCTTGACATCTTGACCTTGCTGTTTTCCCCGATCCCCGTCTTCCCGAAAGGCTCTAATCTGGTGTGCTCCCTTTGGAAGAGTTGGAATAAAGTCAAAAGCTTCACAAGAATTAGTGAAGACTGGAAGTGGGTTGCCGGTATCAGACAAAACGACTCTATCTGGTTTTCGATCCATGGCATCCGGAGTGTGGAATCTTGGAACATTCAAAATGCCAAGAAGCTATGGAACAAAGGCTTCAAAAAATGGAAACATCTCTGGAAACAAGACACCAACCGCTCGATCAACTTTGAGGATATTGACCCTAGCATCAACATTTCGCATGAAGAATGGAACACTTTGCAAAGCAGATGTCTCGCCTGGGACCGCCACAAAGTTCGCCTACTCATGGGACACGACATGCCGAGCTCGCTTGGTCTCAAATGGCACAATGGGAATAGCCTATCAAAAATCCCGAACATCAAAGAAACGACCGACTATCAGGTTAACCTCAACAAAAAGTGGTGCCTGTCATGGACGCGGCTTCGGTGGGACATGAAGTTCATGGCTATCTGGCACCCCCTCATAGAAATCAAAAAGTCTGTCCTCTTATGGCAAATTCTTCATCATGGAATCTGGACCAACCTTAAGGCTAGCAAAATTTGTGGGATCCCTCCCTGGTGCAAACGCTGCCACCGGTCTATCGAAGATGTTCCACACATCTTCTTTACCTGCCCCAACTCCAACAGACTCTGGCAGGTGGTTGGAAAGAGAATAAGACTTCAAAAACGTCTCAGTTGGCAGCAAGCCCTGCTGGGAGAAGCGATCGGCTGCTCCGCGACTCTCTGGAACGCCATCAGAGGGGAGGTCCTATGGAAAATCTGGCGGGAAAGATGTGCTTTCAACTTCGGTGACTCCCCCAAGGAGTGGTCAATTGAGAAATCGCTGTTCCTCCTTGGCAAAAGGATTGTCAACTGTAAAAAATCCCCCCCCTTTAGGCATCATCAAGTACTCCTTTTGATCGATAACAAGCTTAAACCCAAGTGGGCCCCACATGAGGGTGATGAGAGGGTAATTAGCCTTCTTTGTAATGTCATCTAAGCTCTGTAAAAGCTTCCCCTGCTTTGTGGGATTTGGGGGGTCCCGTGGGCACTACTCCCCTTCTCTTGTACTTTTCTTTATTTAATTCAAGTCCGGGAGAGTAGGCTATTGCCGAACTTCCTTTATATAAAAAGAAAAAAACCAGTCAGACACTTAGATCATAGACTTTAAAAATTATTTCCCCCTTGCAAATGTTATTGTCCTGGAAAATATAGCCATATATAACTCTGGAGGCATCCCCCTAGTCTCATGTTGTAAGAACATGCATTAGATATTCATTTAGTCGGTTTCCCCCTTAAAATTTGAAAGTAGGAAACCTCTAGATTGTGGAAACTTTTTCCAAAGTAGAGTTCTCCTCAACTCAATGCTTCCATTTTACTAAGGGCTCTTCATACAAATGACTTCTTGTACATTTGTCTTGGTGACATATCCTTTCACATTCATGAAGAACTCTTTCACTTACTAGAAGTGGAAGTATAACCTATTGTCCAACCAGATTATCTAAATCTATTAGACTTTTTCTTAGTCGGCTAACATGGAACACTAGATAAATTTTCTTCTGGAAGTTGTGATTCATATGCCCATATTCCAACTTTTGTTATGATTGAAAAAGGAAGGCAATATCTTGGTGACAACTTGGCACATTTTGCAGTCTCGAACTTTTTTGATCTTTCAAGAACTTGAAGAAAAAATTGATCTCCGACTTGAAAAGAAACTTCTCGCCATTTAGGATTGCATAAGCTTTTGCTTGATCTTGAGCTCTCTTCAAGTTTTATTTAGTTAACTTGAGCTTAAAGTTCACGTCTTGAAGGAATTCTTGAGTTGCTTGAACTTGATCATTTTGAAGGCCCACCACATACGGAGACCCAGGCTAAAACCCATACATCAACATGAATGGACTAAACTCACTTGATGAATTCTTTTCACTGTTATATACAGACTCAGTCAAAGGAAGATAATCTTCCCAGTCAATATGTTTGGAAGTAACATAAGCTCTGAGTATGTCTTCCAAAATTTGATTAACTTTCTCTCTTTGTCCATCTGTGTGGGGATGTTCAACTATACTTAAGCTTACTTTAGTTTCAAGTCTACTAAAGTCTGTTCACAAAAAATGACTTGTAAATCTAGCATCTCTATCAGAAACTATGTCCACCATAGAGTCTGTAAAGTTGATTTACAAATGTTTTTGCAAGTTCAAGTGTCTTATAAGTAGTCTTTTATGGAATAATTTTAGCTACTTTTGTCAATCAGTTGACTACAATCAAGACTGAATCAAAGCCTTTCTGAGTGCATGGTAATCCTAAAATGAAATCCATGGAGATACTTTCCCATTTACCTTTTGGAATCCCCAAATGATGGAGTAATGCTCCAAATATATGTCTTTAAAAATTATTGACTTGACATTTATGGCACTTAGATACATATGTTTGCACATCTCTATGTATATTTGGTCAATAAAAATGTCATTTAACTAACTCATAGGTTCGGTTAACACTAGGATGTCCAACACTTGGGACGTCATGGCATTAAAAAAGGACTTGATTTTGTATGTCCAATTGACTTGGGACACAAAACTTACGTTTATATAGAAAATATTCACCTTGAATGGAGTAGTGTCTAGACTTTCCCTCATAAGTACTTGCTTCATTCATTTGGGATTCCTTAGTTGTTTTCCATGCTTGACTGTAGCTTATATCTTCTTTGCAGCTGCCTTTCAAAGTTGAAATAAATTCGCTTTGAATATGGACAAAGCTCAGATTGTTCAGCATAGGCATCCGACTTAAGGTGTCTGCCATTGCATTGCACTTTCCTTTCCTATTCCTAAGTTCATAATCAAAATCTTGTAATTGTTCGACCCATCTACCTTTTCTACCTCTTAGACCCAATTGGTTTGCAAACCACTTGATGCTCTCCTGATCAAAGACTATTCTTGACTTTGATCCATATAGATAATGGCGTAATTTCTTCATTCATTTATAATAGCAAAATCTCTCACTCATAGATAGAGTAGTCTGTTGAGTAGGACTTATCTTTCTACTTTCTAAAGCTATTGGTCAACCATCTTGGCTTAGTACTGCTCCATATTACAAATGAAATTGCATCTGTTTTTAATTGGAAAGGTTTATTTGGATCTGAAGTTTGTAGAACTGGGGCCGAAGCTAAAGCAAGTTTAGGACCTTGAAAATTTTTTGCTCATTATGCTTTCCAATTGATGTTTTGATGCCTCCCTTTGAGTTGATATATCAAACGTATTTCTATTTCCAGGCATGAGCTTCCGATAGTATACAACCAATCCAAGAAAAAATTATAATTCTCAACTAGTCTTGGGCTCAAACCATTTAAGAATCACTTGGACCTTTTTTGGGTCAACTTTGATTCCGTCTGTGAAAATAATATGGCCTACATACCTTAATTCTTGTTTGTATCATAATCTATCCCAAGCCTCCCAATCACATTCCTCCTCATTCGTGGGGAGAAACTCCTTCTTGAAGAGACAAGTGAATTCAGCCCAAGTTGAGGGTCTTTTATGAGTGTTTGGGAGACTCATCCACCACATAGATGTTCTGAAGGGTTAAGACTGGTTAGAAATATGTGTATAAATCCATAAGTTGAGGTGTTTTTCATGGATGACTTTAATAAGCAATGGCTATATGTGTGTGAATATTTGAGGTCACAAGAGTGGGCTACTAAGGTTGGAATCAAATTGACCAATTGCAACAGTGTGCTATGTGCTCAATCTGAGGTGGGCTTATGTGCATGCGATCAAATCTACTTTTGATTGACATTTTCAATGTTGATTTTCACAACTTGATGCGGATGATCTACTCAATTGTTAGTGGCTCAACATCAAATTCTTTGTGTCTGTGTGTGTGTGTTGTTGAAGAACACGATTCACATGTTGTTTCATGAGATGCTAATGGTGAGATTAAGGTATGAGCTCATTTTAGGTGGATTTGAGTGCCACGATTTTTTTATGACTATTTTCTCATCCATAAAACCACTTCTACTTTAGTTTTTCCCTCTATTCTTTACCTTCTTTTTCACCAAAATAACATGTTTTATTTTCAAGCTTCAATGGAGTCCTAAGAGGTTGGAAATGTTGGCTCTATGCGTGGACAACTACTTTATGTGTTGGTTTTTTTCCCTTTAGGATAGTTCCATAGAATAATTAGATCTTTGGCCAAAGAGTTAAGTGACCAATCAATGGTAGAATTTAGATATGTTTGAACAAGCGAGACACAAATCATATACTTACTTTAAAAATTCTTCCCCCTTTGGAAATATTTTTGTCCTTGAAAATTTAGCCATATATAACTATGGAGGCATTCCCCTAGTCATA
Organism: Ceratopteris richardii; assembly: GCA_020310875.1. Lineage (NCBI taxonomy): Eukaryota > Viridiplantae > Streptophyta > Polypodiopsida > Polypodiales > Pteridaceae > Ceratopteris > Ceratopteris richardii. The sequence continues at coordinate 142,512,941 of CM035411.1, read as the reverse complement.
TGCTCTAAAACTTGAAGAACATGCTTTAAATATTCATTCAATTGGTTCCCCCCTTAAAATTGGAAAGTAGGAAACCTTTGTTAGATAGTGGAAAATTTTTCCCAAGTAGAGTTCTCCTCAGTTCCATCCTTCCATTTTACTAAGCACTCTTCGTACAAATGACTTTTTGTACATTTTTATCGGGTTCAAAGTATCCTTTCAGGTTCATGAGGAACTCTTTCACTTACTAAAATTGGAAGTATAACCTATTGTCCAACTAGATTATCTAAATGTATCAGACTTTTTCTAAGTCGGCTAACAGAGCACTAGATGAATCCAACTTTCTTTTGGAATTTGTAATTCAAATGCCCATATTCCAACTTTTTAGGATTGGAAAACAATCAAAAGATCTTGGTGAAAACATTGGTGCATTTTATGGTCTTGAACTTTTATGATCTTTCAAGAAATTGAAGATAAAATTGATCTTTGACTTGAAAAGAAACTTCTCATGATTTAGGATCGGCATAAGCTTTTGCTCTATCTTGAGCTCTCTTCAAGTTTTTCTTTAGCTAACTTGAGCTTAAAGTTCATGTCTTAAAGGAATTCTTGAGTTGCTTGAACTCTTTCATTTTGAAGGCCCACCACACATGGAGACCCAGGCTAGAACCCATACATCAACATGAATGGACTAAACTCACTTGATGAATTCTTGGCATTGTTATAGGCGAATTCAATCAAAGGAAGATAATCTTCCTAGTTAGTCCCTTTGGAAGTAACATAAGCTCTGAGTATGTCTTCCAAAATATGATTAACTTTCTCTATCTATCCATCCATGCAGGGATGTTTAGCTATACTTAAGCTTAGTACTTTCAAGTCTACTAAAGATTGCTCACCAAAAATGACTTGTAAATCTAGCATCTCTATCAAAAACTATGTCTACCATAGAGTCTATAAAGGTGATTTACAAATATTTTTGCAATTTCAAGAGTCTTATAAGTAGTTTTGACTGGAATAAATTGAGCTAATTTTGTGAATTGATTGACTACAACCTAGAATGAATCAAAGTCTTTTTGAGTGCATGGTAATCCCAAAATGAAGTTCATGGAGATACTTTCCCATTTACCTTTCAAGGTGTTATCGGTCGCCGGATTGGAAGTTGTATAACTGAATCTTTTTTCGCACGCGTGAAAGGTTCTTACGCAGACACCTTGTAATCTTTATATAAAGCAATGAAAAAGAGACGCAGAGGGACGTTCGTTGGATTCACCAGACTGTCTGTCTGGGTGGTTGAGTGAACGTTACTGTGTTGTTGTTGAGCAATACTGAGTATATTGTTCTTGTTTCTGTTTTGTTATCTGTCGATACCTGTCTGTTGGTGAGTCTCATAGATGTTCAGAAGATTATCCGACTGTGTCTGAGCGAGTTGTTCTGTGGAGTTTCTATGGCATAGTTCAATTAAGTAGGTGTATCGTGGTGTCACTCTTCTTGTAATACACCGTAACGAGCTGAGAAAGTTTGTGTAGCTGTGGTAGTGTTTCTGGTATTCTGATCTGTATTGTGTTGACTTCAGTGTTGAGGTCTATCTTTGTACGGCAAAGATTAAGCTACAGTAAGGGTCTTCCTAAGTTGCGTACTGAGTCTTCAGTACTGTGTGTCTGAAACTATTGAGCCCTCTGTCTCTTCGGTGTTGTCTGATTGTTTGTACCTAGTCAGTAAAGGTTGAATTACTGCTATTGTCTCTGGTATTTCCATAAATTTATGTGTAACCATTTAGTGTATTCGGTACACTTTGGACGGGTTTTGATCGAGCACTGTAAAGCTCCTAAGCGTAACAGAGTCTTAATAGAGTTCTGCGCATCCGTATGTTGCTGTATGGAAAATGGTTAGTTTGGGAACCAAGTATAGGGCCTCTGTCTAACAGACCCCTACCACTCCCAAGAACCCAATTAGGTGGTTAAACACATTTCTGACAGTTAGTCTCGAGTTTAAACGTTTAACACTGGCGCCATCTGTGGGAAGGGGGCAACAGATCAGATTGTTGCAAATCAATTGTGGTAACGCGACTATAGATTGTAAATCGACAGTAATAGTACGCGATTAGTACAAAAGATGATACATGCCGGTTACTCGATCCGGTGAAACGTATCCAAAGAACCGATAGCCCTGGGTACCTAATTTGCTAAGGACGCCTCCAGGAGGTAGAAGCGCAGAAAGGTCTTACCCAGTTGTCAAGAAAGTGAAGACCATCAGTAGTGATTCCGACTATATTCCGGTGGAACACACAACCTTTCTGACAGATTCCGGTGCGATTTCGGCACAGATTGTCGAAGGTATAGTTACTCCAGAATCTACCAGGACGCAGCATGAAGTTCATTTAACACCATTAGGTAAAGATTCGAATTTGTTTACGAATAGAAACGTCTTGGCCAAAGAAACCAGTGAAGGAGAAGGAGCACTTTGTTTTGGTGAAAAATCGACACCTTCCGGTGTTATTTCGGTACAAGTTACCGAGAATTCACAGTTTTTCGGTAACGGTTTACCATTTCTTGGTGAATCTTCAGTCCAGTCACCGCTATTGGGAGTAAGCTGTCCTACATTTGACATCAAGAAGGAAGGTAGCTTGTTCGAAGCTGAAATCCGAAACATACTGAACCATATTATCGTACCAGAAAGAGCACAGGCCGACGATACAGACTCCGACGGTTCAGATAGTCCACCTCGGGATACATAAGATAGTCACGATAAAACCGCTAACAAGATGAGTGGACAACAACAACAACTATGTCCACCCAGGCCACCTCCAACAGGAGTAACGTACACTAAATTCGGTGGATTTCCAAGAGATGACCCAGATGCTGATGTACGCACATTTGAGATAAGTTACGCAGTGCTCAACCATCCACCTGATCCGGCGTATAAAGCTATTATCTTCCAGTCGACATTGGTTAATGAAGCAGCCAGATGGCTTACAGAATATGATATTAACCACTTTGGCACCTATGAAGCGGTAAGGGATGCATTTTTGCAGAGATTCAGGCTAAAGAAGAATCCAGTCGAAATTTTCGACTACCTACAAAACAATAGATAGAAGATAAATCAAACAGTGCAGGAATATGCCACTCTATTCAGAACCCATTTGAGGCAATTATCGCCAGCACATGCCAACCTGCCAGATGACGTTATCACGCAATGGTTTATCAATGGATTGACTCCGCAACTTAAACAGATTATGATCATACGTTGTGTAGGAGCTATGACACTAGATGCAGTTATTGCAATGGCTTTGCAGCTTGAGAACAAGGTTGAAGGATTTACAGAAGACTTGGAATGGTTAAAAGCAAATAAAAATGTTGCAGAAGATCCGACCAGACAGATGTTCTGCACCACATGCAAGAATTCAAGGCACAGTAGTGCCACTTGTGCACTTAATCATTTGTTTTGCGCTATCTGCAACACGATCGGACATACCACCGAAAACTGTGCATACAACGCCAAAGTGCAGGGAACCGCAACAGTGAATGCAATTATACAAGAACCCGGGCAACCTACCAATCATTATGTACCTCCGCAAATGAGAAACAACCAGCAACAAGGCTATCGAAATTACAGAGGACAGAGAAATAATAACTACAATGCAAATTGCTGGCAGGCCGGACCAGCACAGGAAAATCCTAATTTGCCACCACCGCGCTGCCATTTTTGTGGTGAATTTGGTCACATTAGAAGATTTTGTAAGGATGCAGCTGAGTATGATCAGAGGAAGAAAGAACATCAAAACCCAATGACTAATATGGTACAAATCACACCAGTAGAAACGCAAGCTGCAGTAATTCAGACCCGATCCAGTAAGCAACTACAACCAGCAGCAAAAGTATTTGAACCAGGCATATGTGAACAACAAAGGATGTATGATAAGGCCAGTCAATGGACCACCACCGAACCTCCAGTATTTCCAGATCCTATTCCGGTGACCCAAGCTCCGTTAACCAAGGAAGGAACACAAAAACAACATTCTAATTCAGTAGCAGGCACATCATCTTTAGCAGATACATCATCTTCAACCGACGCATCATCTTCAGAATCTGTGGAAAACACAATGCAAGCACATAAGGCTTGGGAAATTTTATCTAAAGCGTCCATTACTCTTCCTCTTGGCCAATTACTTGCACTAGTACCAGGAATTTGGCAACAATTTCAACAACAGTTCAGTCTTGTACCTTCTTGCATTCCAGCAACAGCGACAGTGCAACCGGAACCTGATTCTACGGTCGATCATTCAGTTCCTTTAATCACGGTATGGTATAAAAATCATAAAATTACACAGGTACTAATTGATGGAGGATCTGGTGTCAACATTGCTACTGCTACACTGTGTAAAAAGTTAGGATGGACCAAAATCAAACCAGTTGAGTTCTTTGTTAGAATGGCAAACCAGTCAAGAGTCCATCCAGTAGGACTTGTACAAAATGTACCAATAACTTTGCAAGGTACCACATTTAAAATGACCTTTGTCGTCTTAGAATTACCGGAATCCACCCTTGATTATAATCTTCTTTTTGGCCGTCCTTGGCTGAAGCAAGCTAAGGTTATACAAGATTGGTCTGCACAGGAACTCACTTTCAAAGACAACAATCGTAAATATGTTGTAAAATTAGATGCTATACAGCCTTGCGAATTGCATGCTAGATCGTATTTTGCAGAACCAGTTCATATGTTAGATGGTCTGTCAGATGATGAAGAAGAAGAGTTTTTAAAGAATAATATTGACTTGATCTCCCTAGGAACTGTTGATCTACAATCTTTTGTAGATAATTGGAATCCCGCAGTCTGTACGGTGATGCCTGTAACAGAAGAAGATAAGATGGAAGATACCACTGCTATAGATGACACTGATCTCCAACAACTTTTTAAGCCAGCTGATGATGCAGAGAAGTCCCGACAATTCTATGTTCCAGAAGATCAGTTGATCACTTATAACTTAGGAGATGAGGACCATCCGCGTCCTGTCAAGATAAGAGAAAGCCTACCGGAAGTATTTCAAGCAGACTTAATCCAGCTACTCGGAGAATTCTCTGACGTTTTTGCATGGGATTACAAGGATATGAAGGGTTTGGACCCTCGCATATATCAACACAGGGTCATGCTGAAGCCGAAAGCAAAACCGATCAAACAACCCAGCTACCGGATGAATCCGAACTATGCATCACAGGTAAAGGCAGAGCTTGATAGGATACTCAAAGTCGGATTCATTGTACCAGTAGAGCATGCCGAATGGATCTCACCAATTGTTATTGTTCCTAAAAAGAATAAGCAACTACGAATCTGTGTGGACTACCGAAAACTGAACGCAGCTACAGTGCCTGATCCATTCCCGCTATCTTTTCTTGACATGATGCTTGACAGAGTAGCAGGACACGAAATGTATTCATTCCTAGATGGATACAGTGGGTATAATCAAGTTAGAATGGCTGAACAAGATATACCAAAGACCGCTTTCATTACCAATTGGGGTGTTTTTGCTTGTACTGTTATGTGGTTTGGATTAAGAAATGCCCCTAGTACGTTCCAAAGGTGTATGGAGGAAATATTTTCTCCTTACCTTACCTCTTTTATGCAAGTATATCTTGATGATTTTTTGATTTTCGGTAAGATGGTAGCACACTTGTTCCATTTACGGTGTTGCTTTGAGAAGTGCAGAGAATACAGACTCTGTTTGAACCCAAACAAATCTGTGTTTGCGGTTTCATGTGGAAAGCTACTTGGCCACATTGTATCTGCATAGGGTATACAGGTGGATCCAGATAAAATTACAGCTATGTTAGAAGCACCTGTGCCCACTACACCTAAGGAAGTGATGCGCTTCATGGGCCAAGTAAGATGGCATGGTCGGCACTTACGGTGGCTTGCTCATTTGGCGATACCACTGAACCGGTTAATAACCAAGACTCCTCGACAATTTGAGTGGACTCAGGAATGTCAAATTGCTTTTGATCGTCTAAAGGGATTACTAACACAGGTTCCAATCTTACAGCCTCCTGACTGGGATCGCCCATTTCATGTATTTGTTGATGCTTCAGATATTGCCATTGGCAGTGTTCTAATGCAACAAACCGATAAGTGGTTTCGGCCAGTGTACTATGCAAGTCGAAGGCTTGCCCTTGCACTGAAAGGGAAGCTCTGGGTTTAATATATTCTGTCAAAAAATTTAGGCATTATTTACTTGGCCGCAAATTTACTTTTCATATAGATCATGTTGCACTTGTCTATCTGGTTCGACAACAGCATTTAGGTGGCCGATTAGCGCGATGGGTTCTGCTGTTACAAGAATTTGATTACGAAGTTATTCATAGGCCTAGCAGTTCACATGCCTTAGCAGATTTCCTTTCTCGTTTAGATTCCGGTGAAGCTCCGGTCGCTGTTGATGACACCACACCAGCGATTTACAGCACTGAACCAACTAATGATGAAATTGCAGGTTGCCAACTAATTACTATGATCAGTTGTTAACTTTTTTGACTGATGGATGCCTTCCTTCTACAACATCTCCTGCAATGCGTAGGAAAATTGCAGTTTTTAATCGCCGATTTCGGCTGATTGCTGGGGAATTATACTATATGGATCACACTGAAATTTTACTTTGTTGTATTCCTCCACACGAATTTGATTCAGTCATTATGTTGGCTCATTCAATTCCATCCGGCGGTCATTTTGCTGCATATTTAACACACCGGAAAATTCTGCAGAGTGGGCTTTGGTGGCCTACTATGTACAGGGATGTATTGCAGTTTGTCAAAAAATGTGATAATTGTCAGAGGTCTGGACAGCCCCTACAACGCCATTTTTTCCCTCTACAACCTGTCTTACCATTAGAACCTTTTCAGAAGTGGGTTCTAGATTTCATTGGACCTATTACACCTCCGGCAATCATCAATAATAATCGTTATATTATGACCTGTATAGACTATGTGACTAGATGGGCAGAAGCATGGGCTTTAAAGTCTGCCACAGCTGTTTCAGTAGCAAAGTGCCTAATGAAAGATGTATTTCTGCGTTTTGGATTACCTCTAGAGCTTGTTACAGATCAAGGCACTCATTTTGTCAACAATTTAATGAAAGTACTTACACATTCTTTTCAGATCACGCATAAATTCAGTTCACCATATTATCCTCGTGCAAATGGTTTGGCTGAGAGTACGAACAAGACCCTGTTGAATATGCTTCGAAAACTCATTCTGGAAGCACCGGAAAGATGGGACCAACTGTTACCTGCAGTCCTGTGGGCATACCGAACTACCTACAAGGTAGCAACAAGACTAACACCTTTCAAACTAGCTTATGGATTGGAAGCCATAGCACCAATGGAGATTGTTGTGCCAAGTCTACGCGTAGCTCTCACTCAGAAATTGATACCAGAAGATTCTTTATCATTTCGGCTAGATACACTCAAAAAACTGGATGAGCATCGATGGACAAGTTTTCTGACTATCCAGGAAGTTCAGTTAAGACAAGCTCGAACACATGATCGATATCTAAGGACTCCAGTTCTTACGGTCGGGCAACTTGTACTCTTCTACAATGCAAAGTCGAATTGCTCTGCTGGCAAATTCAAGCTATGATGGTTTGGTCCCTACCGGATTTCTGAACAGGTGGGCCCAGCCAATTTTCGATTGACTACTTTGACCAGAATTCCTCTTCCTAAGGTGATAAATGGATCAAAGCTACGGCCGTATCAACAAGCATCCAATCCACACTGAACATTCCGAGGATTGGCCACGTATTTTGTGTTTCCTTTTCTTTTCTTTTATTTTCTTTTAATTTTGCATGCTTAATAAAATAATATAAGTCTGTAAATATCCGCATTTCGATACCTAATTATGTCAACAGTCGCCCTGCCCTTTCTAGCTGCTCATGCATGCACACCGAAGTTATGAAGTTATCATCTCAGCGTCGCATGATGATTAGTGATTTTGACTGCTCTCCACTGGAGCGCATCTACTTAACCTTCTCCGTTTCGCCGAAAATCGCTATTGTGTTTGCGTGATTTGTGTGATTGTGTAAACCCTGTGCTTTGCATCTTGTGCTTGCGTTTTTTGTGTGCGCCATGGAAGCTCTGGCAAACTATGCCGCTTTCCGTGACGGACTCCCTGCCGATGTAGGAGAGTTTCTGCGCATACGTGGGTTGGCCAATTTTGCTGAACTGCCGTGGCATTCAATGGAATCCCACCCGTTCTTTGCCCAGATAATCGCTGCTATCGCTAAAACACCTGCCACCGAACAAAGTTGGGCGATCACATCCCTACCCTCACGAACCGTAATCACGTTCCAAGCTTTTGCTGAGGTGTTTAAACTCCCTCAGCAAGGTCGGGAAAATGGCCCGAATCTGCCAATAGCCACCATGAACCAACTATTCCCTAGGAGTTCCTCTAACGAATACGCCATCCTCTGCCGTCCTGAACCTGAAAGATCCGCGCTACAATTCTTAGTAGCCATCCTCAATCTCCAAAAGCGCACATATGGAATATCTCATCCCTTCTACTCCGCCATAGACTTAGCTACCCGAGAACCTATAAATTTTGCATCGTAATTCTTCCACCGCATTCACAGAGAATGCGTTTCAATCATCAAACAGGTAAACAAGGGAGGAATGCCAAGGTCCAGACTGCCGCACATCATATCTTTCCTTTTTTCGGCCATTCTTGCAGCACAACCACCACCGAGAGGCCCGGTCCTGCACCATGAAGAGTCGGCCCAATTATTGGAAGATGATGAAGAAGACGAAGAGGAACTCAATCAACTCTTCCGCCGAAAAAGAATTAGAATCAGTTCATCTGAAAGTGAAGCACAAGGTTCAGACGAAGGAAATAAAGAAGATGACAAAGAAGAAGAAAAATAGGACGAAGAAACCTTCCATGACACCGCAACATCTATGCAGCACGAATCATCAGCACAATCTTCGTCAGAAGGGCAACAAGAACATGAGGATCACACCGACTCGGACACAAGCTCGTCCCAAGAAGCATCTCAGCAGCAATCTGAGCAGGAACAGCAAGGAGATGAGGAACAAATCGTTAAAGAAGTTTTCGAAGAGCTACTGAAAGAAGTCGAGTCCACAACTGCCAACACCGCCGACACCACACAACAAACCACAGAACAGGTAACAGAACCTAGCACTGTTCTTCCCACTCCCCCACTGGAGCCTCCACTCAACCCAATTATCCCTGCTCCACCCATTCGTCCCAAAGAACCCACTGCTTCTTCTTCCTCATCCCCAAACTACTCTCCATCGAACTCCCAGCAGCTACTCACCGCATCCTCATCCCAACCTCGTCCTCATCTTCCACTCCCCTCCATGCCCGTATTTTCTGAGTTAGCATCAATGGGTCAACTGCTGATCAATTTATCACAACAAATGCCACAACAAATGAAGCAAGTCACAGATACTGTTCGCGATGACTTTCAACACAAATTGGAAGTAATGGAGGCAGATATCACTCCCCTCCAGGAGGAATTACAGGCAGTAAAGGCTGAAAATCATGCGCTAAATGAACAAGTTAAGCAATTATAGGCAAAACTTCAAGAGCAAGAAGTAATTACAACTCAACGAGATGAGGCCCTGGCAGCAGCACAAGAGAAGGCGGAATTGCTGAATGTTGCAGATGCAGAGATAATTAACCTGAAGCAATTACTCAAGGATAAAGAAGATGCAAGAATCGCCTTAAGGAATCTATTAGAAGAAACAAGACAGACATTAGATGAAGTGGTACAACGAGGCCAAGAACAGCACAATTTGGCTATGAAAACACTTGAAGAACTTCAAAGATGTAAAATAGATTTATCAGACGTTAACAACATTCTAAAACGAAAATTGACCATAGAAGCTCAACTGCAAAAAGTAATCTCAGATCTTTGCAGAGAAAGAGATGCCTACTCCAACACAATCCAGTTCCAGAATCAGCAGATCGACAGAAAAGACAACCAACTCGACAATCAGAAAGAAAGATTGGCCAAGATGGATAAACAACTTGCAGAGATGAAGATTTCCAGAGATGCAGCCTTATCGAACGACTTCTACTTACAAGAAGCCTTTCTGCAAACGCAAGCAGAAATTTTGCTGACCGAAGCTATTGCATTAAGTTCTGTAAGAGTAGATGCCCAATTAGTAGAACCGGATACTTTAAAACAGATGTTAGAAGCTTTAAATAAGAAAATTGCCCGAACCTTTAGATTAGCCAGAAACATGTATTTAGACGGCATTATAGAAGAACAGTAATTTTGTAAATCCTGTGGGTTCGAGTCCACCGTTCGTGCTAGAGTGTTATCGGCCGCCGGATTGGAAGTTGTATAACTGAATCTTTTTTTGCACACGTGAAAGGTTGTTACGTAGACACCTTGTAATCTTTATATAAAGCAATGAAAAAGAGACGCAGAGGGACGTTTGTTGGATTCACTAGACTGTCTGTCTGGGTGGTTGAGTGAACGTTACTGTGTTGTTGTTGAGCAATAATGAGTATATTGTTCTTGTTTCCGTTTTGTTATCTGTCGATACCTGTCTGTTGGTGAGTCTCATAGATGTTCAGAAGATTATTCGACTGTGTCTGAGCGAGTTGTTCTGTGGAGTTTCTATGGTGTAGTTCAATTAAGTAGGTGTATCATGGTGTCACTCTTCTTGTAATACACCGTAACGAGCTGAGAAAGTTTGTGTAGCTGTGGTAGTGTTTCTGGTATTCTGATCTGTATTGTGTTGACTTCAGTGTTGAGGTCTATCTTCGTACGGCAAAGATTAAGCTACAGTAAGGGTCTTCCTAAGTTGCATACTGAGTCTTCAGTACTGTGTGTCTGAAACTATTGAGTCCTCTGTCTCTTCGGTGTTGTCTGATTGTTTGTACCTAGTCGGTAAAGGTTGAATTACTGCTATTGTCTCTGGTATTTCCATAAATTTATGTGCAGAACAGTATAGCCATTTAGTGTATTCGGTACACTTTGGACGGGTTTTGATCGAGCATTGTAAAGCTCCTAAGCGTAACAGAGTCTTAATAGAGTTCTGCGCATCCGTATGTTGCTGTATGGAAAATGGTTAGTTTGGGAACCAAGTATAGGGCCTCTGTCTAACAGACCCCTACCACTCCCAAGAACCCAGTTAGGTGGTTAAACGCGTTTCTGATAGTTAGTCTCACGTTTAAACGTTTAACAAAGGTCTCCAATGGATTAAGCAATCCTCAAAATTTTTCTTTAAAACTTATTAACTTGAAATTTATCGCACTTAGATATATATGTTTGCATGTCTCGATGTCCAACACTTGGGGCATCAAGGCATTTACAAAGGACTTTATTTCATATGTCTAGTTGACTTGGGACACAAAGCTTACGTTTAGAAAGCAAATGTTCACCTTGAAGGGGGTAGTGTTTAAACTTTCCCTCATAATTACTTGCTTCATTCTTTAGGGCTTGCTGAGGTTCTTTCCATGCTTGACTATAGCTTGGATCTTCTTTGCAGGCTGCCTTTCAAAGTTGAAATAAATTCACTTTGAATTTGGACAAAGCTCAGATTGTTCACCATAGGCTCAAATTGCTCATCATATGCATTCAACTTAATTCATCTACCATTGCATGGAACTTTCCTTTCTTGATCCTGAGTTCATAATCAAACTCTTGTAATTGTTCAACCCATCTAGCTTTTTTACCTCTAAGATCCGGTTGGTTTGCAAACCACTTGATGCTCTCATGATCAAAGAATATTTTCAACTTTAATCCATATAGATAATGGTGCCATCTCTTGAGAGCATTTATAATAGCAAACATCTCTTGCTCATAGATAGAGTATTTTTGTTGATCATGAATTAGCTTTCTACTTTCTAAAGCTATTGGTTGACCATCTTGGCTTAATAGTGCTCCCTAACCATCTTGGCTTAATAGTGCTCCCTATTGCATATGACCTTACATTTGTTTCTAGTTGGAAAGGTTTGCTTGGATCTACAATTTGTAGAATCGGGGCCAAAGCTAAATCAAGTTTAAGATCTTGAAAATTTTTTTCTTGTTACACTTTCTAGTTGAGTTTTTGATGCTTCCCTTTGAGTTGATCTGTCAAAGGCATTGCTATTTCAAACTATGAAATTCCATATTCAAGGATTTTTGAAGCTCCACCGAGCTGTCTACAAACAACACGAGGTCATCCACAAACAATAACCTTTAAGTTGACCAATATTGGGTATATCGAGCCTCTAAGAGTCACTCCCTTGATCTAAAATATCACTAATATAAACATTAAAGAGTGTGTGAAATCCTAAACAAGCTACAACTTTAGCTAAGACCACCATGAACACACCTTTCCCTTCACATAAACTTCAATTGCTCAATGTAATGGACATATTTAACCAACAATGAATCTATCATCTTGTCATCACGCTCCTTCACCTCTCCTCAAAAGGTTCTAAATTAGAGTTGATGAAACAAAGCCCCCACGGCCACAAGAAAAATCAAGATGTGATGCAAGCAACTTCACAATCTACTTGCTGCTACAACATCGTGACAAGAGATACATCCATGCATAGAGATGGTACAATTGCTCCTTCAAGATGTAGTCTATGTGTGTGGAGGGATAGAAGGAGAAGAAACATCCTCCATGGTTGATGTGAGCTACCATCCCCCTCAATAGAACAAGAAACACAAATGGAAAAGTCATCCTCGTGCAAGGATATGTGAAGGTGGAGATCCCTTGAGAGTGGCCTTGGAGCTTGGGTTGCAAGTGATAGAAATGCTTTCAAAAGATCTCTTATCGTGTATTTATAAGAAAACTCTCTCCTAAGAATAACAAGATCTCTTATCGTGTATTCAAAAAAATGTTTTCAAAAGATCTCTTATCGTGTATTTATAAGAAAACTCTCTCCTAAGAATAACAAGATCTCTTATCGTGTATTCAAAAGAAATGCTTTCAAAAGATCTCTTATCGTGTATTTATAAGAAAACTCTCTCCTAAGAAGAACAAGTTTTCACCTTTAATTTTTAGGCCCTTTTTCCAAATGAAATTCACGTCTCTGAATTTCAATGAAAAAAAAAGTAGGATGATAAATGCCAAACATTTTAGTGCATTATAGATGTACAATGATGACAAGAAAAAGGATCATGACTACCTTGAGTAGGAAATGCAGACTATTCATGTTTAACAAGATTTGCAAATGCAACCTTAAAGGCTAGTATCCAGCCAATCCGAGAAAACTTTGTAATTCTCAAAAAGGCTTGGGCTCATGCCATTTAAGAATCACTTGGACCTTTTTTGGGTCAACTTCTATTCTCTCTGCAGAAATAATATGGCCTAGATACCTTAACTCCTGGATTAATAAATCACATTTAAATTCTTTATCGTAAATTTTACTATCTTGAAGAAGTTGAAAGACTTTGTTCAAGTGCTCCAGATGACTCTCGTAATTTTTGTTGTAGATTGAAATGTCTTCTCAAGGAAGTGTCACCCATAGAAGTATACACATGTTGATCTTAAACTCTTCTAGTTCTAGTGACTCAAACTTAGAGGAGACGATTGAGTCCATGGACATGCAGAGACCTAGTTTAGATGAAAACTTCCTCTCGTTGATTGAGTGGAAGTGCTACATTGCATTGAGGTACGTGTCTACCAATGCACATGGTGTAACCATCTAACTAGATAGACTCAATGGAACAATAGTTACGCAAAAACTAGGAACGAATCTATCCTAGATCCATAGACCCATAGTAAAGTGGATGTGACTTAGACAAGAGTGGAGACATGGATTTAGCTAGCAATCAACTTAGTAAAATGAACACGTTCAATAAGATAGTGCAAGAAATCTTAGGAGCCAACGGATGAGAATGAAGAGTTGATCTCAACTTTGAGAGGAAAATATGTCTTGAACCAAGCCCTACAAGGTGATAGGATCCCTTACGATTGCAAATTAACATATATGTATAAGATTGATGGAGAAGAACTAGTGCTTTGGGCATCAAGCCACTAGTGGGTGAATGTCCCAACATAGTTAGAATCTATGAACTCAAAGATCTATGTCCCCTTTTAGGCAGTTGATGAATGTGGCAAGGCCATGTACACCTACTTGGAATAGCCAATGTTCCATTAACGACTAAATATGTAGGTGAGTCTAGCATGGTAAGAGAAAAGATGGTAGGAGGATCTCAATGGAGTGACTATCTCCCTATTCCTCCCATCTACATTGCTACAACTACCATCTCGATTAAGCATGAACCAAGCATCAATTTTGGTGATGGTGCACCTTGAGAATCCTAGATGGACATCACTCACAACCATCACATCTCTGTAAGTGCATGGAGAATCATTTTGATAGCTCAAGAGACCCTTACAATCATAAAGAAAAATTCAAGCAGGTACCACATTAACATGTGGGCTAGGACTCTGTTGGGCTAATCACATGCCCCGAAATCCATGGATGAAGATTACTTCCTAATCTTCCCTCTTAGGATGTGGTTCAACCATCTCCTATATGTCACTTTATGACATTCTTCCCCCCTTAGTTGATCATTGTCCTTAATGATCTCCACTTGTATCCCTCTTGGTGATCAAGTTTATAAATCCATAGGTACCCTTGAATTGATGTCCTCTTAGACCCTATTATCAACCTCAATATCTTGAAACTCAGCTTGGTATAGAAATTTCATTATGAGCGTTTTCCAGTGCTACCCTACACATCCCAATCAGACTCACGAATTTTGAGATATATTCCAATCCTTGTTGGGCAAAATTTTGAAAGCGACACCCCCATTTGTACCCTTTCATGTGCTAGAGTGCCCAAACACCTTTTGTCAATGTCATTATGTGCCCATGAACTTCATGGAATCCATCCACATTGTCCAAGCCTACTTCTTAGGCTTTGATACAATTTTTGTATCCATAGGGATTTGAGCTTGTGATGTGCCACCTAGTGGTCTCATGGGCTAATCGCATGCCCCCAAAAGCCATGGTTGAGGATTACTTCTTAATCCTCCCTCTTTGGATGTGGTCTAACCATCTTCTACCTCTCACTTTATGACAAATGCCTAACACCCTGGAGACACCAATAGCAGAGTATGATGCTATCTAACAAGACCTGTAGTATTATGAAGAACATCAGCCAAGCTATAGTAGTACATATTGCTAAAGAAATGTTCTCCTAATCTTTCATTATTTTCCATCAATTTATCTATTGGATCTCATTTCTATAAGAGAGTCTTCATTTTGTATTTATTTATTCCTATTTGGGACAATTTCCATATAGCTTCTACTTTTGTATGCATCCTCCTTCAAGCACAATTATCCTAGATATGATGTACTTTGAGAGCATCCTCCAAATCTATATAAGGAAGGCCTCTCCCCATTTTTGTACTTGGTTAGAAGCTTAAGAGCTCACTTCATGCTCATGGAAAGCTTGCTCTTATCCATATCTAAGTTTTCCCATTTCATGGTCTACTCACTCTTTTGAGTTACACACTCATTTCATTTGTGAGTAGATGTTTTAGTCCATTTTGCTTGTGCATGTGTACTCTCAACATGGTTTCAGAGCTTTAGGTGGAGGTCTTGATCGTTCTCCTTTTGGTGGTGCTTTTGGAGGTGGCAGTGGTGCTTCTGGTGGCATTCTTATGGTGGTGAAGCTTTTAATCATCTTCTTCATGCTTTAAGAGAATTTTTAATGCTATTTGCCCTCCCATCCACCCTTCTCTACCAGTCTTTCCCACCATTCCACCCTCTTTCTATCACTTCGTGGTATTTGGAGGTTCAAGCTGACTATTCTCCATCTTGGTTGTAGTTATTCATTTTCAAGGCATTTTTGTGGAATTGATGCTGCATTTCAGAATTCAATAGTGTTTATGAACATTATTTGGTAATCTTTGTTAGTACTTTGCGGGTGTGACCTCTTCATCATGCTTTCTTGGTGAATTTCCCTTCGCTTTGATACATGTAGCTCATCTTTGTTGCTGTCATATTCGGGTTGCTCGCACTTTGCACGTAAATAATAGTAGTGCCTAACATGCAACAAAGTATCGACTTATTAAATATTGGTTAGCTCATAATCGTAACTTTTAGCTCATAATCTTCTGTCTCCAAGTAATGTGCAATCATCACTTATAGGGGTCTAACGAGCTACTACAATGAGCCACAAAAGATAAAACATGCCTCCAAGCTGGGAGCAACTCTCTCATGTCGGTACAAGAGGTGTGAGAGAGAAAAGGCTTGGATGTTGTGGCTTACTGCATCTAAGTTTTTGTTCATTGTGACTGTTCTTATCTGAAGCAATAACTGAAGGAGAGCATGGCATGGTACAATTAATTATTTAGCTCTCTGATAGAGAGAAAGAAATAGCGAGAGACTAGTAGCGATAGAGGATTGCTCCTTGGCCGTTATGTTTTGTTAGATGCAAGTCTAGTAGTCTCTCCATCAAGAATAGCACGCCTCTCCTCTCCTCCTTACTATTGAGAGCAACTTGAACCTCTTTATCGTCCCAAGCAGACAAGGGTATGCATCCTGCATTGTCATCTCCATTAACAAAAGAAAAAGAACGAACTTGTCTATTGAACTGCAACTCTCTCCTTTGACGAGAGAGAGAGAGATGGGGGGGGGGGGGGACATATCTCAATGTATAGTCGTTGGGCATTCCCCTTACTACGTGTATAAGTTCTTCTCCACCATAGGAATAGCAAGCGAGCATCAGAGTCATAGAGCTCAAGCAAGAAGCTCAGTGCTCCCAAAGGTGCAAAGTTGTAGGGTTGTAGTGACACAAGACACCACATGTACGATGCTGGTGAAAGCCACAACTCTTTGTCACCTGCAATAAATCAAAACTAGCAATGGTGAAAGGCACACACTGCTCTACCAAACAGAGGAAGAGTATATGATACAGTGTGAGAGACAAAGATACATTTGCCAATTGCTAATAATTCACAGTTGGATGCTTTACATGTTTAGAATATTTAAATTTTTCTTTCGTTCACGTGGAAATCAGTTTGAAACCATGCGTGGATGTATGTAAGTATCAATCATGAGGTAATCATAATTGTTGATCATATCCAAATCATCTAATTGGTCACTATTCTTTAGTTTTGGAGTTATTTTTCACTTTCTTGCATTCCAATTTGTTGTGGACATCCACTTTATCTAAGTCAAAGGTAGAGCTTCGATTACTTCAATTTTTGGGCTTTCAAAATTTTCCAAGGATGTCTTTGACTCTTGAACATCCATGTTGTGTACTCTCTCAAAACATATATCTGTAACCACTTCATTTGATGCACATGCTATCCATAAGTGCCATTAATATTGGCATTCTTGGTACTCAATGCCAATCAATTCTTGTAAGTCCAAAAAATAAAAAAGAATTTTTGTGCATGTGTGAGTTGGCTACTCTAATCTACCCTTGTCTCATCCCTTTTCATCTTTGTGCAAGGGCTGCTCTAAGCCCTCAAGTGTAATTCATGCCTTGTCTACAATCTATCTTGGATTCAAATTATCTTGCGTATTTATGAGTCTATTGTGAAGATCAAATTTGGCTTGAAAGATGTCTACACACTCAACCACCTCGTCATTGACCCCTATATCTTCCCTAGTTTGCACCTATGTTCATGCCACATGACGAATGACTCAATGGCACCAACCACAATCTTTGGAAAGACATCATAAATGCATATTTATACATGAACCTTCTCTACAAGGTTGCAAAAGGATTTGAACTTGCCCTTGATAGGACGTGATGTTGATGCATGTCCCATTTGGAATGTGAAGGACAAGCAAGCCTTAAAGCAATTGCTTCTAGCCTATGATGACCTCACCAAAGTTCACATTATTTGCATGAAGCTTGGAAAATTCTCCAATATTTTGATGAAGGTAAAAACCTTTCCAAGATATATGCATTAGAAGCTAAATTCCATAGTCAAGCCATACATCCAAATGATCCCATCACCAAAATGATAACTCAATTTGAATATCAACATAAGCTACCTTTGTGTGGGCACCAAATTTCAAGTGAATTCATGGCTATTCGATTGCTCAACAAATTCCCAAAGACATATGAAATGTTTGTTAGACCTTTTTGCAATCATGGTCAAGCTTTAACGTGGGAAGAAGCTCGATGCCTAGTGCTGTACATGCATATGCATAGATATATGCTTACATGCATACACATACACACATAGACACATACACATGGACACATACACACATATATACACACAAATTTACACACACACATAGACACACACACACATACACATACACACTTACACATGCATACACACAGACATACACACATAGACACACACACACACACACTTACACACATAGACATACACACATACACACATACACACATACACACATACAAAATTACACACACACATATATAAACAAACACATACACACATAGACACATACAAACTTATACACACACATACACACATCCACACACATTTACACACACACATACACATGCATATAGACATATATATAGATACACATATATATACACATATAGACACACACATATACACACATAGACACACACATACACACTTACACAGACACATACACACATCCACACACATTTATACACATACATACAAATGCATAGACACATCTATACAGATACACACGTATATACACACAGACACACACAGACACACACACACATAGACACACACACACATAGACACACACACACACATAGACACACACATATACACACATGGACACATACACACATATATATGCGTAGACAGACACATAGAGACATACACACATATATATGCATACACACACATAGAGACACATACACACACACATACACATGCATGCATACATATGCATACATACTTTTTTACATGCATACACACACACATACACACACATGCATATATTTGCATACATAATGCACATGCATATGCATACATACATGTTTACATGCATATGCATACATACATGTTTACATGCATACACACACTCACATATACACCATACACATATACACACATACATATGTACACGTATATGTATTGATTTCTAACCCATTTTGTTTTCTATGTTAGGTATTATGGTTCCTAGTAGAGAGAGAAAGGTGAAACTCACTCTCATAAAAAGTCTTATGAGAGCAAGAGTTCCGTCTGATACTCTAGGGATCATCATGCATGAGTACTCAGAGATGCCTGATGATGAGCTGGATTATACGATCCAGATGCTTACCCAGCGATCAGAGGAGGGCTCTTCTGCAGCTCCACATGCAGGAAGACAACTATCTGCTCATAGGTATGTTTTTTTTTCATAAACTTTTTTAATGATATTATAACACATATTTTTATTTATTTTTATCTATCTATTTTCAGGACACCTATACCACCTCCAGATCATGATAGCAGAGTAGAGTTGCCTATGAGGACATGCATAGGCACCTTAAGGCTAGAGTGCCATATAGAGCCAGAGGGGAACATTTTGTACATATGGAATGGATAGGAGTTCAAGAGACGAATGTGAGCATTATGTGACTCTTACCTGTGCCTTGTCCACTTACCATGGAAGTAAGTATAAATTTTACATATAAATTGAAATAAATATCTTATGTTTTATTTACATGATTTTTTTTATTTTTGTAGTGAGCATGATGAGAGGGATAAAAAATACGTACTTAGTTCACTTGAGATAGAGTTTGGGACAGTATGGTCACATAAGTGGTGTCTAAAAGAGATGCGGACACTTATGGCTCATCATCGCATTGCTTTTATGTATATATACATGGATATGAGTATGTGTGTTTATGTATGTATGTATGTATGTATATGAGAGAGAGAGAAAAGAGTGAGACAAGAGGTACAAATACACGCATACACACACACATATACCTCATACATGCACATTTACGCACATATACACATACATGCACATTTATACATACACACACATATATGCACATTTTACACACACATACACATGCATGCAGAGATATTGTATGGTGGAAAAAAAAAGAGGTGACCTAACATACCATCTGAGATGTGGCAGTTTTTCGTAGATAGCTACGTCTTTAGGAGTCATTTCCTCAGCAGAAGGTATACAAATTAATAGTTTATATTTTTAATTTTCGTATGTTTTAGTAATTTTTTACATTTAATTTATGGATTTCTTTTTTCTTAAATAAACAGGTTGCTGCAAAGAAGAGAGTTGAGTCGGGCCACACATCGCACCTAGGCCAAATGGGCCATCATGGTTTTGTAGCTACATTTGCAAGTATATGTGTCATTGTGAGTATATTTTTTATTTTACTTAAAATGCAAGAAATTAACCTTTTTTATTTGTTTCAATGCAGCAAAAGGATTATGGCCGATCTACAAAACATGAGATCGAGGATGCTACACATTTTGGATATCTACGTTTGAGCGAGTATATGCGAGATTATACAGATGCCTTTGTGAGTATTATTAAATTTTATATAATTATTTTAATTTTATGAATGGTTTAATTGTTTTACTTATTTATGTTTGTTATATGTAATACATGAGTATTATGGAGAGGAAGATATGGATGAGGTTGAGAGACAGACACAGGAGGGACGATCTCGATCATCACAGGGTGATCATGATGATGAGATGAGGATGATCAGGATGATCATGATGCTGCTGCTGATGATGATGATCATGATGATGATGATTAGGACTTTTGATTATGACATTGGATTATATGTATTTACATTGATATATATATATATATATATATATATCTATATATTTTTCATTTCAATTATGTTTTGAATTGTGTGTATGGTATTAAGTAATGAAAAATTTTGTTCTATTGATTGTTATTATTGTTTATATTAAGCATGTGTTTTAGTACTTTAATTATATTATTCATTCATATGTGTGTACGTAAGTGTATATGTATGTGTGTGTATATGTATGTATGTGCACGTGTATGTGTGTGTATATGTATGTATGTGCATGTGCATGTGTAAGTGTATATGTGTGTATATGAGTATGTGCATGTGCATGTGTATGTGTGTGTGTATATGCATGTGCATGTATATGTGTAACTCTATGTGTATATGTGTGTATGTGCATGTATATGTGTATATGTATGTATGTGCATGTGTGTGTGCATGTGTATATGTGTGTGTACGTATGTGCATATATATGTGTTTGTGTCTGTATATATACATATGTGCATATGTATGTGTATGTGTATAAACATATCCAAATGTATGTATATGCATGTGTATGTGTATGAAACATGCATGTGTGTGTGGATGCATTTCCATTTGCATGTGGATGTGGTTGTAGAAATGTTTGTGCATATGCATGTGTATGTGTGTATGTGTCAGTGTATGTGCACATGTATCTGTGTGTATATATGTGTGTGTATGTTCATGTGTATATGTGTATATGTGTGAACGTGCATCTTCATCATGTATAAGTGTATATGTGCATA